>JAZEWT010000032.1:389293-406180 GCA_036362905.1 Mordacia mordax | reverse complement strand
GATGATGGGGCCGCACGACGAGGTGACGTCATGCGTCTCGTGTCATCACAGGTCGCGCGTTATAATGTCGTCGGAATAAGTAGGCGAGCTTCTCACCATGGGGCATCAGAGCCATTGCTGAAAAGAGCTTGTCTATTTAATTGCCATGTTTCTGGAATGCGTTTGTCAATTCGGCTACTTTTTTCTCGAAGTAATGCCCGTGTAGCAATACAATTTCGCGTCCATATTGATTTCAGATCATTTTTGCGGGAGTTATTGCAACGCCAATTGACAGAGACCGAGGGAAGAGTCAATGCATGAACGGTTTCAACTTGAGGATGTGGACCTAGGCTGTCGCGACAAATTTGAAGCTTCTGCAATGGACATGAAAGCAACTTTCCAGTGTCAATGTATTGATGTACATTTTCACAGCTCAGTGTGTGAGAATTGCTGTCCATAGCTGTTCTTTAAAGATAGCCATGTCAGGTGTTCCTTCGCTCCCCTACGCGATGTTTCGTGTCCCACGTCGGTGGCGTCATCGGATATTTCTGATCATGCCTCCCAACACGGGAGGAAAACGTTACGAAGGAGAGAGATAAGGAACACTCACCACGGCTATCCATAAAAACAGCCCTGGTGAGTAATTCGCAACTCTTCTTATCATCATCAGGGACTTTATAGAAAACTGCCAAGATTTATGAACGTATTGCACACACCAACGGTGTAGGCTCTTCGCAAACGTGATTTTCACCACAAGCTGCACGTCTGTACAAACGCCTGTTGGAAAGCATCACGTAACCTGTGCGTGTGTGCATGATGTTCCTTGTGTCGGGTTACGTCTTGCCTTGAGTTCAAGCAGTTGATTAAAACCGACATGCGCCGCACATGTGGGCCTTTGCCCCGCTCGTGTGCAGGGCAGTGCGCAGAGAATCAAGGCGGCACGGCGGGAGTACGTGGCACGCGGCGCCTACTACTGGGAGAAGGCGCTGCCCATGCTGCAGCTCGTGCGCAGGCACAAGGATGTCCCCGAGCCTATCGATCCGCTCTTCATGCACTTCCACAGCCGCGATATCCAGGTGCGCCATGTTGCCTCTGTCGCTGTAGGCAGCGTCCTCTTCCTGGATATTATAGGCCTTGGGGACTGTACTGAAGTCTGTCTACTTGCGTATGAGTTAACGACCGGGAGATAAATGTCAATGTCCGAGGTCTGCTTGGCATGAGACGGGAGAGTTTGTGCAGCTCCACTATTCCGCTGTTGAAAGAACATACCGCAGTGGCTTAACGATGGGGGGGTCTATCAAAAAAATCTATTTTTTGGGGTTAGGAGATGCAAAAAAATTGTGTCGTGAACCCTCCACCACCCGACACAGCCAATTACCGATGCGTGCAGAGTAAACCCACAGCATTTACAATGAAATATGACGTTTCGCTGATACTTATAATCAGCATCATCAGGAACTCGCACCAATTTGGGACGAGCAACTGCAGGAGTGTGCTCTGACTTTGGATCCTTTTATATATTTAAGGTTATGATGTCATCAATCACGTGCTCACTCGTGCCAGGATCCAATGGGGGGTAGGAGGGAGGGGTAATACGCTTCGCAGATGTTACACATTAGGTTAATTATATTTATTCACGTATTTCGAACACACAATTGTGTGACCAAACCCAAAAAATGGATTTTATTGATAACATTGGTCACAAGAGCCTTTGAATTAAAGAGGGAGTCTATCGTTTGGGTTGCATGGCCAAAGTCGCATTCTGGCTCAGCTTTCATTGTAATGATGTAGGTTTTCACAGCTCGATGCATGATGATTGCCTCGAAAAGCTGCTCTCTCGGGACAGCCGCGTCGAGAGGAGAGAGAGCCATCGACGCGGCTGTCCCGAGAGAGCAGCTTTTCGAAGCAATCATCAGCTTTCATCATTAATTCGCAGAGGAGATGTGCACATTCGCCTGTTAAAGTTTTGAAATGGTTGATGTCTTCGAGGGGTGTCGGACCCAAGAGGTGCAATGTTTGTGCGCCTCTGACGGGGTCTGCGAAAGCCTTGCGTTGGTCTCGTGCACTACGGCTGGATCACACGCGTGCGCTCTTTGCTTGGCAGCATCACGAGACTGACGTGTTCATCGCGTCGGCAAAGCTGGCGCTCGGAACGCTTTCGCTCGTGCGAGAAGACTACGACGACGCGGTGATGAGGTTCGAGGCTGTGAATACCCCGCTGGCCCTCTGGAACTGTGCCCTGGTACGCTGTCGCACCCACAGGTCACACGCTCTGCATTCTTGCATTGACATAGATGAACCGATCTGTATGCAGCTAAGAGCTTGGTGAGAGCAGTCTCATTCGTAACAGAGACCTGGGCTTACACTGACGCACATAAATACCAATGTATACATAAAATGTGTATAACAAACTATCAGGGGCGGCGCGGTGGCCCAGTGGTTAGCATGGACGCCTCACAGCAAGAAGGTCCCGGGTTCGAATGTCTCGGCTCGGGTGCCTTTCTGTGTGGAGTTTGCATGCTCTCCCCGTGTCCGCGTGGGTTTTCGCCGGGTACTCCGGTTTCCTCCCACAGTCCAAACGCATGCTCCTGGATAGGTTGATTGGCTCGCAGACTAAAATTGTCCCGCAATGCCCGGCGATGGACTGGCGTCCCGTCGTCGGGTGTATTCCTGCCTTACGCCCTGTGTTTCCGGGATAGGCTCCGGCTCACAGTGATCCTATATAGGATTAAGCGGTTTCATATAAGGAGATGAGATGAGACAAACTATCAGCATTATAATATACTGATAATGCATTAATTTTTATTTCAACTAGCAGAGAACCCATTGCTGTGCAGAAAATAATAGATAATAAGAGATTACACAATCCTGTACTTTCAGCGTTAAAATGAATCTTTTTTTTTAGGTAAGAAAACACCATGTTTTTTTCGTTCTCTGATATTTAAAGAATATTCGAGAGAAAGAATTCCATTAATAGGAGCACAAACTAAAAAATTACAGCAATTTTTTTATAGCCGTGTTTTCTGTTTTCAGTACACCTACCTCTTTGGTGTCGCTGTCTATTATTAAATGTTTTTCCGGACTTCCGCCATTTCAATTTAATATTTATTTATTACATGGATATCCCGTTGAGCCAGTTGCCCACTGGTTTCAGTGGCAACGGCCTGCAGTGACGAACAATGGAGTTGTTAAAGCAAAGAGGAGCCCAGTCAGCGAGGACAACGGAGGGGTCAATTATTCAATTTTCTTGGTTTGGGATGAGACCTTTATGGTGTACAGAACAGGATGAGAATGTGCACATTTTCAACAGACTCCCAAGCCAGAAATGTCTTGTGATGTTGTACAAATAGTATCGCTGCGCCATCCGACGACCTCTCAATGGTAGTCCAGCCTGGACTGCACCGCTCCTCTACTGGTAACACTGGTTTGAGGATCAGGGAGCTAAGAACCACTGAGACAACATCCACTGCAACGCAACTATAAATGACGGCAAGTTGTCGTGTTGCGCGGTGCAGCTTTTCCACAGCTTGGCAGAGGACGCAGACCCCGGCGGGGAGGAGACTGATGGCCCGGAGGGCGAGGAGTGCCGGTGCCGGCTCCGGAAGGCCGAGGGATACCTGCTCCGAGTCATGCGCATGTTGCCCGATCACGACTGGGACTGCCCTGCGGAAGACAGCCAGGTGCACGCTCACTGCACCACAGCTGCTCCGTGGCCAAGATACAATTGATAGATTCTACCTGTGTAATGATGTGGGTTTTCACGGCTCGATGCATGATGATTGCTTCGAAAAGCTGCTCTCTCGGGACAGCCGCGTCAATCGCTCTCCCTCTCTCCTCTCCTCGCGACGTTTCGCCCCACACGTTAGAGGCATCCTTAGGCGCAGTATTCCACCTGTTTGCTCCATCCGGGGTGCACAGTCTTTCCTTCCTCGTTTGTAGAGTTTGTTAGCGTGCACGGTTACAGGACACAGCTGGATGCCTCGAATTTGGGAAACCAAGTGCTGTCGACTCATTGGATTGGATCCCTTAGGAGAAACAATGTTGTGGCAGCGTTGTCATCAGTAGAGGAACACTGCTGACAGTGCTACCTGTGGCTTTTGGGTCATCGCAATTATCCATGTGTGCACAGACATGTGTGTGTGGCAAACAGTGGCACAGTGTTTTGCACACTACACTACAAACCCATTGACCCGAGTTCAAGTTGTGCTTATAGGCAACATTGATTATGAATACATGAATCGTTCCTGCTCCTCTTTTATGCCGGCTCGGCCGTTTAAACGAGTACCTGGTGCAGTGTGCGAACATTAGTAGCCGGGGGACACAAAGATGGCCATGTATGGTGCTGGCAACCCACCCCCTTCTGCGCAATGCCAGTCTTCAGAGGTCCTTGCCAACGGCACATGCCTCAACAGTCCCTTGAAGGCTATGTTGGGGAATTTTTTTGTGTTTGTGCGGCCAACGCCGTTGCAGGCCGGGGTGAGCGTGAGCTCCGTGCGCGATCTTCTGGACGCGGTGCGAGCGCGGCTGGAGCAGTTCGGCGACGAGCGGAGCGGAGACCTCGACAGCGGCGACGACCCCGGCAGCAGCAGTGTCGCTGCCTCCACGCGGGGAGAGGCCGCCACACTCTCCTCCCCGCGCAAGAACTTTCTGGTAGCGCGTGCGGCGTCGCAAACAACTTGGCGTGTCGCGTTCGGTTTGCGAGTGGATGGCGACGCGGCGAGGTTTGGCTGCGAGTTGTCGTCGTAACCGCGCGGGGTGGGGGGTTATGCGGGGTGCAGGCCTCTCCGAACACGTCCCCTCGTTGGGCTCAGCAGCAGAAGCACATGCTGGAGCAGCTCTGCCATCAGATACAGGGGCTGCAGGTGAGGAGGCCGAGTGCGGCCATAAGCACTGTGCTCCCCATCACGTTCAGAGTATTTTTTCTGCTCCATTGACCGTTAAGGTGGTGCTCATCCTGATCAAATTGCCCTGCAGAGCCAGTGGTGAAATTTGTGCAGTACAATGGTGGGGACGAGTCTCCATAGGACAACCGATGTGGAATTTACCCCGAAGTGGTACTCATTTTATCATCCCTGGGTGGCAGGGGTGGTGTAATTGTCACATCTGTGCCTCACAGAAAGAAAACCCTATCTGAGACAGTTCGATTCCGGCTTCGGGTACCTTTGTGTGTGGAGTTTGTGTGTTCTCCCCCTCTTCCGTGTGGGCTTCCTCTGGGTTCTTCACTTTTCTCCCAATACTATAACGCTCTCATTAATTGGCCATTAACATAACGTACGGGGCGCATTTTCTGGCGAGTGCTTGCACTGACATGGCGGCATGGTTGCCGGACTCCCGCCTCTCTGGGCTCGCCTCGCGCCTCCCATCTGTGTTTTGCTCATGACCGGGCACGAAATTTGCATACTCTAGAAATTGCTATTTATTTTGATGACTACGATAATGGGCTGAAAAACCACAAATCGTCATGTGAACTCGTAATCTTACAAAATGCGATCCGCATACTCTACTGCTGAGCCATTTGGCCAGATCCATCCCAACTGACCAACACATTTTAAGGCTCGGATTCAGCAGTGCAGGACTGATAGAGTCGAGGGTAGACAAAGGGTGAGATGGAGAGATGTTGCAGAGATGTGAGGGCAGTGGCTGTGACTCGACATGAGCCACAGGAGATGTATAAGGAGGCATATAATCCAAGCAGCCCGGCCCGTGCAGAAACGAGCGTTTTGATTTGTCTCACCTCAGTTCGTGGTTGGTCCAAAACATCCAGCTGAACTGAGAGGTTTCCACCACAATGGAAGGTTTGGCTTCAGCGGGAGCATGCCCTTGCACCATCCGTTTCCCATGTCATGCATATGTGTTTGTGTGCTGTGCATTTCCACGGCTTTCAAGAGGGGAAAATATAATGGGGTAAAGTGCAAAATTATGGTAGGGCTTTCAAACCCTCTGGCTAGGACTGTTAATGCGGCTCTGTTGTCGTGCCAGGATGATGGCTTTCTGCCGATGTGCGCTGCTCGGGAACATTTATTCCTTCCTTGTTGTTGAAGAATTTTTTTTTTCCCGCTTAATTTATGTCCGATAATTTATTGCTACTATTTGACTTTCAGTTGAACTGTCCTAATGTTATTGACATGCTGTTCTCTCCACAGCTCGGATTTGTAAAAAAAAACCTAAAAAAGCGTTATTGTTACTGATTTTCAGTTCTTAGGTAGTTGTTGGCATGCCGTTCTCTCCGCAGCTCTGTGCAGCGCATTGTGACCCTCGGGTGAAAAGCACTCTAGAAATGCAATTATTTTTATTTAAATGAATCACGTGGTGAGACCGGGTGAGCCACGGCTTTGGACGTTCCCAGAGAAATTCTGAATTTCGCAGTCAGAGGTACATCATCATGGGCATCACCTTCTCAGCCGTGATCATCCCAAGCACTATTTGGACATTATATGCTACATCTGCATGTTCAGATGTGGGTGCTAAAAATGTGGTAAGCGGTGGCTCAGAAGTTAACACGCTGGACTACAAATCTGGTGACCAGAGTTCAAATCTCACGGCCAACACCAGTGACGATTTTCTGAACCGTCTTGGACTTTCCCGGCATCAACTCAGAAAAATACCTAGTGCTGTGTGTTAGCAGTTCCACTAGGGAGACGAAGGCGGCGAGGTGTGTCGCTGGTCACCCACCTCGTGTGCCATCTCGATCTTCATAGATGCTCACTAACGGCATTTGACCCTACAATCGGTTAAGTTTTTATAGTGAGATCTTTGTTTCTTCTGAAGTGTGTGCATATGTGCTTGTCACCTAAAACACCTTAGTGCCAGTCACCCTTTAACACTTTATATGGCCTCAAATTATACTTAGCCAGGCACAAGCATCGCAGTTACATCACCGCCACTTAGTGGCGAAAGGTAGTTGTGGTTGTTGCATGTGCACGTGTGTGTGTGTGTGTGCGCCTGCTGGCAGAATTCGCTGCACAGCCTGCAAATAGGCACGCCTAAGGGAGCGAGTGGCGTACACAGTCTGCACATGGTGATGGAGGGCAGCTACCCAGCGGAGACGCTCACCGACTCATATCAGGCACCGGCCTCCTTCCAGCAGGGCACGCCTCTCACGGGTAGAACGCATTGATCACACAACCTGATCCGGCCGGACCCCAGCCCCCGCAGCCTGTTATTACCTTTATATAGAGCGTATCACCGCTCGTCTTTAAATCTCACCAGGTGTTTGCATGTGTTGCAAATGGTTTTGTGCCTTAATACAAATCGTCAGGCGGTAGTGGCAGCCCATAGGTAATACTCGTACCTGGCAACAAAAAGTTGCTGATTTTGATTTTCAACCTGGTTGCCTTTCTATGTGGAATTGTTATGCCCTCTCCCACTTTTACATCGTTTCCTCTGGGCTGTGCGGTTTCCTATCGCAGCTTGCTAATGCAAGCAGCTGCGTTGGTTACACTGGTGATGGCAACATGCACTGATGTGTCCCCCATTTGCTGATAATCACAGTATCAAGTTTTCACCCAACTATGATACTGAAAAGTAGCCGAAACACATAGTGAGTGCCACGTGCGTCTGAATGGGGGGGCCCTTGCACAGGCCCCCATCTCACACGCTCACTTTCTTGCACGTGTGTCTCCCCAGTGTCCACGGGAGGAGCGCCAGCTTTTTACAACCAGTCTCCCGGCTATAACACGCAGTGCCTCCTACGGACCACCACGCCTGCCAAGGTATGCACTAGCTTATTGGTCATTGTGTTGTTCCATGTGACAGGGAGCTGATCTGCAGCGCTGTGTTTTTGTCGAAGGTGGTTAGTGAGCCGTTGGAAGGCTGAAGGAGAACCCTCGTAATTGTCTGAAATTTTGCAGTCACCCAGAGATGAAAGCGGACAGTGGCGTAACCTCATGGTCCTCAATTTGAGACTGATCACTGCAGTCCATACTGTGGGGAATTCATAATTGTTCAATCGTGTCGGAAAAAGATAGCCGCATATGCCGTGCTTTCTGGTCTGTTAAATCTACCCCATTGCTTTTGAGGTGAATTGAAATCTGACAGTAATTGGTGTTGGACTGGTGATTTTCACTGCTAGTTGAGAGTACAGGAAGTGTCTTACGGTTCCCATTTTTGTTTCCCCAGCAGCACCCTAATATGTATGGCGGGATTCCACGCCTCACGCCGCAGCAGCCGCAACAGCAGCTCCCGCCCCAGCACGTCTTCCCGTACCAGCAGCCCCCCGCGAACACGCCCCCCGCGCCCTCCTCAGCCTCGCGCATCTACGCCCAGGATGTCTATGGTGGCTCTGGATACCCGCACGGCTCCACGTATGGCTACGACTCGGCAGTGACGGGCAGCATGCTGTCCCCCTACGGCAATCAATTCTACGAGCCCCCAGCCCCCAGCAACCCGGCACTGCCCGAGCCGGGTTTTTTCACCATGCCCCCAGCTCACCGCACGCTGGACACTCCTAGAACCGGGGTGAGCCCCGTTGTACAGGGCCCGCCGCCCGGGCAGCCAATGCAACAGCAGCAGCAGCAACCCGCCTTTCAGTTCAGCAACAATTTTCAGTCTGATGACGGCGATTATACCTTCTCTTCGCCAGTGGCAAGTCAGGGTCCAGGGGGCTCGCTGACCACGGGCACGCCCATCAGGATTGAGCATCTGCAACAGACTGCTTCGGCCCAAAGCAAGTCCTTCACAGCCACGTCCTCTAAGGCTGGGCCTTTGCAGAGTCAATCTCAAGACGCTGCTCCATATTTTGATGTAAAAGCCCTCTCTGGGATGTCTTTTGCCGACCTCGCTGCACAGAGCTTGGACAAGGGAATGGCATTTGGCCAGACCGCTGGCGGTACAAACTCCTATGCCTTCAAGGACCGGGGGAGGCCGCTCTTCCAGCAGGCCACTCCAGGAAGGGCAGATGATGGCAGTGATGGCGAGGTGGACAGCGTCCTCGGAGAAGAGGATGGGCCACACTTCGAACCTGTCGTACCGCTGCCGGACAAGGTGGAAGTCAAAACAGGGGAAGAGGATGAGGAGGAGCTGTACTGCAACCGTGCAAAACTATTTCGATTCGACGTCGACAGCAAAGAGTGGAAAGAGCGTGGAGTAGGAAACTTTAAGATTCTCCGTCACCACTTGTCGGGGAAGCTGCGGGTGCTGATGCGGCGCGAGCAGGTGCTCAAGATCTGTGCTAATCACTACATCACAGCGGAGATGACCCTGAACCGCAACGCTGGCTCTGACAAGTCTTGGGTTTGGCATGCGCTTGACTTTGCTGATGAAGTCGAAAGGCACGAGCAGCTCGCGATCAAGTTCAAAACGGTAGAGGAAGCGGCCATTTTCAGAACTAAATTTGAGGAGGCACAGCAGCTATTGAAAAGTGCCGGAAGTGATGGTGATAAAGGGGATGCACCCCTGGCTCTTGTGAAAGGCTTCTCCAAACAAAGCGCTTCTAAACCTGCCCGAGCCGTGAGTCAACCTGCTATCTTCAAGGCGACCTCTATGGGGTTCGGTGCCAAGTTTGAGAAGAAGGAGGGCGAGTGGGACTGTTCGGTGTGCATGGTCAGGAACAAACCCGATGCAAACGCTTGCGTCTCCTGCCTCAGCGCAAAGCCCGAAGGGGATAGGCCTGTGCACACGCCCGCAGTGTTTGCGACTTCTGTCCCCGGGACCAGCTCCTCTTTTACCAACTTTAAATTCAGTAGCATCTCTGCAAAAAATGCTGCTGAGTGTCCTGGGTCTATGGCACTTGGCTCCGCTCCCAATTTTAAGCTCTCAACATCATCATGTCTGCCTTTCAAGGCTGCTCAAGATAACAAGACTCTTGCTGTGGCATCACCTACGGTTTCTGTAAAGGGATTTGATGTGCAGTTTGCAAAGAAGGAAGGACAGTGGGATTGCGAGATGTGCGCAGTTCGTAATGAAGGGAGCGCTACATCCTGCATTTGCTGTCAGACCCCCAAGCCCGGAGCCTCCCCAGAAAGTAGTGCGATCAAGGAATGCCCCCCGTCGCTCACAGGGGGGACGGCTTTTCAATTTGGCTTACCACCAGAGAGTGACAAGCAAGGTGGTGGCTTTATGCAAGCAGGGAGTGGCTTTGCTTTTGGGGCTGGGTCTGACATGGCAACCGGATTCAGCTTTGGGATTGCAGCAGGAAACAGCGCTGCCAGCAGCACGGCCAAAACCATTCAGCCAGGATCGTTTAGTTTTACCCAGGCCTCCACAAGCACTCCATCTTCGGTGGAGAGCAGCAAAACTCCTGCCTTCCCGAAGCTGCTGGGATTTTGTTCCCAATTTTCCAAGAAGGAGGGCGAGTGGGACTGTGACACTTGCGCAGTTCGAAACAAGCCCGAACTTACTGCTTGTGCTGCCTGTCAGACAAACAAACCAGGTGCCTCCACAATTCCCTCTGTGGTGGCAAAGAGTGACCAAGCTCCCGCCACTCCAAAGATGTTAGGATTTGGTTTGAAATTTTCCAAGAAGGAGGGCGAGTGGGACTGTGACACTTGCGCAGTTCGAAACAAGCCCGAACTTACTGCTTGTGCTGCTTGTCAGACAAACAAACCAGGTGCCTCCACAATTCCCTCTGTGGTGGCAAAGAGTAACCAAGCCCCCGCCACTTCAAAGATGGTCGGATTTGGTTTGAAATTTTCCAAGAAGGAGGGCGAGTGGGACTGTGACACTTGCGCAGTTCGTAACAAGCCCGAACTTACTGCTTGTGCTGCCTGTCAGACAAGAAGAACAGATGCTGAGCCCACAGACACACCTGTAGTACCTTTTACTGGGTTTGGACAGTCCGACTCAGGATTTGGATTGTCTATGACTGGTTTCTCATTCGGCACATTAGCTGCCAAGACTGATGAACCGGGATTCAGTTTTGGTTCCTTGACTCCTGTGGCCGGCCAGGCAAGCGCTTTTAAATTTGCTTCACAAGAGGTGACTGAGAAGAAAGGGCCTTGCCAACCAGGGTCTGCATCGCTCCTTCTCAAAATTCTTGTAGAAGATCACGAGAGAGCAGAGATTCCTAGTTCAAAAAGTGGCCCTTCCCTGGTCGGAGGACAAGGCTTTACTGGGTCCAGCTTTACAGATTTTAAGCCGTCGAGCGTGGAAGGATTCCAAGGCTTCTCCGGCACGTCTTTTGCTGACCTGGCGACAGCCCAGCCTGTGGAGTTTGGGAAGAGCCAGTCGAGTTTCTCCAACTTTCCCGGCATCGGAAAGACTCTGTTTGGTGTGACCGCTGATGGCGATACATCTGGACAAGAGGATGCGGATGAGATGTACAAGACGGAGGAGGATGATGGGATTCATTTTGAGCCCGTGGTTCAGATGCCCGACAAGGTGGACCTCGTCACGGGCGAGGAGGAGGAGGAGGTGTGTTACTCACAGCGAGCCAAGCTGTTTCGCTTTGATGTTTCTGTGTCTCAGTGGAAGGAGAGAGGCGTCGGAGATATTAAAATTCTGCGGAACAAGCAGACGGGCCGAACTCGTATATTGATGCGGCGTGAGCAGGTGTTGAAGGTGTGCGCCAATCATTGTATCACTACCTCCATGAGCCTTAACCCCATGGTGGGCTCTGACCGTGCTTGGGTGTGGGTGGCCAACGATTTCTCTGAGGGGGAGCCCAAGGTCGAGCAGCTCGCTGTAAAGTTCAAGACTCCCGAGGTCGGCATCGAATTCAAGGCCAAGTTCGAAGAGTGTCAGCGGGCTCTGCTCGATATGCCCCTGCAGACGCCGCATAAGCTCCTGCAAACCGGCAAGGCCGCGGAGCTGATCCAGAAGGCGGAGAAGATGAAGTCCGAACTAAAAGGATTCAAGGAGCAGTTTGCCGCCGTGGACAAGGCAAGGCAGGTGACGAGCGACGCCGAGGCTCTGGTGACATCCACTCCGACCAGCAGCATGCGGGCAACTTCACGGCCAGGCCCGCTCTCCGAGTGCGTCGTCCCCACGCTCGAATGGGATGACTATGACTTGCGCGAGGGAACAGCCACATGTGAAACTTCTGGTGGCACCTCTCTGCTTAGCTCGCCACGGCCGCCTGACAAACCCGACCACGCAAGGTCGGACAAGCCGCTCTTCCGCTTCGGAGAGACAGCCACTGGGTTCAACTTTAGCTTCCAGCCCATTGTAAGCCCCGGCAAGTCACCGGCAGGACACCAACACCACAATTCCACCAACGAGGAAGACGAGGAGGAGGAGGCAAGCCGGGAGGAGGATAACCTGCACTTCGAGCCCATTGTACCTTTGCCTGCGCTCATCGACGTGCGGACGGGAGAGGAGCAGGAGCAGGTGGGACACAAAACCCTTTTTTTTATCATGCTGATCTCTCGGCTTTCGTGCTGCTCTCACACCAGTAGACTTCGTGATGAAGTGTCGTTACTTGGAGTTAGCCTCATGAATATCAGTGTTATGGTGACATTTGCTTCAAGGTGGTTGCGTGGATCAGGCTTTGAAGCACTGAGCTGGCACCACTAATAGCCTGGGTTTGAATTGAGGTTTCAGCCACCTGCGATTAAACTTGGTTCTCAAGTGTAACGTGGCGATGGTCTCAGTTTGGTCATGTCATTAAGTATGGTTCTGCAGTTAATGCGGCTAAAATCCAGTATTCATAATTTATTGCTTGAGCTTATCAACTAAATATTACTCGTGTACAGAGCATATGGAAAAGTGCCACCTCGTAATGTTTGTGGATCCAGAGGTCCTTAAAGGAGTGTCGGTAGTAACTCTGTGAGATCCACAACTGTGGGCGGCCCTCCAACACGAGGAGGTTGCACTTCGACAAGCCATATGAGCTTTGCATCGGTGGGGCTACTCGGACTGACCCTGGCCATCAGGATAACGTTGGGCCCTTGCTGCTGTGTCCTCAGGAGGTATTTGTCCACCGGGCCAAGTTGTATCGCTACGACCGCGAGGCAGTGCAGTGGAAGGAGCGCGGTGTGGGCGACGTGAAGCTGCTGCAGCGGCTAGAGGATGGGCGCGGGCGGCTGATAATGCGGCGCGAGCAGGTGCTCAAGATCTGCGCCAACCACTGGATCACGGCCGACACGCGGCTCGAGCCCATGCGAGGCTCCGACAGGTACGACCCCTAACCCCCGGTACACAGCTGGTCTGCGTGATTCTCACCACCCACTCCTCATCCGCATATTTGTCCCCACAGCTCTCACCGGCATGTGTCGTGCTGTGCAATTCCCGCTCATGATCAGCACGAATCATGACTATCTGCATCGGTCCTGGAACTCCCCTAGATGGACTGACTCTCTAATGAGTACCTGGTGCAGTGTATAAAACGTCGGCCCTGATGTAATGCTGAATACCCGCCCCTCTCGTGCTGTGGTGGCCAGATTAGTGCTACTCGCTACCAGTTAGGTTGTCCCCACAGTGTATTAAGGCGAAACGCTCTGGAATTTCAATAATTATTATATGTGTGATCTTTGTGTAGTGTCAGTTGTTCCGTTGTAAGCACTAGCACGGGTGTGTTCTGCAGGGCATGGGTGTGGAATGCCTTGGACTCGTCAGACGGCGAGCCACAGATGGAACACCTGGCGCTGAGATTCAAGCAACCCGAAACGGCTGCGGCGTTCCGCCAGGCAGTGCTGGATATACAGGAGGCACAGGAGACACGGCGGCTCGTCCCGCCGGTGCGGCTTGCGCCGCCGACTCCCACGCGTGTTCTTTCCGTCTTAGAGTCAGCAGAACCCCCCAAAATATCGTCGCCCGCCACCAACGATGGGAACGTCGCCACCGAGATCAACGAGCCATCGTCGCCACCCTCCCCAGAAAAGGGTAGCAGTGCGGAGTCCACAACGAGCCCGGCTAAGTCGGTGATCTCTCCTGCCAAATTCTCGTTTGGCTCGGAGGCATTGCCAAGTCTGTTTAAGTTCGACAAGCCAGCTGCTAGTGATGTGGCAAAATCCGGCGCTGGGTTTGACTTCGTCACCCATAAACCGGGGATTCCTCTGGCCACGAAATTCACCTTTGGCTCTTCCAGCGTGGCCAATGACGGACCTGGTAGCTCACCTTTCAGCTTCTTGAATTCGGCAGGTAAGGCGACGTTCAGCTTCGAGCCACTGCGTTCGTCAAAAGAGCCGACTGCCGCGTCAAGTTTTGACATCACAGCTTCGCCGTTTTCCTTCGCGCCTCCCATCGGCGGCGGCGCTGCCGACACGGGGAGCGACGGTGCCCCGTCCTCGCTGGCCACCAAGATTGTCAGCAAAGGCCTCCGGGGGGCCTCGCCGACCCGCACAAGCGGCAGCGGTGGCTGCTTTGCGTTCCACCTCCCGCAGCAAGGTAATTGGCTCGTGGCATGCAGAACGCTGGCTAAAATGCACTGGGTGTTCACGCTTGCGTGGATCTTGCTCATCGGTGCCGCACGCCGTGCCAAGTCGTGACGTTGCGTCGGAGCCTCACAGGGCCACTGTGTGTGATTGGGTGTGCGTATGCTGCTTGCTAGTGGAAAACCTGGACAAAGATGGAGCAAGTATCTCGGTAGTTTTAATTTTCATCTGGGGAAAGGACAGGGCAAATACCGTTTGAGGTTGTGTAATTGTGTGTTTTAATATGAATGTTAAGTATTCAAAAACGGTGTGAAAATGTATGCCAGCGTAAAACTTTGGAGTGTTTACATGGGTACTGTTACATCGGTGCTGTTTACAAGTGCGTTGTTTACATGGACATTTTTTTCCTAGTGTTTACAAAGCGGTGTGCGTGTGGCAGAGAGAGCGCCCTTGCTATACGCGCCCCGCCAGCGCACGGGAGCACTGTTTATAGTACATCCATCATCCTGTGGTCACGAGTCGCGATCGGCAACTACGCGGCGCCTCGGCCTCGCACCTGTGCAGTTTGTTCAGGCGAAAGCTCTGGAACCCCGTGCCCCCAAACCTTGTTTTTGTTTTTTTCACGCACACTGATGGTTGGCCGCAACTCGTCCCTCTCCATGTGTAGGTGTTGACTTTAGCCTTTTCAAAGCTAATCCTGCAGCCTTCTGGACCACGCCGTTTCCCCTGGCTAGCGCTGCAGGTAGAGTGGTTGCGCCCACACTGCATGGCGTGCCCTCTAACTTCCACGTGCCCCGCCATGTGGCTTGCCTGCTGGTCTAACCCTATGGCCTCCGGCTCTCTTCTCCGCAAGGCACGGAAACTTCACTGCAGTTTCTGCGCTAACAACTGCTCTCCTTCCTGCCAGATGCATGATTGCATGCTCTATATAATTATTAGGGTTTTTAACGTGTTATTCACACGCGTGCCTTTGTAAAGTCCTCACGTCATGATATTCACGTCTCTGTTTAAAGCAATCGCTGTCTGGGGGGTCAGCAACTTGATGACCTTAGATGTGCAAGGCGGTTCCATTCCCATTTAGTGAGTTGAGCCGTGGCCATCGGCAGACCAAAGCAACCGAATGCCTCGTTTCCACGACTGCTGGAAACAGCCGTGCTGACCCAAGGTTCGGGCCCGTGAACCCCATACTTCCCAGAGTTTTGAGATTTCGTGGTCTCAGCGCTCACGTCCCCTTGACACCCGGGGCTAAATGTTGGGGTAAGGAAGTGGTCTGAACTAAATAAAATTTTAACAGTGTTTACAATAGATATTGGTTATACGGTTAACTGAAAACCAAATAAATTGTCACTTTTTTGCTGTGTTTATTAATAAAATGGCGAGAAAGTGAAACTAAGCAGAGTCTGTGACAATGCAGGTGCATCTCGCTCCCACTTTTACTGTGACATCATAACCGGTTTCTTGCCTCCACCTCGAGTTACTTAAGGCAATGAGGCAATGACATTTCTCTCACCGCACAATTGGGTGGAGTGGCCTGTGTCTAACCGCCAAGCGTTGCGGTTTCATGATGGCTACCACTCAGTGGTGGTGACGGGGAGCGCCAGAGAAGGGGCTGAGCCCAGGAGAAGCTTCAGCGACTGCTCCGGCCAAGTGTTGAGGTGTAACCTTCGCGCTTCTGGGTGGCGATTGTGTCCCACGCTAACTCTACCACAGGACGAAATGTGAAGTGCACGGCACTTAACCCCTTGCCCCCCCCCTTCCCCACCACCTCCCGTGTTTAACTCGACAAGAGCCAGCTGTTTGCGTACATTCGCCGAGGGCTATGTTTGCGGTGCGAAGAGAGGGCCCTCACATCGCAGCACTCGGCACCCTCCACGCTAGTTGGAGGGAGTCGCTCACCATTATTAACTTGGGGGAAATCTCAATCTCAGTCTTGTGTTGGCCTGCCCAGTCGGTTCCTGTGACCTGTTTCTACCAAGTCCATTTGAGTCTGTACAACCTGTGGTGTGTGCATTACGACAGAAAATAAGCAATGTTTTAAAGTAATTGTGGCGTACAATTGGACAAACCCTGGGACAGCGACTGTGGCAGATAATTACGTGGGGTTTTTTTTCCTGAAAATGAAATTAACACAATGGTGTGAATAAGCAGAAATTAACACACTATAACCTATTGCACGCGTCACAATGTGTCATGTTCATCACGTAGCTGAAGACCAGTTATTACACAGTGTGAGTGTAATGTCTAAAGACGGCTGCATCTGAAGACGCGATGCAAAGAGCATGCGTGAAATGGGGATCCGCTGGTAATATGAAGGGGTTTCATATCTAAGACAATTTATAGGTACAATACGTACCATAGCACGGGGGATTTGGAGACCACAGACCCTGGAGATGAACCCGGCAAGTGGTGTCCGAGAGGCCTACGCGGTTCAGGAGATGATGATGGAGCTGTTGAGTACTGTTCTATCCTCACATTGTAGAAACATGTTCAGAAGCTGTAAGCCATGACAGACATGGAGGAGAGAGTCTTGTGTAGTATTGCTGTTCGCCTTTGTTGAGCGAGCACAGGAGGCAGTGTTTTACCATAATAATACAAGCTACGTAATGCGGTGCAGAAATTCCACACCTGATCATGGAGGAGACATGGATGGCGCGGGGAC
>JAZEWT010000032.1:373252-387099 GCA_036362905.1 Mordacia mordax | reverse complement strand
GTGTGGGCAGCTGTACCAGCTTGTCACGAGGTGTTTATGTTACGTCCTATACTTTTTTGCTACCATATGACTTTCACTTGAACTGCCCTGGTGTTGTTGTTGACATGCCGTTCTCTCCACAGCTCATAATTTTTAACAAAAAACCCCAAAAACGCATAATTGTTGCTGATTTTCCGTTATAGCGTGGTTGTTGTTAACAAGCCATTCTCTCCGCAGCTCTGTGCAGCTCTTTGTGACCCTCGGGTGAAAAGCGCTCTATAAATGCAATTATTATTATATTGCAGAAGACGAGGACTTCACCATGGCCGTGAAGAACCTAAAGGGAAAGCTCTACATTGAGAAGGAGTCTGGTAAGCAAGCATTTGTCATGTCCTCCCGAGGAGCTGTAACTTCCCGTGAGCCCGGCAGTGTAGAGTACCTAAATGAATTTGTAGCAACTAAAATTGTCTCGAGGTAGAGCATCTCGTTTGAAATGGGAGCCCAGGGTGTGTTGATTGACACCCGCATGGCAAATGCGCCATGACGTGTGTGTGTGTGCTCACATCATAATATCTCTTACTTGCAATGTGCGTGTTTATACAAACAATATCGCGTTCGGTGAAATAAACGGGCACGTGGCGTAAAGTGGTGCCCAACACCAGTTCACACTGTGCTCTCACTGTACCAGTGGCGGTGCGACTGAGGTGAGACTGGTGGTGCGCTCCAGTGTACTTAGGAGATCATTCCATTGAAGTGCCTGTGTCTAAGCAATATTACCCCTGTTCAGATTTTTACTGGCGGGACAGTTACATTTTGATGATTTTGATATAGAAGAGCAGAGTTATTGTTATAGTGCAGCGACCGTTGGTTGTGTTCAGAGGGGACATTTAAATGTCTGCATTTGTATATAATGGGTTCTTAGGCAATCCCATGCTATGGCAGGGTGGCACAGTGTTGACATCTGCGCCTCGCTGAAATAGTCTCCTGCCCGAGGCAGTCCAATTCCCACCTCAGGAGCCTTTCTGTGCGGAGTTTGCGTGTTCTCCCCCTGTTATGGCTGGGTTTTTTTCCAGGTTCTCCGGATTCCTCCCACAACCATAACTCACTCATTAATTAATTGACCAATAACATCATAATATATTGTAAGCAATGTCTGGTGGGTTGGCACCGTGTGACCTTGCTAACTCCCACCCTCTTTGCAGTTTCTTCGTGCATCCATTCCATGTCCCCTCCGTGGCCAGGCGTGGAATTCGCGCGGTGTGCTACAAGTTGTATTATTCTTATACGTTTCAGGGCCGGGAGAACCGCATCGGACTCTGGTACATGTGGCGTTGGTTGTAAGTTCCACGTGTTGTGACTGCGTGGTGATGACTTTTGAACCCACTTGGATGGTTTGGTGGCGATGCCTCTCGCAGGTCACAGGAGGCAGTGTGCGGCGGTGCCGCACGACACCGTTGTGGTGACGGTGGCCGGCGATGCCCCCGAGCAAGAGCAAGGGCTGGTGCAGGTGAGACGTCACCGGCTGCGCTGTCGCCCACGGTTCTCCATAGACCTCGTAACCGCAAATGCCACTTTCTGCCTGTTGTGGTTGTAGAGGGGGTGTAGGAACGCCCTGTCCACACACCCTGCTTGCAGTGCTGCACTGGGGCAATTTGTGTCGTGAAATGCGGGAAATGACGCTCAAGTGGAACAATGTGAGCGAGCGCTCGCACACATTTTTTTTGAGAGTTTGCTTAAGGTGCATGGAATATCGGGACACTGTCACGGTGATGTAATGCAAAGGTTAGCACTGGATTTGCTAGTTCTATCTCCCAGCACGGCAGATAAACCGCCATGCTAGGTTCCCCTCCACCACCGTCTCCTCCACCCAGCGATGTATGGGTACAGGGCTGCACCCTTACTTTTTAATTTACGCGGACATCGTGCAATGTGGCAGCGCTGTGCCCAGGGTGCAGAATTGGCGAGCCACCCCGAAGACTCAACTCCAGTGGAGGCTGACCTCAGCGTGCGTGCAGCTATGCCACCTCACCGAGGTACACGGCGGCATTGCACCCGACGGCAACCTCCCCCTCGGGATGACGCTCGCTTGAACTGGAGGTGGACTGAGAGTTATCCCAGTACCAAGAGCAAGCGGTCGTCACGGCCAGAGTTGTTGATGCCTCAAGTGCACCTTACTGCCAATGCTTCCTCCCCTTCTCCAGATACCACAGCTACTGCACAGTCGACACGAAGAGACCCATATATCTGCCTTGATGGTCTCCACCATCCGTGCTTAGATCCTCATCTGGAGACCTACAGAATCACATAGGAGCCCACAGACTCACACAGATGTTTATTATTACAACAGAAAAATACCCAGTGAGCTTGCAAGCTCTTTACGAGATTCCTGTAACTTAAGAGAGACCTATGTCTGCCCTGACCATCTCCCGCCGTTCGCTCCTGAGGTGGTTTCTTACTGTTGTTCTTTCAGATTGGACAACTCAATTCAGTTTGTCACGGCGATGCCGCCACACCTCCAGGACAACTTGTTTAAGTAGTGCCCGTGGTAATGAGGCTGCTCCTCCAGGAAACGTTCGTTCATGGATCACTCTGGCTTTGTCTCCGTTCAGCCGCTGCGTGCACTCCCGTGGATCTGAAGCCTGCTGTGCAGGTGTCACGACCTGGTCTCCTCCCTACCCCTCTTGCCGGTATGACAGGCTTTTATGTGTAATGATGTAGGTTTTCACGGCTCGATGCATGATGATTGCTTCCCGAGAGAGCAGCTCTTCGAAGCAATCATCAGGCTTTTGTGTGTTTTTATCATCATAATATCGTCATATTTATTTATCCAGGAAAGCCTGCCTGAGCCTCAAGGCTCTTATGCAAGAGGGTCCTGCAAAAGGTTTTTTTTTTACAGTAGGAGGAAGTGTTGCTTTGTATTCGTAATTGACATATGCAGTACATTTTTAGCATTGCGATATGTGATCAGTACCAGTTGTACTATGTCTTCAGTTATACAAGATTACCAGAGAACACTGAGAAAATGCATGCAAACCATGGGAAGAACATACGAATCTAGATTGTAATGCAACAAATGAGTATGTGGTAAAGCCTGATCCCTAATGTGTAAAGGATACAGCATACACAGAAAAGGCATCCGGGTTTCTTAGTGTGAGAAACAAGTGTTACCGCTGCATAACCTGCCGCCCATGGTTTTATCAAAAAATATATATTTTTAGAAGCACATATCTTCATCACCAAATTTAATTGGTCCTTCGATGTTGCGCAACGATGGAATGCAATCAGAAATTTAAAAGTGCAGTAGATACATCCCTGGGTGGCAAAGATAGATTTCCTATACCCGTGCATCCAAAAATGTTTTCAGGTGGCCATTTTAACCCTTAACCAACAGGCGTCATGCTTTCCCATACGCTATTATAACATTGTCACTCTGAAATCTGGTAGCATTTCTGGAATCTAGAGTCCAGCTAAAGTTAGTGCAAAGAAAATTTCAAGGTTTTTTTTTCAGTCATTGGTGGCTGCACCCATGAATTCATCATATTTACACATTTAGTCATGGGCAGTTGCTGGCATCGAACCCAGGACCCCATCTGTACCGGCTAAGCGCTCGGAGCTTTGAGCCAAATTGACCACTCTTGTGTGGAAAATAGAGTTGAGTGAAGATCGGAAAGATAAAATTTTCACAATGGCGCATGTGTGACAGAAATTATACCAACAGCTGCAGCCTTGAGGTGTTTCGAGGGATGCGTCATGTGGGATTGTGTGGTGATGCCAGCTGCTGTAGATATCGCTCCTCGCTTTGGCCAACCCTCTCATTACTGGCTCTGCTGACTGACACCTTGCCTGGAGGAGACATCCTGACCCGTTGTTTGTGCTGCTGCTGCTTGATGCTGTCCAGCAGTGGAGGTGAAGGTGGATGCCGAGTCTCTGGGGCAGGAGGCACCCTGTGCGGCGAATGCGGAGGAGGAAGTTGTGTTTTCCGGTCACCTGAGTCCCACAGAAGAGCAGCGAGCCCTGGCGCTGGATCTACAACTCCCACCCACCTTCTTCTGCTTCAAGAACCGGCCCGGATATACCAGCGACTCTGGAGAGGGTAGCACCTGAAACCCACACGCGTGCGCTTGATGGACATGCAACAGTCAGTCACTCTATTAGAGCTGGAACGAATCATTTAGCGCTTTTTAACTGCTGTCAGCGGGGAGGGGTGATCAAGTTACATACGCCTAACGGCACCGGAGGCAATTAGTCAGCAGGCCGATTAACCTAGTTGGCATATCTTTGGAGCAGGCCATTTTCTGGGCCCATCCGGTGTCGGCACCACCCAGCGAGGGTCTTGCTCATGCGATCGTTGGGTTTTGCTGCCTTCCTCAGATACTGACGACTATGAGCAGGCTGTTAATCGGCTGCGTGGGAAGCTGTATAAGGACAGCAGATGCCAGGAGCAGCAGCAGCAGAGTAAGTTGGCCACGCAGCACGGTATACGTGGGGTGACATGGGTGGCGCACCACGAGTACGCTTTGAACTCATGGGTTCAGCAGTTGGGGGCTTGACTTTACAGCGTCTCATTTGCAGGCGCCACAGTGCAGACGCCCGGTGCTGGAGAGACGAAGGCGGAGGATTGCAACGAGGTAATCGCTTAAGATCTCTCCAAGGTCAAAATGAAATTCAGTTGCAACAGCATCAAAGTAGCATTTGCAGTCTTGTATAAATGGACAAAGAAATGTGTCGAATGGTTTGTTGCCAAAACGGTGGCTGCCTTCACGACATCACTGCTGGCAGATGTGGCGGGTGCATATTTTCTTGGTGAATTTGTCAGTACAGTGAGCTTCCTGCTCCGCCGCGGTGTCCATCTCTGCAGATCACCAGCGTGGACCACCCTTCGATGTCCCTCGGTCCAGGCGGCATGGCTTCCGCGCCCCTTTTGTTCACCGGGAGAGCGGAACCAGATGAGACGTCTCCGCCGTGCGTGGGCAACGCCCCGGATACCAGCAAGCAACTGGAGGAGGTGAAGCCGACAGCGGGGGAGGTCATGTTCGCCACGCTGCAGTGGGGCACTCCCAGGAGTGGAGACACATGGAGCGGAGGCTCCAGGGCCGTGCCGCCTTTCCCCGGTGAATAAATCTTCAGTCCTTATGTTTTAAAGCCGTCATTGATACAGTTCGTGCAAAACCTTCGCTTTTGATTATCCTTTTGGTGTGATGGCAAATATGTTTGGGAGGTCGATGCCAGTGTTGAGGTCTGCTTGCCACGAGATTGTGTCGTGTCGGTTTGCTATTCTTCCCTTGAATGAATGCAGATTACAGTGGTTTGCTGTACGGTTCATGGTTGAGGTTGCGTGGTCATCGTGATTTATAAGCCACAAAGAGCACCAATCCATGGCCGTGTTTGTGAGGTGTTAGCGAGTCCTATTTTATGTGGTGGAGAGCGGATTGCGGCATCTGCGTTCGTGTCGAGGCAGTCCACACGGTTGGACACGGTGAACTGCAGTGACCAGTCTCAAACTTGGTCACGGCACATGTCGTGCGATGAGGTATTATATTAACGGTCAACGCAAGTTTAAATAACCGTGAGTTAATTCCGAAGTTGTGCAAATTATGTGGCCTGTGAATTAAGCAGAATGTCGTCTGCGCCACGCATCTCATTGCACGCCGCTGCCGACATCTGTTTTCTTTGACAGATGCGCCATCATCCTCATTTGCCTCTCTGGCTTCGCAAGCCGCGACAGAGGCCTTCTTGCACACCGCCAAAGGTGACCCCACGCCACTTGCGCACACGCACACGTGGGATGTTTGTCTTCCATGAGGTGGCACACAATGGCTTAGTACTCTTGGAATTATTTCACGGGCTCTTCAATGTACATTCTGAAGCAGACACCACCTCTTTTATCGTTGATGTACACGTTGCACTATTCACTTGGGTGGCCTGCTAGAATCAAACCTCTGCAACAAGCAGCTAATGCACTACCTCTTAGCCATGCCACACCACCCCATATATTATAAACTGTAAGGTTCGCAAAGATATTATGATTGTCATTTCTTGTTTTTTTTATATTGATTGAAAATTTTTTATGATGTAAAAAAAGTTACACATTCACAATAATACTTTTTGGATTAGCAGCTGTTGTAAATTGAGTTGACGGCACAGTGGTTACATGACTAATGATGTAGGTTTTCACGGCTCGATGCGTGATGATTGCTTCGAAAAGCTGCTCTCTCGGGACAGCCGCATCGAGCGGAAGCAATCGACACGGCTGTCCCGTGAGAGCAGCTTTTTGGGTTACATGACTGTCATTTTGTGGTGGCAGTATGCACATTGTTTTGTAACATCACAGTGTTGAGAGATTTTACAAGAGGCTTATGTAAGGGACTGCATTTGATATACTTTTAAGACTTATTTGCAATGGAAATCCAATGCATGCATTACTCTAGCATTGCTGAACACAATCACAGTTACGCAAAACTCAATATGCTATCGTATCGTCACAGCTATCACTGCGATGCTAGCAGGCGCACTATTGTCGATTTCCCAACAGAATCCCCGCAGTCGTTCGCTTCCCTCGCCACGCTGACGAGCGCCGCACGTGCACAGACCCCTTCCGGCACGACTGGAGGTGAGGGCGGATAGCTCGCGTCAACGCACACGGCGCCAGCGTGCGTCACAAGCCTGTGCTGCAAGCGCGTCGAGGGTGAATGACGCAACGTCTGCCCGTGTTGTCCGTGTGCCCAGATGACGCTCGCTTGCTCTTCAGTTGCCCCAGCGGGAGTGGGCTCAGCTTTGCCGACCTCGCTTCCAAGAAGTCAGACTTTCTGTCAGACAAGAAAGGTAATGGACGATGTCTCTGTGCTGTGCATATGCATGTGAGGAGACAAAAACGTATGCAAATGGCTAAAGGTTGTAGTAGTATAATCTCATCTCCGCTGGGATAGGCTCCGGTGAGCCGGAGCCTATCCCAGCAGACACAGGGAGCAAGGCAGGGATACACCCACGATGGGACGCCAGTCCGTCACCGGACACTGGGCAATTTAGTCTGCAAGCCAATAAACCTATGCAGCAGCATGTTTTTTGGACTGTGGGAGGAAACCGGAGTGCCCGGCGAACCCACTGGACCACCGTGCTGCCCGCAGTAGTATAATGACACTACTTACTTGAGTTTTCTGTGCCTCCACCAGCGTACCGGTTTCAGTAAGGGCTGCCAATTTCACTTCAAGGTTTTCTCCATTTGCAGCATCACACGTATGGTTTTGCAGTCCATAGTTTGCATTTTCCCTGTCTTGTAGAACGAGTGGCTAACATTCGGAAGGTTACGATTTCGAATCTTGGTCAGAGTTCGCTATCAACCCCTTGGGGTTAATAAAACAAGTGCCATTTTATGGAGAGCTCAACATTTGTTGTATTGCTTGGGAACATTTATTCCTTCCTTGTTGAACAGTTATTTTTTATCACTTATTTTATGTCCTTCTCTAAATTATAGCCATTATTTGACTCTCAGTTGAACTGTTCTGATGTGTTGTTGACATGCCGTTCTCTCCATGGCTGTGTGCAGCGCTGTGTGACCTTTGGGTGAAAAGCGCTCTAAGTGTAATTATTAGTATTCCTGTAGGAAGACTCATCCCCACCATTCAACAATGGTTCAGAGCTGCAAACATGAGAAGCACACTGCCTCAATGTTCATTAGAACAGGAAACAGTGGCTTGCTCATACTGCACAGTTTTGAGCAATTGGCATCAATGTAACATTAACATGTGTGATAGGGTGCAAGTTACTTGGGGGTCGTGAAATCCCTAGTACTGCAACAGCAGGAGACCTCGGGGCTTTGTTTCACTGCAGACGCAAATTTCTCATGGGCGGGAGCCGGCGCATCCGTGTTCGGAGTCGCGGGGACCCAGAAGAAGCGTGGCGGGGAGGTTGAGGATGCAGATGAGGGAGGCGAGGAGGAGGAGGAGGAGGATGAGGCTGCTCGCGAATCCACAGACGACATCCACTTTGAGCCGCTCGTCTCGCTGCCCGAGGTGCACAGTCGGGCGATTTGACTGGGGGTTGGCGTCTGTTGAGTCTGTGTGCTAAGGTCTGTTGTCATACATACTAAAGCTGTGAGCCTACTCCAGGTTGCTCGCCGAAGGGAACTGAACTTGTGGCCCATGTTGTTTGTGCCACACGTTTGGAAAATGTGCCCTTGTAGTGAGGCCAAGGCTCTTGTACAGTGCTGCATACCTCTGCATTGTTGAATCTAGTTGTCGCCAACCTTCATTTATGTTTCTGTTGTGAAGAGTTTCTTATTGTTTAAATGGTGGCAGTAATTAGGGCTGCTGCGATATTGTTTATCACAATATGGTACGAAGTTTTGCAATGCGACGGTTATCACGTGATCCCTTTCTCAGAACTTTATGATTCTTTGTATTTTTGATATCTAATGCTTTGTTTCCATTATAAATCGAGATGACTGAAGTTTTTCAACTAAAATTCACTCAACACGAGCCTACTCCACAAGGATTTGCATTATTTCAATGTTACAACCCATGCTCTTTATAATGCACATGCCTGCCATCAGTTAAGTGTTCGCTGTGTGTGTGTAATGAATCCCACCTCTAGGGATTTTCCACACTAATTATTAAAATAAATACAATTAATAAAATCTAGGTTATTCATTTAGAAATGTAATCAATGTGCATGTAATTTCACAACTATTTTGTTTGTACACGAGATGATTTTACAAGATAGAAACTATATTTTCACAATGCCAAAACCGTTATCATATGGCCCCCTGTATAGTGGTGGCGCCATGTCGTAACAGCTCGAGATGCCAATGCGAGTTGCCAGAGAGCAGTTTGGTGGCCGTGCTTTCTGGGCACCGCCACCACCACGTGTACCTGTGCGCAGGTGGAGGTGCGTTCAGGTGAGGAGGACGAGACTGTCCTCTACAAAGAGCGCGCAAAGCTCTTCCGTTGGGACCGTGATGCTGCCACTTGGAAAGAGCGCGGTGTGGGCGACATCAAGGTCCGCATCGGCGCTTTACCTTCTCGCTGAATAATCTCTGGGTCGCCGGTCAATTGGACGTGGTGTCGAGTGCAATCACTGCTCTGATGTGAGAAAGATGGGAACCCATATCGGAATCCTGGCAGCGTCCTGTGATTAAACTGGGACTCCAAACGTATCGAGTTGATAGTCTCAGCCAAATCAAATACTGCGTAAAAACAAATCGCGTCAAATTTGGTTCTGCACTTAATTTGGCTGAATTCCACTTCTGATAGATGTTGGTTTGCTTGTCTTGCATTGAATATTACTTGCAATGGTAGAGTGGTAAAGTGTTGCCCCTACTCTGCAGAGCAGATCACTTAAAAGGGATCTTAGCTATAATATTGTGGCATCTTCTTCCCCGAGTTGTTCTTGAACATGAAGTGTCGTACTGTTGTGCAAATGATGTGACACATTCTTTGTCACCTAACTGATAGCACCATCTAAATGAAGTCTCATAAATAAACGAACACCACAGAGAGTGTGTGTGGGGAGGGCAGCTCACAAAGCATTGTGGTGTGATGCCAGGTGCTGCACCACGAAGCACGCGGGGGCTTCCGCGTGCTAATGCGGCGCGAGCAGGTGCACAAGGTGTGCGTCAACCATGCCATCACCGCGGAGCTGCAGCTCACACCCATGCAGGCCTCCAACAATGCCTTCGTGTGGATCGCCAACGACTACTCTGGTAAACGGCACGCGCATTGCCCCCTTGCGGCTACGCGCAAATTAACGACGCGCGTCAAGAAGCCACCCTCACTGATGGGTCAATGCGTTTATGTCCGTGCCCGCGTGCGAAACAGAGGGCACGAGGAAGATGGAGCAGTTTGCCTGCAGGTTCAAGACTCCCGAGCAAGCGAAGATCTTCCTTACGACCGTGCACAATTGTCAGGAACAGCTGAAGACTCAGTCCCGTGCGGTGGCTGCACCCCCGGATGCAACGACGGAAGACAACCCGCTGGAGGTCTCCAGCGAGACCAACCCCCTGGTGTTCCTCGACGTGATGGCAGGGGAGGAGCCGCTGGGACAGATCACCATCGAGCTGTTTGCCAACGTCGTGCCAATCACTGCTGAGAACTTCCGAGCACTCTGCACACATGAGCACGGATTTGGATACCACAACTCCATCATCCACAGGGTCATCCCCGGCTTTGTGTGCCAGGTGAGGAGATTGTAAACTGTGGGTTTGTGTGACATAATTGATTTCTCGCCTTAAAGGGCCCAAAGTGATTTTATGTTAAAAGGACATGAGGTGGTCATCTCCTATCTGTGGTTGATATTCCCCATTCTGATGGCGGGGTGAATTGATCCATAGAACAACCACTGTTGACTTAGCCTAAGTGGTAATAGGCCAAGTAAGCCCTTTAAACAGGATTTGAACTGGCAGCCTTCCTTATGTGAGCCACGTTCTCTGCCGCTGAGCCCTTGGCCAGTTGTATATTGTCTCAATAAATGAATAGAATTTTATTGAAACCACCATGAAATTGCTCATGGGCATTTTAATCACGCCACGGGGAACCGCCTTTACTAAATATTTTCGACTGCAAACCATCCCCGCGTATTTCCACTGGCAGGGTGGAGACTTCACCCAGCAAAACGGGACCGGCGGCCGCTCCATCTATGGGAAGCCATTTGACGATGAGAGCTTCAAGATTCTGCACTCGCGTGCCGGTATCCTGTCCATGGCCAACTCGGGTCGCAACACCAACACGTCGCAGTTCTTCATCACGCTGTGCGCCACCCCACACCTCGACCACAAACATGTGGCTTTCGGCGCCGTGCGGTCCGGCATGAAGGTCGTGCGCGCTATGGAGGAGCTCGGCTCTCGGTCAGGCAGTACCACAAAGAAGATCTTTGTCACCGCCAGCGGGGAGGTCAAGCGTGACTCCTGAAGATTGGGATGCTCGATTTCTCGACCCATGGCACCCACGGCCTGCAAAACTGACGGCGTGTGAATTGCTGTCTCGTTCCACTCTGCAGAGCCTCTTATTTAAGATAAATTCCTGTAAATGTCGCAGGCTGCACTCCACCACCCGCTGCTGTAATAGAACAGAACTCCTGTGCCTCATATTTCCTGCTGATCGTATAAGTGTGGACGTTTCACTTCAGGCTAATGTGATACCAGCCCAGCAAATTATACCGTGTTAACATAATATTTTAGGAACCAAAGGATGCAAATAAAAAGTATTGGGCATGCACACTTTGTAGTTAAATCTACTACTGTAAATTATTTTACTGTCACGTCGCTGGCAATAAATTATTGAGCAGAGCCAGCTGATACTGCCGTTCGTGGCTGCTCTGCCGGCTAATGCCGGCTAATGCTGGCAGAGCAGCATTAGCTGCTGGCTAATGCTGGCAGAGCAGTATCTGGCAGCCAGGAATGGGCAACAGCATTAGCTGCCACTAGTGATCGTGACCTTGAAAGTAGTTTTCTGAGTAGCTGGGTCATGTAGCTCATGCGGTAGGAAATTGAATAAGTTTTGTTGTACATTTACTTTATTTCAGAGAAGATAAAAAAAATAAAGCCTTGGGGGTGCTTTTCATTAATACAAGCAGGATGCACTGTTGTCATGCTTATCCCGGTCTGCCCACACCTCCCTTGGTCTCACTCTTTAGCTGCATTTGTAGGGTTTATTAAAGTTGAGATTTACTATTTTGGAAAATCAAAATGAGGTTTTGGTTTCTGGCATGTTCGCTGTAGAAAGGACTTTGTGTGAACTACAGAGCAGTTTGTAATTTCCTTGTCTCTGCTGCACACATCGGCGGTAACCACGCCGCCATTTCTAGTAATTAATGGAGTCCATAGAAGCACGACCATTTGTTGGTAAACAATTGACGCGACGTGATCGTTTTTGGCATTTTGATGGGTTTTTATCTGTACGAAACGCGTTTTTTGTTGGTTGTGCCGAAGTTTAATGAAAATAGTCAGTGCCCCCTGTGCTTGTGATGGTAATTGTTGCCGAGACCCGGCGAGTGAGCCGGGTCGATTGCTTGTTGCGCTGGCAGTGCCAGCGTTTGGCCTGAAATCACGAGGGGTGTCGGCCGTGCGTGGTTTTGTGTCTGCGAGGAGTGCGTGCGTGGTCCTGGCCCCGCATGTGTACCTACATATGGGTCTGTGCCAATGGATATCCGTGCATACAAATATCGCTTTGAGTCTTCAACTCTGCTTGATTTTGTGTGGCTGCGCGTAAACACGCAGATATCCATTGGTCACAGATGCATGAACTAAAGGGGTGAAAAGGCATTTTCGCTCCGCAAAGAAGTCCGCAGCCCGTGCAGGCTCGGCCATTGTGTCGATGGTTACGTGAGCTCCCATGTCATCAGCTAAGATCAGTTTAAGATCGTGTCGGGCAGTGGGCACTCAGTAGGACTGCCCATGGTGCAGTGTGTAAAGCCGAGCAGATACCGTGAGTCGCACTGGACAGAAGCGCGACCGCACCATTCGTACCCTTCAAACACAGCGGCACTGGCCTCTGAAGCTGTTACGCCTGCTAGATACTGTAGATCACGTTAGTTTGCTGTTCAATTGATACGTTTGTGTTTTAATGTGACATGACAATGTAATATATGTGTGGCCCACAATGAGGCTTAGGACCTTGGAGGTCGAGGGGAAACTGATCTATTTGACCCAATTTGGCAGTGAATTTTGTGTCACGTGAGCACTGAAAGAGCCATGCACGCGTGGTTTTTCTTTATTCATACTCTACCTCTCGCTGTGCCCCAGTTGACATGGAACTACAGTGTTGCCAGTACTAGCAGGTTTGACGACTTTGAATTTATAGTTCAAACTTATATCTGCGTAATTGGCTGTTGAGTGTTTTGATATTTAGTCAGTAATAATAAAGCGGATACTGATAGTTTCAGTGGATGTGTCTGTGTTCTGTCCGCGTGGGATAAGTATCAGTATCAGGGGGGGGGAGGGAGATTAATTCAGGGCTCCTGCAAGCTGTTCAAACTCCGTGGTCCATTTTGTGGAGGTCTTGGTGAGGTAAAATGGAGAGCTTTGTCTTTCGTCTTGTCACCTTGTAATTTTAATTAATTTTAATGACCCGAAACTAAAGCACAGCCTGTTCACTGTTTAATGACACCGAGTAAGTTGAAGATTGTCGTGAAGATCGAGAGATTAGATCAGCGTGCGATGGGAGTAATGTTGTGTTTTTTGATCGCGAGGGTATTTTTGGCGAAGATAAAGTCCATTGGGCAATACACGCTCATTCGATTATGAAATAGTATTCTAATTACAGCAACAAAAACGAATAATATAAACCAAAAACATACAAGGTCGTCCATCATTCACACGGTACAGCATCCTGTCACCTTCCAACACTGATTTTGGATTGGAAGGTTCAGGCAGCAGTTTGTGGGCAGAGATCTGATAACTAAAGAAGAGACATCGGATTCCGTTAACTCGGAAAATCCCAAGAGTTTCGAGGTCAAGGTAGGTGGAGGAACATTTATTGAGGTATTGGTTGGCGGTTGAGGTTGGATAAAGATACAGTGGGCGTCAGTTTTGTTGTTGAGAAAAACGGAATCAACCGATCCGCCTGATCTTTACTCCTGAAGAGAGGTGAGGGTGAGTGACTGGCAGGGCGAAGGAAGCCAATCAATGATCAAGGGGAGAAAAACAATCTTGGGCTTTTTGCAGGTGTCCGCCAGAATTCTGGAAAAATGGTTGGCACGGGTGCAGTCGAGCGACTGCCGGTAGCAGTTGAGCTGTTCCTTGAAATATTTTTGCATGAACGGTGAGGCCAGATTTCCTCCAAGTCCGTTAGGCCTTGAGATCCAGGACTTCAGCAGTGTGCCAGGGGATGGTTTTCCGTATGAGGGAGAGCGGGGGGGAGGGAGGAGCGGGAGGGAGT
>JAZEWT010000032.1:355791-366162 GCA_036362905.1 Mordacia mordax | reverse complement strand
GCCATTAACCCCTGAAGTGAAGTAGAGGTTACTCATTGGCATCAGCTGCTGCTGCTGCCGCCATCCGTGTCTAAGCCGGGACTATGTGTGTACAGCTACGCACGCCGAGACTACGGTGGCTCACGTGATGGGCGCGACTACCCGCCGCCACCGCCCAAGGAGTACCGCCCACCCCCGGGCCGTGAGGACTACCACGGGCCCAGCTCGCGTGCGTATGGGTACGTACCCCCCACATGCGCTTCCTACTCGCTTACTATTGACAGTCCACCACTCACATTGCCGATCGGTGCCAATGTACAACACAAACTTATCGGCATTGTTGTTGAGAGGACCCACATCATGGTGTGTGGGTTGCATTGTGTTGATACACTTGCTGTACTATGCTATGAAATGGTATTACACACAAACTCTTTATGACCCTCGGGTGAAAAGCACTCTAGAAGTGCAATTATTATTATTATCTTGTTTGGTTTACGCCGTGCCTTGCTAGGCTATGTTATGTGCGGTGACATTGTGTACTCTGACCCCCCAAAGGGAACGAGACATCTATGGCAGTAGTGGCCGAGACCACATGCGCGAATATCCTGGTGAGCGGCCAGGTCCTGGCTCGTACCGCGACGGCTACGCAGGTTATGGTAAGTTTTCTGCGGAGACAGCCTTGTTGCATTCATGCTAACTCTCCAAATCGTTAAAAGAAGCTTGAAACTGTATACATGAAGATAATCGAAGACCGAATGTGAAATGTTTCCTCAACTTCGGTTAGGCCTTGCGAATGAATTTGAACCTGACTTGTAGAACTTGAAAATGAGAATCTCAGCAAACCTGCAATTCGTCTGCGTGAATAACAAAACAATGGAAACGCTGTTAAGTCTTGGGCCTTGTGAGCTTAAAACCAGGCTCCTGGAATGACTGATTTAACTGTCCAAGTAATTGTACAACCTACATTTTAGCAATTTAAATATAACATGCAAAGTGATGACAGGTTCATCATAACACGTTTTCAAGGAAACAGTGCACTGAACGAGGTGAACATACTGGTGATATTAAGTGGATGTCATAGTATCCGAAAGCATATTGCAGTCGGTTAAACAATTCAATACTTTACAAACGAGTTGTATCGAGAAAATTCCAGTAACAAAATTATTTGCAAAAAACACGTTTAACAAGAACGAACATGCCGATGGTAGGTAAGTTTGCCTTAATGTATAATCGAAAAAATCGGATAAAAGTTAACAATGGATATGTGAAGAGCGACCATCCTGCTTTAGGGAAGAGAACACAAGTGCGTAATTTTGGCAATAGCATAATCTGAGCTGAGTGATAAGAATTTCTGTCTTAAAGATTTCATCGTGGGGAAAAAAATTAAAATTGTACGGCTGAGTTGTCAGTCAAAAAGAAGTGTACGTTGCCAACCCGAAAAAAAAAACACCCATTCTGTAAATGGAATTTGGAAAACAATGAAAGAGCCTTGCTCAGTTAGAATGAGATGACCTCTGAAAAATATTCCAATGAAGCCAAGCAAATTCACTTTTTCCTCATATATCCTACAGTTTCCAGCAGACGACAAATTTGAAGAGTGATGACTACCTGGGGATCTGTGCTGATGTCAAGCTGAATTCTGAAGTGATGCTTAATGTTTCAGTGAGCAACATAGGGCCAAGTGCCCGTGCAGTGCAAGTGAATCATTGCTGTAACCTGACGGTTGACCCCACAGGAAGCTCGCGGGGAGGCCCGCCTCCCTCTTACGGGGGCAGCAGTGGAGGGGGGGGCCGATACGACGATTACGGCCCTAGCTCCCGTGACCCCTATGCGCCCGGGAGCACCCGCGAATACCCGGGTGGGCGCGGCACCAACGACGGATACGGCCTGGGTCGTAGCGGAGATAGGATGGGGCGCGCCGAACGGGGGCCCCCTCCCCAGCCCCCTCCTCTGGAAAGAAGCTATCCTCCCCGCGACTCATACGGAAGCTCTACTCGCGGACCCCCACGCGATTCATTTGGTGGCGGCGCCCCGCCACCCAGAGATTCGTATGGCGGCACGTCGGCGTACCGCGGAGCCCCCCGTGACTCGTACGCAGGCTCGGCGGACGGTCCCCCGCCACGCGACATGTACGCCGGCGCGCCCCCCCGTGATCTTTACTCCGGCTCCAGCCGAGGTCCTCCTCGTATCTCTGAGCACCGTGGGGAGGCTCGCAGCCGATACTGATTAAAATTGGCAAGAAAATAGCGCGCGCTGTCAGGTGTAGTGTTAGTATTCCATCCGCCTCTCCGGCGGCACTAGTATGAACACCAACATCGTCTGAACGTTCCAGCACCATGCGCTATTTCTGCTGTCCCAGCGCTCCCTACAGTGCTCACTTTTATGGTTTTTTTATAGTTTTACAGAATCCCTGTGTGCTATTAACAGCAAACAGGGTAATCTTAAGATTACATTCATCAACCTGACAGTTTGATCCCGTTTAAAATCAGATAATTACTGAGAATCGCTTAACTGCTTTTTTGGGATCGATAGCATGAAAGAACAGCTCTTAAGAGTTATCCCAAAAGAGTAGCTCTTAAGAGTAAATCTCAAGTGAGTTATACAAACCTACATCAATATACGTAATTACGGTTTTGAACAAAGTCTCATGTTAGTGTTTGTGTGAAGAATTGGCATGTTGTCGAAACAACTGACGTCAGGTATGAATAGGACATCTTAAATTCATCACTGAAAATAGGCTTGATTATTTTGTTTTTTAACGTTAGGGCAGGCACGCTCCATATCTATATTTGTGAAGACTTGTTGGAAACTGCTTCATTGAGAACGTTTTGTATTTTGTTGGTTTACTTTAAAGCCTCAATAAATATGAATAAAACTAAACTGTGATCCGTCGTGAAAAGTGAATGACGGTTTGGGAGCGCAAGTGCTTTTCTTGTAACCCAGTAATTGGACATTTCTGTGGAAAAATCCTTGAATGAGCAGTTCGATACTGCAGTCGGCACTATGGGATCAGAATATAAGAACCCCAAAACCAAGCTGGACCACCTGCAATGTTAACAAATGCACAACATGGAATTTCCAGTTTCACAGAGTGACCAACATTTCTGATTTCGTTAAACAGCAGAACCAAGATGCAAAGTTAGTAACAGCCAGTGCAATGCAGCTTGAATCTTGCAGCGTGGTGGTGGTTAAAGCAAGTCAAATCTAATAAGCAGCTATCTGAAGTGAGCAATCGTAACTTCAATAATGAGGTGTGAAAACTGAACGTTGCAACCCGAAAATTAACTGCCTCGACACCGCTGTTGCCTGAACCTGACAACAGAAGAACACATGTAATAAGACGATCGATCATTACAACAACGATGAATGTTCTAATTTTATGTTGTAATCAAATGTGATCCTGAAGGCTATGATAGGAGTGCCTCTTGACATCAAACCATGCGTGATCTCTGCAGCAGAGCTAGTTGTAGGCACTTGAACCGAGAGAATTTCAGTAATTACATCATTGAGGCTCTATGCACAGTGAAGATAACACAAAGCATCGTGTGGACAAGGGCTTCAAAACGATGGGCTCTACAATGCTCGCTCGTCACGATGCTCTTGATGACGACAACGGTTCATTAAATGAAATGCATCGCTTGTAAAGCAATGCTGTTGACAAGGTCAAAGGCATGTGTGGTCTTACCGATTACTGGCAGTCCAAACTGAACACCCTGTTAATCAAATGCCAAAAACCCATCAGCTGAGCGACAATTCTGCAAGTCCTGCCCATCACAGATTTTTATTTTATTTTCAGATGCCCACCATTGCACACTAACACCATTAGGCAGATGAATGTCATCTCATTGTCAGAAACCGCTTAGTCCTGTGCAGGGGTGCAGTGAGCCGGAGCCTGTCCTGGCAGACACGGGGCGTAAGGCAGGGATTTACCCACGATGGGACGCCAGTCCATCACCGGGCACTGCGGGCAATTTAGTCTGCAAGCCAATTAACCTATGCAGCAGCATGTGTTTTGGACTGTGGGAGGAAACCGGAGTGCCCCGGCGAAAACCCACGCGGACACGGGGAGAGAACTCGCAAACTCCACACAGGCCCCCGAGCCGAGATTCGAACCCAGGACCATCTTGCTGTGAGGCGACCGCGTTACCCACTGGGCCACCGTGCCGCCCCAGATGAATGTCACCAGTGTTATATAACAGCATTTGATGTTAAATCATTTCCAAATAAATGCAAAAATTACTGAAACCGTTTACTACAGATTCTTGAGTGAGTCAAAACCACCAAGAATTGAATTCCTGAACAACTTTTTGAATTAATATTTGGAAAAAAATTGTGAATGTGAATGACAACTTAAAAAAAAAGCTCCAATTATGCACTTGAATATGTGAAAGGGATTCACGAAAAAAAGACATCCCCGACCTGTCAATGTTTGCCCCATGTTCCAATGATGACATGCTTTGCCACACAAAGATGTATGGTGCTTGGCAGCGGCAGACTGTGGAAGTAGACGCCTTGGGACAAGTCTTGCAGCGTTTCAAAGTGGTGCTGGCATTCGTCCTAAAGACATATGCCTTGAAGAATATTGAACATTTAAAATACATTCTGCAATGAGAGGCACTGAGTTCTTGTTAAATGAGCAATAAGGTGCTGTTCATCTGTTGACAGCCCTGCAGAGCCAGTAGTGGAAGTTACACATTCCTATTACGGGGGCAGTTTTCTGCATAGGACAACCACTTGATTTTACTACAAAGTAATAATTTAATTGACCCTAGATGAATGATGGGGTGAGCCTACCTGCAACAAAGATTTGAACTCTCAATCTTCCCAGTATGTAAATTATTAGTGCACTTTAATGTCATCACTAGCAAGAGCTAAGTTGCGTGTATGTACACTGCACTTGGCAATGTTCTGCATGCCACAGTGCAACTGGCACTGGTGGCTTGTAGTAATGTCTAATGTAAGAATGTAATTGGCTAAGGCAGGTGCGTAGTTGGTCCTAAAAGTAGATATCGCACCACTGCATCTGCCTTTGTGTTGATCTTAGCATGCACTGCACATGAATATGTTGGCTGTAACCTGTGATCATAGCTGGCATTTACAGTATATCCGATCTGGAAAAAATATCAATTCATAATGTAAAGAACTTGGTGGAGAAAATGGTGAGTAGGCGAATTAGACCAAATATGTTTGGAGTCAATTCTGAAATAGGTTCCTAATCCATAAATGTATGTAGTTGATGTATGCCATCGTGATTGCAACATTGCCCTCCCCATCCCCAAAACGGAAAAACACGGATAGCCACAACACGTTTTAACTCTTGTCTGATGCCTGCAACAGTTACACTGTCTTCTTATATCAGCAGCAGATGATAGGATCAAGACTCCTTCAAAACATGAGAATGGCCGCACCTAAAAATGTTATTTGTAACCTCTTGCCACCCAAAGAGCTTGATCTGCCAAGCCACTTGTGAGAACAACCTGTCAGTGTTGACAATCTATTGCTGTGCACATCAGCATCTCACTACAACACAACACAGCTGGTCAACTCGACGTGCACACTACCACGCTATAGTCGGGAGCGAAAGATCAACAATCCGAGGTACGCTAACAGTGGACCGTCTCAAGTTGTGACACCACCGTCAATGTGGTGAAGTTCGGAAAGTGGCATTGATTTTCAGAGCGGAAGAGGCTGACGTTGAGCTTAGCGCGCACCTTGTCAACTTAACGGCGCTCCGAGAAGCTGCAAACGCTGGATTCGACTGACGCGACAAGGCGGTACAGAGGTCGCGCGGACGTGACTTGAGCCCTCCAAAGTAAGTGTGCATGTCTGCTGCAACGAACAACGAAGCAGTAGATGGGTGGAATTTCATAGCTTGAATGCTAATTGTATGTCTTTTGCAAGTAGAAATGCTGTGCAGATTAATGTGTTGCATATGAAGATGTGAAGCAGGTGTTGTAAGCTAGAATTCTTCCTAAAATGCTTTCGGGTTCTCCCGAGTTTAAATATTTTATATCTGAACGACTGATGGATGTGGAATGACATTCTGAAGACAGTTAACCGGATGTAGTAGATTGCACCCTTGACCAGAGAAATTCTGAAGATCTATGAGTTTTTCTGAAGACCTGAATCACATCGGTGTGTGTCGCCTGCATCTGCTGTGACCATGTGAACCGATGAGAGGCAGGAGAAATGCATTAATTCTCCTTGAAGTATCGATAACTCATAACCGGGAAAGTGGAATCGAGGCACAGAGAAGGAAGATGTGGATCTGGTTTCATGTAGTTCCGTGATGGCCACTGATGTGCACGTGTGAAAAGTCAATCAATCGACTGAATGGGCGCTATTGCATTGTGGCATTGTGGCATAATTTGCTGACAACATTACTTTGTTGCTCGAGAGGCCAGTAGCTGTCAGTCTGATTAGGTCGCTGTCCTAACCCGCACAGAAATTGTGGGTTGCCCAAAAGTTGATGGAACAGCCATGTCAAGTTTTGGTTATTTAAATGTTTACTTTTAAATTATGGTTGGCAATGCTGCAACCATGCTGCAATTACTCTTTTAAATGGAGACCTGGGTAAAAACAAGGACAGCATAACAAATCCGAACATCGGAACAAATATGAACAATGGAAGTGCAATTTATTAAAAAATGACTTATAAAAGTAAGGATTTATCAGAAGGATTTGAATTAAGAAGACTGTTAAAGGAAAGTAGTATTTGACACAATTGAACTTTAGACATTCAAAACATAATTGAAAAACACTGTCCAAGTAAACAATGCAAGAGTTTATAGAAGATTGAGATGGAATAGGTGTTCCAATGAACATACATTTTCTTCCACGTGAGAGGAGTGTCAGGCATTACATATAATCTGAAAAATGTATTGTCTTCGTCGTGGAGTACGAATCTTTAAGCTGGTCCCTAGTTGAATGAATTTACTTGCGTTGTTTTAAATGACTTAACTGGTTACAAATGTATTCTGAATGTCTTTAAGCAAAAATGAGACCAATACAAGTTTTTTTCATTGATTATAGTGGAAGGTGTCTACTCCTACAGGCATCACGGTCAAAAATAGCGCATAAGGCGACAGGGAAAAACTGGGTCCAAACTGTTTGCGTATTTGGGAATATACTTTCCATTCATTGGTTCCTACTTGAAAATAATGCCCATTTGCGCCTGCAGCAAGAGCCACCGTGTACCGCACAGGGACGGCTGCCACTTAGGGTACCCTTTCATAATTGTTAATGTAAGATGTGGTGTAAATTTCTCTGAGACACCGTGAAGGGAACGTAACGAATCGGTGTCGTATGTAATGTGCACTCATTTGTAAGGTACATCATAACATGCGGGAGTTTAATCGTTAACAAAATACGGTATGCAAGTGTGAAACCAGATTTCATCTGTAAATACAAACTATCCAGCAGTGATTTGTGCGTGGCTGACGACAAGTCAATCTGTCTTTCAAATTGTGTCAGGCAGCCTCGTTAAACAGCACTGGTTCGGTGTGGTGCGTTGTAAAATAGAGTAATTGGTGTGCCTTGAATACTTTCAAGTGCAAAGGAGTGTTAATTGTATGTTCTTTTGCAGGTTGAAATGAAGCAAAATGGTTTAAGAACATTAATTCACACAACATAATAGAAGCTGACAAGCAGAGCTGGCCTCCACATGAATAATTGGTGTGTAACTGCAGTGCATTGTGTTTGTAGCATAACCTTAAAGACTTTACATTTCTCTGTGTCTTGTTAACGTATAAGCAAGAGAGTGTCTTGAAGTTTGCATATGCAGCACATAGCACTTTAATCCACCTGTGGATGTAGCATTGCTTCAGTTAATTAAAATCACATCTTAAAAGATACTGTATCATGCTGTGCATGTAAACATTGAGTAATTATGATGTAAAATATCTAAAGTTATATTTAGACTAATTGAACAAAACCACAGTGAATGAGACAATTGACAATGCCTATTCTTGATGTGTACACTTATGGGGATGGGGGTTAATTGTTATATGCCTAGCATCTGGTAAGAGCACAGCAATTTATTTGTCATGTGCCATGTGTCATGTGCGAGTGGTTGTGTTTTCTGCTGCAGGCTTATTTGGAGCGTGAAGGACCGCAGACTGGGGACTGGCTTATATTACTTGCCTCTCGTTCAGGAGGGATGGCATGGACATGGTTTTAATGCTTTGCCACCCTTGTGTTCCTGCCAGACTCAACTAGCAACTTGGCCAGAGAAGTTAACATTTTATCATAATAATTGCACTTCTCCAGAGCGCTTTTTGCACCAAGGTCACAGAACGGCTGCAGAGAGCTGTGGAGAGAATGACATTAGCAACAACAACGACATATTAATGGCAAATAAACATTTTTTTCTGTGGGTACTTTTTGCCAGTGTACATATGTAATAAGTAGAACAGGTTTTTACCATTGCTGGCAATTATACACGTGATAAGATCTTAAAACACCATAATAGACACATTTCACAATGTGTCTCGCTTGCAAAAGCCACACATACTTGTAGCATAATATGCAAACAGGAAGATTTGATAACAAGCATTGATATTGCATTGTCCTGAGCTGACTGCCTTTTGGCATCATCTGGCTAATACTGACAATCAGGCTCAAAAGAAAGCCATGTCTGGTGTAGGCAAATCATTTCGAAGGACAATGCATATGTTATCAAAGCTTCCTGTTTGCATATTTTGCCACAAGTATGTGTGGCTTTTGCAAGCGAGACACATTGTGAAATGTGTCTATTATGGTGTATTAAGATCTTAACACGTGTATAATTGCCAGCAATGGTAAAAACCTGTTATACATAATACAACATTTTTTCGTTACAAATCTGAGCTGTGGAGAGAATGGCATAACATCAGAGCAATTCAGTTGTATCTGCCCTCCGTGCATGCACAATGAGTGTAAAGATGTTGTGATGCAAATAAACGCACATAAATGTCATTGTTGTTCGCTGTCAATTTGCACTGCGAGGTGTTTGGGTATGATGGCTGGATACAGGACACGTGCCATGGCACGTGTGAAAACAGCCGAGCGTGCGATGTTGGCTCTTCTCCAGTGAGCCTCTTATCCAGGGAAAACGGTGGAGCGTCAGGCGAGCCAATTCTCTGGCACACACGAGTTTGCTTGAGAATTGGTTTGAATTCTTCAGGGCGACGACCTGAGTACTGATATGGTTGCTCGGTGATGGGGTCACTTGCTAGGGGACCACGGGTGGGGTGATGACGGTGCTAGGTCTGATTAATGACCACTGTGCGGGTCTTGCCGGTTACCAGGAGATGAAGGTTTGCTAATGGATGGGTGATGGGATGACTGCGAGTCATCCCCATCACCCGGCCACCACATGCCCCTGGGTTGTGAATGTGGAAGCAGCGAAATCGGAGCCGAGCGGGCCGTTAGCGGCGGTAGACGTGAATCTGCGGACGGTGAAACGAGTCCCGGCTGTGGCCTCCAGAGCTCGCGAACAACGGCGACTCGCGGAGAGAGACGAGGAGAGAGAGACGAGGTGAGAGACGAGGTGAGAGACGGAGAGACGAGGTGAGAGACGGAGAGACGAGGTGAGACGGTGAGAGACGGGGTGAGAGACGAGGTGAGAGACGGGGTGAGACGAGGTGAGAGACGGGGTGAGAGACGAGGTGAGAGACGAGGTGAGAGACGGAGAGACGAGGTGAGAGACGGAGAGACGAGGTGAGAGACGGAGAGACGAGGTGAGAGCGATAGAGGTAAGAGACCAGGAGAGAGACGAGCTGAGAGACGAGGTGAGAGGGACGAGGTGAGAGATGGAGAGAGAGACGAGGTGAGAGACGAGGTGAGAGACGGTGAGAGACGAGGAAAGACGACGTGAGGGACGACGTGGGAGACGAGGAGAGACACGAGGTGAGACGAGGAGAGACGAGGTGAGAGCGATAGAGGTGAGAGACCAGGAGAGAGAGAGACGAGGTGAGAGAGACGAGCTGAGAGACGAGGTGAGAGACGAGGTGAAACGAGGAGAGACGAAGTGAAACGAGGAGAGACGGAGAGACGAGGTGAGAGAGACGAGGAGAGACGAGCAGAGATGAGGTGAGAGCGATAGAGGTAACAGACCAGGAGAGAGAGACGAGGTGAGAGACGAGGTGAAACGAGGTGAGACGAAGTGAGAGATGAGGTGAGAGATGAGGTGAGACGACGTAAGAGAGACGGAGAGAGACGAGGAGAAAGAGACGAGGTGAGACGATGTGAGACGATGTGAGATAGACGAAGAGAGAGACGAAGAGACGAGGTGAGATACGGAGAGATGAGGAGAGAGACGAGGTGAGACGAAGAGAGAGACGAGGTGAGACGAAGAGAGAGACGAGGTGAGACGAAGAGAGAGACGAGGTGAGACGAAGAGAGAGACGAGGT
>JAZEWT010000032.1:338566-351827 GCA_036362905.1 Mordacia mordax | reverse complement strand
TCTCCTGGAGTCGGAGCCATGTCTAGTTCACCATTGTGCGTGCAACTAAGGTAAAGCTGCTTGCGAAATGTCTCCCGGAGTCGGAGCCATGTCTAGTTCACCTCTGTGCGTGCAACAAGCATGGCCTCTGTACTGGAGGAATATCCGTCTGGTAAAGATACAGTGGGAGGTCTGATGTGTGGGTGTAGTCAAGGGATGGCTCGCCTTTAGTCAACTATGTTATATATGCCGATGATCTCACTTTTAGGAGTTGCGGGTTTTAAAAGGGATGTAGAACTGGGTGTCATCAACGCGTTGCATTATGGACACACCGAAACTGGCTTATTGGAGACAGGTTGTGAATAGAACAGCCAATAGCGGGATCTTTGAGGGATTGCAAATAAAAATGGGACGATGCCAGATATATTAGGCAAAATTCCATCCAGCAAATGGCATTGTCAGCAATCCTGAAGTGTGTCTGCAGGTGGTACGGGAAGACACGGTGATTGGTGGCGTCAAAAGTGGCCGACGTGTCCAGTTGAACCAGTGCGACTGCCAACCCAGCATCGGAAGGCTGCTTGGAGACATTGCCGATTGCCACAACCGAGCTCAGTATGCAGTCTAAATAGGGTTAAAGTTTGTCAGGCGGACCTGTCTACCGTCCACCCTGAGAGTAATTCGACTAGAGTGTGTAAGCGGCTCACTGAACCTCGACATTTAGACACAGCTCACATGCCCGTCCACTAACTACATGCTCAAGCAGAATTTGGCTGGATAGAGGGGGCTGAACAGGTCAGGTGCTATCTGGAGAGGAAATGGGCCAGTGTGGTTTCGGTATGATGTGATCGAACTTGCTAATGCTGGTTGCCAGCGGTGTTAAGATCGACCTCTGTGGAGAGGGCAGTTGAAGGCACTCGCCCTGCAACAGCAGCGCAGGGCAGAGAAGCAACGGACACAGCAACGAATATAGTGGCAGGTGCTTAAAGCGCTGCAGGTTGGCACAGTGAAAAGTAACAGGTGGTGCATCGGCCAGTCATCTCATCCAGTTAACATTATAATGAGCCTTCCACACTTCATGTCGCCTCAGAGTGCACCTAACTCGGCACAAGCGCTCTATAAATGCAATTATTATATTGACATCACCGCCAATGAGTAGCAAACGGCAGCTGTTTTTTTTATGTAGACGATTGCATGGAGGGGAATCGAGTGAGATGAGAGGGAGGGTGTGTGTAAGGTAGTGTCGTGGGATGGGAAGGGATTCTGCGGCAACGTTATCGGTGCCATCACTGTAAACCTCCCTTGTTCAGTGTTCATTGTCGTTACCAGCCATGATGAATTATTAGGATGTGTGGTGTTCTTGTGGTCGGTGTCGATCCCTCTCAGCCAGTTACTTTACGGGGATGTGCAGTCTTTTACGATGCGTTTAGGCATAATGAGGTATAAGGAATTCCGTTCAGAGGAGACGGCTGTGGTTTCTCACACAGCGATAATTAAACACGTGTTCTTGATATCTCAACCATTGACGCTAAGCATTGGTGACGCGGCAGAGTTGGGTGAGCGTGCTGGGTTGCCCGCTTGCGTACCCACGCGGACACGCGCGCTGGCACACACGCGCACCGAGTTCTGCACGCGCTGCCACGTCGAGGTGCCGAGGTTTCGGAGCGAATCACGACCCCCTCCTGACATCGTCGTTGTGTGGCTGCTGATTGTATTTTAGACTTGGTGAGCGCGCTTGCTGTCTCTCCATTTTCACACCAAATGCCAAAGGCTCCGCCGGATGGGTGCGGCGCGCAAATGAAGTTTGAAGTTTCCAGCACTGTTCGTGGTTCGCCTTTTTCTCCCCAGCGATAGTTCCGTAGGGCACCGGGGACTTGTTTAAGGTTCAGTCGAATCAGGAGAGGCTCAGAAGCTTTTCAGATGTTCTTCAATGACGTTGGTCATGAGGAGAAATTAAACTCTGGTCGCTTATCACTGTACTGCCACCTTCATTGAGTGGTCGCTGTGTCACACACTCACTCTTGCAGGTAGGTGACAGTTGCTTTCCAGACGCCCACTGCTCTTGATTGGCCACAGGCCAGCTGCCGAGTAGCCCCCAGCCTCCACAGTATCGTGTCACGCATGAGTGCCGCTCTGCCCTCGAGTGCGGCGCTACAGACGTATTGCTTTGAACATCCGTAATCAGGGTATAGGGCCGGTGGCGCAGTGAGTAGCGCTGTCGCCTCACAGCAACAAGAGCCCAGGTTCGAGTCCAAGCTCGGGTACCTTTCTGCGTGGAGTTTGCGTGTTCTTCCCATGTCCGTGTGGATTTTCGGTCCCTTCTCTGGTTTCCTCCCACCGTCCAAAGACAAGTTAATTGGCCTACTATGTAAATAGCCCCCAGTGCCCTGCGATGTACTGGCGTCACATCCTGGGTATAGTCCCCCCTTGTGCCTGGCGTTACATCCTGGGTATAGTCCCCCCTTGTGCCCTCTGTCTTCCGGGATAGGCTCTTGCCTCACGTGACCTTATACAGGATTAAGCAGGTATTCATAATGATGATGAATCTGGGTATACCCTTAAATTAGCCGGAATTAATCACCTAAGGATCACTGAAGTTGGTTAGTTAATATGTAGATGGAGGCTTAGGACTGCAAGGTGTTGTAGTCTTGGGTTCTGAGCCTGCCTGTCACCCTCTGATGCTGAGACTGCAGTACACTGCTCCCTGGCACCCCTACCTACCTGATCAATCGTCTGTCTCCAACGTGTGCAGAATGCAGCTGCTAGAGTCCTCATTCGCACACCCATCCATGATCACATATCCCCAGTACTGATGTCTCTCCACTGGTTACCTGTGAAATACAGGATTGAATTCAAGATCCTCCTTCTCACCTACAAGGCTCTCACTGGCGCTGCTCCGACATACGTCCGTGACCCACTTTAGGCACCCTCCTCAACACAACAACTTCGATCCTCCAATACAGGCTTTTTGTGCGTTACTCCCAGACTCTGAAATGCCCTTCCATTGGAAATTTGTTCAGCTAAGTTCTTGGGCATCTTCAAATCTCGTCTCAAGACTCTCTTGTTCCATAAGGCTTTCAAGTTCTCCGGCTAGGACTTTTGATGCGGCTGATTGTAGTCGTACCAAGATGATGGCTCTCTTCCGACCTGTGCATGCTCGGAAACATTTATTCCTTCCTCCGGCTAGGACTCTTGATGTGGCTCAGTGTTGTCGTGCCGGGATGATGGCTGTCTTCCGACCTGGGCCTGCTCAGAAACATTCTTTTTTGCAGATTTTTTTTATTCCTTATTTTTTTTGTCTTATAATTTATTGCTACTATTTGACTTTCGGTTGGGCTGTCCTGATGTTGTTGACAGCCGCGTCAATCGCTCCCTCCCCATCGCGACGTTTCACCTCACACATTGGAGGCAGGGCGGCACGCTAGCCCAGTGGGTAGCGCTGTCGCCTCACAGCAAGAACGTCCCAGGTTCGAATCTCGGTTCGGGTGCATTTCTGTGTGGAATTTGCATGTTCTCCCCGTGTCCGCGTGGGTTTTCGCCGGGCACTCCGTTTTCCTCCCACAGTCCAAAAAACATGCTGCTGCATAGGTTAATTGGCTTGCAGACTAAATTGCCCGCAGTGCCCGGTGATGGACTGGCGTCCCATCGTGGGTATACCCTGCCTTGCGCCCTGTGTCTGCCAGGATGGGCTCCGGCTCACTGCGACCCCGTACGGGACTAAGCAGTTTCTGACAATGAGATGAGACATTGGAGGCATCCTCCACGTTGGCGTCCTCCAACGTGTGAGGCGAAACGTCGTGATAGGGAGAGAGGAAACGATCAACGTGGCTGTCCCGAGAGAGCAACTTTTCGAGGCAAGCATAAGTCATCATATTTGACATGTTCTGCAACGATGTGTGTATAAAAAAAAAACCCAAAAAATGCTCGTGTGACAAGCGCTCTGTAAATACAATTTTTCATTATTACTATAGAAGTGGATGTTTAAATCTATAATCACATTTGCACCTCTAAGGAGCGCTTTTCACCCTAGAGTTCCAAAGCGCTGCACAGAACTGTGGAGAGAATGGCATGTCAACAACAACAACATCAGAGTAGATCAATGAAAGTAAATAATGGAAATAAATCAGTGAATGACATAAAATACGGATAAAATTAGTTGCTAAACAAATGACGGAAGGAGTGTTCCCGAGCAGGCATAGGTCAACAGTGCGCCACCATCCAAGCTGATGATTGCTCTCCAAAGCTGCTCTTTCGGTATAGCCATGGCGAGCAAGCGATGTTGTATGGTATTAACACCGAGCCACTACTCTAGTATTCCATTTTTCCCCAGTGGGAAGTGGGAGCAATGGCACAGTTCATGAGCGAGGGAAGTGTTTGGGCAGATGATGTTAGGTGTTGGGGGAGTGGGTAATGCTGCAAGGCCCAGCTAGCCGAATGAGCCTTGGAGTGGCCACTGAGCTTCTTTGGGATTAGGGTCATAGTGATGGAGAGCCCTCAGGCCAGTCGGGTGCTGCTGTTTTACTACTACAAGATTATTGTTGGGGATTTTTTTTATCTCGAAAAGAAAGCCTCACTGAGTCTCAACTGTTTCAGGAGAGTCCTTTAAATTTTCAGTCAAGGGCACTGTTGCAATGTGTGTAATCTCAATGAGTACCTCATCTTATCTCATTGTCTGAAACCGCTTAGTCCTATACAGGGTCACGGTGAGCCGGAGCCTATCCCGGCAGACACAGGGCGCAAGGCAAGGATATACCGACGATGGGACGCCAGTCCATCGCCGGGCACTGCGGGGCAATTTAGCCTGCGAGCCAATTAACCTATGCAGCAGCATGCTTTTTGGACTGTGGGAGGAAACCGGAGTGCCCGGCAAAAACCCACGCGGACACGGGGAGAGCATGCAAACTCCACACAGAAAGGCACCCGAGCAGAGAGATTCGAACCCGGGACCTTCCTGCTGTGAGGCGACAGCGCTAACCACTGGGCCACCGTGCCGCCCCTCTCAATGAGTAATCGGCAGATAATTTTCAGCATTTTGAATTTACGTTCTGTCGGAAATGAGAACACAGGGGAAACCCATGTATAACAAGGGGAGATCCAGACAGAAATGTCATGACTTGAACTGAGGGTTTTCTTTGTGTGAGGCACGCATGCTCCAACTATGCTGCCAGCTTGCTGCTGTCATTTTATAATTTTATTGACTCGTGTGATTGTTATATCAATCTAAGCGGTATCGGCGTGTTCACTTTCAGTTGAACCGTCCTGACATTGTTGACATGTTCTCTCCGCAGCTTGGATTTGTAAACAAAAAACGTTATTGCTGATATGCCGTGCTTGTCTCATTGTTGATGTGCCGTGATCTCCGCAGCTGTGTGCAGCGTTTTGTGACCCTCGGGTGAAATGCGCTATAAAAATGCAATAATTATTGGCTGGATGTTTAATTTAGAATTGTCTTAGATCATTTGGTCTTTTCTCTAGTGTTAAACTAGGGTCTAGGTTTAGAATTGGAGGTCGAGGCAGGATCCAATTGAACACTTGATGTACGTTCTAGACTTAGGTGACGACAGAAGTCTGGTACATGGTTGAGTGTTACTCATTCTCTAATCAGGGTTATGTTTAGCTTGAGGGAATGAAATCCCCAGCCTATGATTTCGCACATTATCACATTTGCGCAATGTGTCGTACGCAGTGCAATATTAATGTGAGCCATCACGTGCGCTCTACCCTCGACTATCAAAGCATGCAGTGGCGTCTGCATGAAGAGAAATTGACAATTATGGCAGAATTAGTCTCGCTGACGTCACCCAGAGGGTGCCGTCTCTGCTGGGGGCTGCGATGACGACTGCCATCGCCCCCTTCCAGACTGTCGCGTGGCGCGGTGAGATTATTGGTCACTGCCGAGAGCTCTACGGTGGCGGTGATTTGCGCGCCGATATTGTAGGGTACAGATGCCACCTCGGTGCACGTGCGTGGACACTGAGCATGCGGGAGAGTCGGCTGAAGCTCACTCGCTTCACAGGAGGCACTGTGACCTGGAGATGGAGTGCGGGAGAGATCGCGAGTGAGCACGGAGGCTGGGCGAGCAGTTGTATTGAAATTGTCAACGCGCTTCCGTTTGGGTGTCGCCTCCGCGGTGAGCCGAGCACGCCGATTGTCTTCCGTGGCACTGGACCTCACAGGCGCTGTCCTCCGAGTTCATTTAAATGCGACGCAAATCTGCTGCGCGCATCCACCTGGTCGGTGGTCACGACTGCCGAATGTTCTGATTAACGTTGCTAATTCGTGCCTTGATTCGGTTAGGCGTTTATTCGGCGCGCAGGTAACCGTGCAGCTGGCCAGCGCCCGTGTGCGAAAGCCCGGTATCCCCTGCGCGTCACCGGCGCCAGAGCGGCGCAGGGAGCCCGCGAGAAGAAGTGGGTTATCCGAGGTTGCATCGACAGCGTGTGCCCACACACACCCCGTGCCGTGACCAGAATGCGTAATCATTGTTTTTCCTGCACGCCGCTCGCTCTCCCGTGATTTCTCGGCAGCGCTCTGCCCACCGTCCTCCGCTCGCCGTGTGCACGGCGCTTCCCACGCAGCAGCAGCAGCAGCGTCAGCTCTGCCGGCATTTCCCCGTCCGTCTATCGCCTGCCCGGGCGGCGTGAGCGCTGTGCAGCTCCCGCGCCGCCCTTGTCGCCTGCGTCTTCAGATCGACCCGTGGGTCCTGGCACTCGTCCATCGGCTTCACAGTGCCTGTTTTGTGCAGGTCGGGTGGTGAGCTCAGGCAGCACACTGTGCTCTTGTGATACGATGGTAATTTGTGTAATGTTCATCCTGGAAGAATGCAACGCGTGTAATTCTCGAAGCAGAATGCATAGAGTGTGTAGCATTCAGTGTGCATGGCACCCACGATTGGATGTGCGTTATCTACTAACATTTAATGTTTATTAGCTAGGATTGGTTGTAAAATCGCCATAGTTCTCGAAGTAATGCTTCCAGGGCTTATCGAGCGCTGTATGGCAGCGGTTGTGCGTGCAGAAGCGTTTACCCCGTCCATGTTTAATCGGCTGCGCGCTCGCGTTGCGGTGCGTCTTGTGACAGCGTGCGTATATCCCCGCCACTCATGGTCGTGGGAGAGGTAGCGGCAGTGAGCGAAGCGCCACACGTTGATGCCAAGGCGACGAGTGGGTGCTGCCGTGTGCTGACTCAGTGTGGCTTCCCCTCGTGCAGGCTTCTCGCCGCTCTGCACTCCGGTGCCGACGCGCACGCAGGTAGCAGGAATCCTGGCTCGTGTCCCCTCCGATGCCCGCTCGTGGCACTGCCAGGCTTATTGAACAGTGTGCGCGCGCCCCCCCTGCCAGGGTTTGCATGCTCGTGCACGTGTATCTGCGTGTCGTGGGTGGGCGCTCACGTTAACCCTATGGAACTGGCTGGAGCCCAGCTCGCCATGGCAGAGAGCCAAGCTCTATTACACCTAATGGGGCATAAATATCCTGGACTCGGGCTAGAGCCGGTCGAGCGGGTTACATCCCCACCACGCCCGCGCTCGCTCGCTCGCTCGGCTCACTCGTTACACACTCTCGCGAGCATGGATGACAAGCGGCGGATGAGGAGTGCTAGACTAAAGTCGCACAAGTCTGCTGGTACGGCCCATCGTCCCCCCGCGCGTCTCTCGGCCACGGGGTCGAACCCCTGCCCGGGTTCCTTTCGAGAGCGCTGACGGCAAGAGGGATCCCGCAGTGCCGGTCGTGCTGGCGGCCGCGCTTCAAACGGCCCGTGTCTGACGCCGCGTTTACGTCGTCGTGTGTAATCGTGGCGGCATCGGTGCCCGGCTGGGAAACGCGTGGTAGTTTATATTCATTTAAGCTGTTGCTCTCGTTTAAAAACTCTTGGAGTGGGTCGTTACCTGAATCTATTTTATTGTTTTGCTGTTTGTAAGTGTGAAAATGTGGTTAATAACTACGTAATCAAGGAAGTCATCACATAATACAACCTGTAAATTTACATCGACTTCCTCTAGCTTGCGATTCTACCTTTTGAAAAAGATGTGAGTGTTATGTACTGGGGCTAAGGAATATGGGAGAAAGGACTCGTGCTTGGGGTTTGCTTGTGTTGGTGCTTGTGAGTATAGGGGCCGATTGGGAGGTGGGTGTTTGGGTTGTAGTTCTGGTTTTAATCAGAGTGGACAGGCTAACAGGACTCGTTGAAGTCAGTGCCCGGTGCCGAGTGGGTGACTTGTGCGCAGTCCTGTGTTCACCTTGCCTAACCTCCTCTCTTGGTTTCATTTTGCAGCAGTGAAGTCATTCCACTGTTCACAATTGTAATCCCTATCGGTACTTTACCTTTGCGCTTGTCAAAAGCAGAGGCTCGCGGCTGCATTAATGATGTTGCTGCCCCCACTGTGTCACCCTACGTGGCTCCAAACGTGACTGCCACCCAATGTGTAGCTGAGATGCAATCCAGTGCAGCAGGCAGGAATAATGGTTCACCAGTTTTTTTTCTCAAGAGTGCAGCAAATTCATAAATCACCCACTCTATCACTCTGTGCTGTGTAAACAGTTGATGCCTGCTAAGTGTTCATATATAACAAGATACTTTTCTTTTGAAATGTGCTCACTTGTATTGGGCGGTGATGGATTAGCAGTTGTGCATTCACCATTTGTTGCAAAGGTTTGCGGTACGAATGTGGCAGAAGCCATCCTCGTTAATACCTTAGGTGTATTAACCATAAAGTATTACCTCCATCTGCTTGAGAGTACACATTAAAGACCCTGGAATCAGTAAGTATAGTTCAGCATGTTCAAATGTGAAATAATTCATGCAAATTATGCAGTTGGGAAACAAATGGCTATCATTGTTCCCTGCTACAAATACTTTTCAGGACCCTCCTGAGAAATAGTTTTGAGACTTTGTGAGGCCTAAACAAATGTAATAATAATAATATTTGCATTTCTAAAGTGCCTTTCACCCGAGGGTTACAAAACGCTGCACATGGCTATGGAGAGAACGACATGTAAAATAATTACTTTAAATCAAATAAGGATAGCAAATAAACAAAAATTATTGTTAAAACAAATTTAGGAGGAAGTGTTCCTGGGCAGGTATGAGGTAATAATATCGAATAATAACGATTCTCGGAATAGTGAGTTTGTAATTGTGAGTGACGCGAGATCCTCACTTCGTGAGTAAAGGCAGGTGTGGCTGTGTGACCACACCTGCCAATCTGCGAGTACGTGCCACACACCAGCGCCTGTGGCTTTAGCTGCAACTTCCTCGTTCAGCAATTTTCCATTTTAAAGTATACAGTGTTGCATAAATAAGAGAAGCGGAACATTTTTGTAATGGGTAAAATCTTTTCTCTTTTTACTTCACCGAAATACTGTTTTTGTCAAAAGAATTGTCATGCAAACACTGCGCGCGCTATGCGCTGCCCGGTTAGTGGACCGTCCGTGCGAAGCACCCCTACGTGCGGTGTGTTGCCCGCTGTTCCATTCGCTATGCCGATGGGAGGTGCGGGGCGGTAAGCGTTGCCGTGTCCTCCGGCAGGAACGGCAGTGGCGAGGGTCACCTGGGCTGTGCGAGGGGCAGGCGCACGCCGGGACACAGCAGCTGCTACGACGCAGCCGCCCGCCGCCACCACCACACCCTCGTCTCACGGGTGCCACCAAGATTCGGTCAGTGTCAACCACAACACCGTCACTCTCCCAGTGTCAACCACCAATATGCAGATCATCACTGGGCTGTAACCATCAACTCTCCACACTTGAGAATTCAGTTTAATCACGGCTTGCTGCTCAGATTTTATCTCTGAAATACCAACTTTTCCCTCTCCATTCTGAACCTTCTGGCCACCACTGGTGGTAAGTGGTTGAATGTATTCTTGTATATCACTAACACCGTAGACCCCAACTGACACCATACACTCCATTTTTGAGTTATAATAAATGCAACAGCGAAGGTCGAATACAGGCTTCGGTTAAACTTCTTGGCTGCTGGGCTTGACGTGAATACATAGAGGCGAGTGGGTGCAGCGGAGAAGAGTGAGTGCAGGGGAGTAGGTTAGTTATTATTTTTGCGCTTATTTATCTAGGAAAGCCTCACTAAGTTTTCAGACTCAATGGGGGTACCGCTAGGTTTGCAGTATAGGGGTGACAGTTGCTATATGATTCCCCATTGAGTAATGTCCGAGTATTTTTATAATTTAAATTATGACCCTAGTGTACAATGACTTACGCTTGTTTGAATTGTGCCAGACGATCTTGCAGCAGGCGTGGATAACAGTTTGAGCAATGCACTCACAGTGTTAGGTGGCCCTGTGACTTAGCACTAGAGGGAGCAGTTTTCAGTCAGCTCACAAGTTTTTATCTTGGTTAGAGATTAACACAGGTCATCATTCCTTCGGGATGTATAAAATGTATATAACTATTTGTACAAACTTGCTCCCCTTAGTAGGAATGAGGAATATGTACCACTGTCTCAGGGCTGGAAAGAGGGCATGAATATCACTTCAATTTCTAATTTGAGTAGGAAATCACTTTGACCGGGGGGACTAGCAGCTCTAAAACCACAGACAAACATTAACAAGGAGCAGTAAGCGCACGAACTCTGAGCCATATTACCGCTCGACGTGAGTGTGCGTAGTCCAGCTGTTGTTATTGTGGTTGTTGCCATGTTGCTGTCCTCTTGTGATTCCGTCGCCCCACCGGGCGAACAGGACATGACGGAGAGCGGCGCTGGGCACGTGGCTGTGGTGCGTGCACGCTTCGACTTCCAACGAAACAACGAGGATGAGCTGTCGTTCAGCAAGGGCGATTTGATCACAGTGACGCGCCCCGAGGACGGCGGTTGGTGGGAGGGCACGCTCGCCGGCCGCACCGGCTGGTTTCCCAGCAACTATGTGCGTGAGCTCAAGAGCAATGGTGAGTGGCGTCGCCTGCGCGTGTGGACTCCCTGCTTGCACGTCTAGAGCGGCGAGCCGACAAACTGGGTTGCGTTCGCACCGCCCGCTCGTGCCTTGGCGCTAGAGCGAGTGGTTTGCAGTTGCAAGGCTCCAGCGTTATGGCTGACTCTGAGATAGATAACATGAGTATCCTTGTGTGGGAAGATCAATAGTTGTTGTCCTATAGGTAGACTTTTCCTCACCATAGGAATGTGGAATTTTTACTACTGACTCGGTACTGTTGACAGGTGATGAGCACTGCCTCAGTGCTCCATTTAATCCGGAACTCACTCTTCACTGCTGGGAGATTGAAATACTTATTCAGTTATGATCTCATAGATGTACAGTGCCACATAAAACGAAACCATATTGAACGGGTGACAGCGCAGTGAGTAGTTCTGCCGCCTTGCAGCAAATTAGTTCTAGACTTCAGAATGCAACCTTAATGTGTCTCAGGAGATTTTTTTTATGATCTGGGTAAATAAAGGAGAGTGACTCGACTAAAACTGAAAACCTATTTGCAGAAAGACCTACGTCACCCAAATCGAAAAGCACAGGCAAGAGCGTGGACAGTCCGATCTCCAACAAGGGCTACTACAATGTGGTATGTCTCGCGTCGCTCCCGGACACTTGCCCCCAGCAGCCAGGGCTAAAAGTTTGCAGGGACACGACGGCTGAGTGGCGCACGCGCCTGTGTGCCGCAGGTGCTGCAGAACATTGTCGAGACAGAGCGCGAGTACTGCAGAGAGCTGCAGCATCTCCTGTGCACCTTCTTGAGGCCGCTGCACACCTCCGACAAGTAACTCACACCTTGTTACCTTGCGAGAAGGCGCGTGTGCCTCGTGCAATGAGTGTGCGAGAGCCACACTTCCTGGTAAATATCCTGGAAATGTAATGATGTAGGTTTTCATCGCTCTCTCTCTCTCTCTGGGAATTGCTCTCATGAGCTGTTCTTCGAGAGAGCCGTGTCGAGTGCTCGTCTCTCCTTCGCGAAGGATTTTAACTGGTCCTTGCCATCCCCTAGGTCAACCCAAATTTGAAAGAGTTCATGTTAGAGCGTCTAATCATGACCACCGGGGTGACAAATGGAGATGGGCGTGGTGCTGGCTATACCACTCCATCGTGTTGCTTGCCAACCTTGAAACCTTCATAGGTGCTCGCTAGCAGCGCTTGCCCAAACAGCATGTTTGTAATAAACGGGGATCTTTAACTTCGTATGCATTTGTCCCGAGTGCTATCGGCTGCGCTGGGGGCAGTCGACTCTGTAGTCGACACAGGTTCCACCTTTGTGGCACAGGCTCCACCTTTGTGAGGTCTCACCATACCGATCCCCTAACCCGACACGCCGACCACTGTTCCGGCGATGGCCGAGTGGGTGGACGTTGAGAATGACTTCGGCCGATATTGCCCAGGGCTGGCGGTGTCCACCTGAAACAGCGGCGCTCGTGTTCTGGGTGCAGGCTGACTCCTACGGATGTGTCCACGCTGATGGGAAACCTGGAGGATGTGTGCACCTTCCAACAGGGTCTGGTGCAAGCCCTGGAGGACTGTACCAAGTGAGTCTCGCATTAAATCTACAAAATACCAGTGTAGAATAACCTAAGTAAACTTGTGCTGTTACAATCGGCGTCAAGATTGGCCACTTGGGGAGGAGGCTCTTATGAAATATGTTACTGAGTGGTTAGAGGCAGTTGCTCTTCAACAACAGTAGAGGACACAGGAGAGATGCTTACAACAATGAGCGCAGCATCGAGCGGCTTAAACACAGCAAGTTGGAAAAGTGGAGAGCACAGAGGGTGTAGCTGCCAGTTTTACCAGTCAGTCTACCCGAAACACTTGAGTTTTCCCCACGATCTCTTATCAGCGAGCATTTGACACTTCACATCATGCATCGAGCCGTGAAAACCTACATCATTACTCTTCACATCGTCTCAAAATGACATCACCAACGCTTAGTGGTGAAGGACAGTTCTGTTGCATCTTTGTATATGTAGATTTGTGTGTGTCTCTTTTCATGTTTGTGTCTGCTTGTGTATCTCTTGTGTGTTCCCACAGGGTGCCAGAATCCCAGCAGACGGTGGGCGGCTGCTTCATGTCCCTAATGAATCAGATGCATGGTCTCTACCTGGCATACTGCTCAAACCACCCCTGGGCCGTGCGCACCCTCCAGGAACACAGGTGGAGCTGCCATCAACCCAGCCCCTGTCACTATCCCAGCCCCTAATCCACATCTATCACTGTCCCAGCTCCCATTACTATCTCAGCCCCTCTCCCAATCCCAGCCCTGATCCCAGCCCCTCACACTATCTCAGCCCCTGTTCCAGCTCCTATCGTTATTGCAACCCCTTTCACTATCCCAACTGCTAT
>JAZEWT010000032.1:302774-312871 GCA_036362905.1 Mordacia mordax | reverse complement strand
ACGCTCCATCTTTCCCTCACTCGTGAACAAGACCCCGAGATACTTAAACTCCTCCACTTGAGGCAGGACCTCTCCACCCACCCGGAGAGGGCACGCCACCATCAATGCTTATTTATTATAATCCATGCACATATAATATGAAGCATAATTGTTGCTTTAATTGGTCAATTGATGCATTATTACCTGCTGGTGCTGAAGTGGTATTGCCGTCATTTCACAGCAAGAAGGTCCTGGGTTTGATTCACGACTTCATTGCCTTTGTGTATGGAGTTTGTGTGCACTCTCCGTGTCCGTGTGCGTTTTCACCGGACACTCCGGTTTCCTCCCGTATCTAAAACAACTCACATTTTGGCCGATAACGTCTTAATATTCAGAGGATGCGGTGTCTGGCAAACACTGGCACTAGCTCACCGCATGGCTGCTCTGAGTTGTGTTTCTCACCGTGAGTAAACAAATTCTGCGTGGTTATAAGTGGTGAATTATTATTATTATAGGCTGCCCTGTTTAAATCAATTTAATGTGCATAGCTTAAAGCTGTTTTGACACCTGACGGTGGTTTCAGCAGTCGCTGCGATTGGAACCATCTGATCACGGAAAGCCGCGTACATGTGGAGCCGTATGATGTTACTGTGGGCTGTATAGTCCGTCTCAGTGTATGTCCTAAGAAAGTGGTTTTGTAATTGTGCTGTCACTACAAGTTGGCCTTGCGTGTGTTTGCGTGCACCCCGTCGCCGTCTGTTGAATGGCGGTTGCCGTTGTTCACGCCTCTGCTTGTGCGCGTGCAGGAAAGGTGATTGGGAAGAGTGGGAAGGTTATCCAGGAGATTGTCGACAAGTCCGGCGTGGTCCGCGTGCGCATCGAAGGCGACAACGATAAAAAGCTGCCGCGTGAAGAGGTGACGCCTCTCCGCCATTACCTTCCCTCGCCACCCTCATCGTCGCCAAAAATCAATGTCCTTGCCACGCTCACTCATCGTCACCACCTTCACCACCCTCATCATTGCCACAATCACTCTCCTCACCATTCTCAATTACCACCACCACCACCACCACGACCATAACCCTCCTTATCATTATCATCACCTTCATCACTAGCCTCGGGGCTTGGTGAAACGAGTACTGCTTTGTGGGAAAGTCAAAACAGATGTTGTGCTGTGCATAAACTTTCCCCCATCATAGAAAATTGGAATTTCTACCACTGGCGCAGGGCTGCAAAACAGTTGCTGAGCACTACTGCAATGCTAAAGGAAGCAGGAAATCACTGACTGACTGATGACATCAGTAAAGTCGCTTCATTGTTGTTTTCCATTGATTAGGATTCAAATGTGATGCGGGTAGATCTGTGTGTTGTCTTCACATGTTATCCACCAGGGTATGGTTCCCTTCATCTTTGTTGGTACTAAAGAAAACATCAGCAACGCCCAGGTCCTGCTTGAGTACCACCTGGCCTACCTGAAGGTATGTGTTTGTGTTCGTGAGCCCAAGCGTGTTTTGAAAACCGCAGTCGGAATGGCATTTATAGTTACTGGAGTTGATACTTGTATTTTATCACCGTTTCAATAACATTGTATGCTTAAGTCTGTGCGTGTGCAGGTGTGGTCATGCTTGTCAACTGCTGTGCCCTTGTGCATGCGTACGCTAGTGCGTGTATGTGTCTGTGCATGTGGAGAGTGGTAGCTTTGTCGTTTAGTGCCCCGGGCTACAAACCTGGCGGTCCAAGTTCGATTCCCGTTCATGGCCAACACCAGGGACAATATTCTGAGCTGGACCTAGGTCTCTCCTAGGTCGACTCGGCCTCAAATGAGCGCCTGCTACAGTGTGTAAACATCACGACTATGGAGAGAAAGGTGGCCAGGTGTGGCTGCGGCCACTTTTCTCCTCGTGTGCCATGTCTACCGATAAAAAGTGCTCGATAACAGCATTTGACCCCACAGTCCGTTAAGTGTATACGGGGGATGTTTGTTTTATCAGGAGGTGGAGGAGTTACGACTCGAGCGCCTTCAGATCGATGAGCAGCTCCGACAGATCCGGCTGGGCCCGCGCACCGGTGGGCCCGGGCGCCCCGATCGTGACAAGGGCTACCTGACCGACGACAGCGCCGCTGCCTCCCAGCAGCCACAGCCGCAGCAGCAGCAGCGCAACGCACGCTCCTATAACGGCCGAGGCCGGGGCGGGCGCCGCGGATACACGTCCGGATACAGTACGCCCACAATCCCCACCTGTGTTACACTGTGCAGGGCATGGGTTACAATGAATGAGAAGGCCACGCAGGAAAACAAAGTTGCAGCACACTTGATTCCTGACTCGGGTACCATTTTGTATGGCATTTGTTGTGTATTCTCCCCTTGTTTTCAAGAGGCTTTTTCTGAGCTCTTGGGCTCTCCCATGGTTAAGAAAACATTATAACTGGTATTGGCTAAAACATAACAATGCTAACACATTACCTGCATAGTACACAAATGGGATTGCATGTTGAAACGTTGCCTCCGACTGCGAAAACTTTGCAAACCATCCCGAAAATACTCCTTGAGCCTCGGTGAGGCTTCCTTGGGTTAGCAAGCAGAATGTAATGTTACAGTTTGCGAATATGATCCTGACCATTTGGAACACTTATTTACGTCCGTTGTACTGAAGGCACGAACTCGGAGCTGTCAAACGCCTCCGAGACGGAGTCGGAGCGGCGGGAGGACCGGCGCACCCGAGGTGGCGGTGTGTCCGGGGACAATGCAGAGCGCAAGGAGGAGACGCGTAGCCGCAGGGGCGGTGGCGGCGCGACGCGAGGCCGCGGTGGAGCCTCTGCGGCCGGGCCCGTCAAGGGTGGCAGCGGAAGTGGCGGCGGCAGCAGTGGCGGTGGCAAGCCTACAGTGACAAGCATAAGCTCCGGTGAGGCGGTGCCTACCCCTCCACTACCCATCCACACGCTCCATCCCAGATGTGAATCCCACACTGTCGTATTATCACATTATGCTGTAGTCGACAAATATTTTGCTGGCTGGACGACCAGCTGTGCAGGACATGGTGAGGTAGACGGACACATCCAATGGCTGTGCGGGCCGTTAGTAATCAGAATGTTAACTTGTAATGATGCGCACGGGATTCATTCTCGTCGAGAGAGAATGACTTTGGGTCAAAGATCCAGACAAGAAACAAGGCAGTAGTGATAATGAGCTGACACAATTGCCCAATGTCTGTATTCCTCTGCATACTAATGTTTTATCACTAAATTAATGAGTATTTTCGTGTGGTAGGAAGGTAGAGAAAGCACACGTTCAAGGGGTAGATGCTATTTCATATGCCCGGAACAGATAATAATAATAATTATAATTGCATTTATAGAGAACTTGTCACCCAGGGGCCACAAAGCGCTGCACAGAGCCACTGAGGGAACGGCAAATCAACAACGAGAATAGAATGGCAAATCAGCAACAACTTTTTTTTTTTACAAATCCCAGCTGTGGAGAGAACGGCTCACGAACAACGCCACAGCGTGTGATTGTTAACCAAAGCTCAATAACAATCACACATGCAACACAATCTATTCTGGCGAAAGGCTTAATCTTTTTACCCTAGCACCACAGAATGTAACCGTAGAATAGTCACAGGAGTAAAATGTGCAATTATTAACAGCAATATCCTGGAAGTGAATGCTGAAGAAGTCTGCTAAGATGTCTGCAAAATCATACCCACCACCAAAATCTAATTTCGCGGCTGAAGAACGGCGAGAGCTTAACAAACTCAACAAGAATTTAAGACATACTCATTCTGCAAGCGGACAAAGGAAACGCCACAGTCACCGTCAACACAGATGATTACAAGTTTAAAATGCACCAGGAAGTCACAAACACCGCAGTATGACAAACTCAAACGGGACCCAACCAAGAAATTTGAAATCCGAATAAAGGCCATCATCAAGTAGAATATTCAAAGTGAAGAAAAAAGAAAAGAGTTGAACCCGCTACACGGTATAATCCTCAGGCTATACGGGCTTCCGAAGATTCATAAAGAGGGGACCCCGTACGGACCAATAGTAAGTGCAATTGGTTCGCCAAGCTACAAACTCGCCAAATACATAGCCAAAAAACTAAAACCCACAGTGGAGCTCGCACATTCATATATCAAGAACTCAAAGCACTTCATCGAAATACTGAAACAAATCACACTCAATGGAATGGATCTGCTCGTCAGTTTTGATGTGGTCTCCTTATTTTAAAAAAATACCCATTGAAGAAACTATCAAGATGGTACTCCGGTTTCCTCCCACCGTTAAGAGCTTGACACAATCAAGCTTTTATCTAAAATATCTAAATATATAAAACATCAAAACGTCACTCAATTTGCTGTTGTTAAGCTGGATTTATTGTTCGTGGCTTGTTTATCCTTTTAATTTGTTTTTGGGATGCGTTGCACAGCTAGTACTCTGTAGTCATAATTCATGCAGGGAAAATATTGTAAGGGATTTATAGTATATTACATACAATGATCCCCGTTTAAGGAACAAGTAAATTGATCATGGATTTAAGGTCCTTTAAAAAAATATATCATTAATTAAGATTTTAACCGATGCTGTATTCACCAGGCAATACACCCTCAGTGATAGGTATCCTTTTTTCAGTTTGTGTCTGATTTTGCACTCACTCGCTTTTGCACCCGAGGATCACAAAGCACAGCAGAGCTGTGGAGAGACTGGCATGTCAACAACAACGTACGAATGATATCAACAACAATAACATTTCCCACACGGCAAGCATATGCTGACAGACTAATGTCCATTTGCAGGACAGGTGTTGTCACCTTTGTTCTCACATAACAGCTGCTGCCGGGGGAGCCCATTTAATTTTATTGAGCTGAGATGTGAAGCACTGAGGTGCCCGACTGTGTAGGAGGGTCCTCATCAAGGCCGACCACAGTAAGCACAGCCCAGCGGATTTTGCGGCATCTTGTGCGAGAATTCCTCTGCGCTTGTCTTTGCAGTGCTGCGTGACCCGGACAGCAACCCGTTCCGGCTGCTAGGGGAGCAGCAGGCGGAGGCAGAGCTCACGGCTGACACTGATGGCAGTGAAACCCAGCTGAGGCCTCGGCGCAGGCGGTCGCGCCGCCGCCGCGCTGACGAGGAGCCCTCGCTGATGGACACTGTGAGCGAGTCGGACAGCGCATCTGTCAACGGCGCCGGTGAGTCGATTTCCTGGAAATGCCAATGAGACCGCGAGGAGACCAGGTCGGTTCAGGAACAGAACACTGAGATGGCCTCGCCAAGATAGTGGGGACTCGTCTGCCCATGACGAAACTGGGTTCTCGACTTGAGCGAGTCGACGGTCTTAGCCCGGTCACTGAATGATTGCCCAAAAAGCCCATCATCTCACATTTGGTTAAACGCTTCATTTATATAATTTCCAGCTGTGTGCTTGCCGAGCATCAAAATGTGAGGGTCCTGTGCTGGGTTTGCATATGAGCTCACTGACTATGGGCTATGGCTGTCTGTCAGAAGAGAGTGACGAGCCCAGGCCTCAGCGGAGAAATCGGAGTCGGCGCCGTCGCCGTGCCCCGGCCTCCGGCTCGCTCAGCTGCGACCGGCAGATCCCAGGTGTCGTCTCTCAGGAGCCGGATGCGTCTGCATGTGTGCCTCTTAACAAGCTGCTGAAGTCACCCCTAACCCTTGGCAGAGCTCACACTTGTGTCCGCCCTTGCCCCCTTTGCTGATGGACGGGACCAGCCATGCTCAGCGTGCAGCACCTCCGTGTATTGTGTGTCCTTGTCCTGTCTTGCCTGGAGATTGCGGTCAATGGAAGGGCACAGGGAAGGCATTGGTATTCGTCTAACATCTAGGTTCATCATCATCAGAATGAACGGATGTTCTGATGCTGCCGAAATCTATTCATAACAGAGGAGCCGCTGTAATTTTTGTAGCCCTTTCACTTTAATCCCCTTGTTTACGCTGTGCGAATAAACCTACGGAATGACTTGTGCCAAGTGGCTGGGCATACGTCGATGTCTCGTGTTCAAAGCCCATAATGTGGACTCTTAATTTTGTTCTCAAGTCGCCATACACTTAAAAACTTGCTACCAAAGGAACTTGGCTGCTTTATACGGTGAGGGTGACGAGGCTCTTGTCGTTGGCAAGAGACTGGAGACAGTTATGCTCTTATTTTCTCGTGGGAAATTTAATCGAATTATCTGCATGCGCTATCGCCCACACACAGTATAGGATGACTCGCGTATCGCTTATATTCCAAGAAGTGTCCACCCAGCTTAAATGAGTGGTGCTCATCTCCGTTGGGTGCCCTGAACCAGTGGTGGAAATTTATTAGGAAGCAGTTCTCTGTGGTAACCATTGCTCATTTATTAGACAAGGAAGACTCATGACCCACGTTGATCTCTGACTTGGAATTGAACTCGCAAGTCTTGTTTGTGAGTTGAGCAGTGACCAGAACAAATTTCCTGGCCGGTTATAGATCTGGTCTAAAACAGTGCTGCTCTTTTATCCTGTTGGCGTTCTGTATTTCCAATGAACAGAAATGTGCAGCTGTGCATCTGATTGTCAATGATTATCAAACATGTTGGCCTCCAGGTGCATAAAGCTTAACAGATGGAGTTTGAGATCTATGTAAAATTAGCCGTTTACATTGTTTTCTTTACTTGACTTTGCTGTTGACCATAGCTCTGTTGGTTTGTGGTGGGTATGTGTTGGTGGGTTCATTTAAAAGGCAACCCATGTGAAACATTCTCTGCATCTTCGAGCACAATACTGTGGCGTTTTCCCTCACAGAACAAGGAGTCAGTCCCCTGGTTCAGCTCATTTCCACGATGGTGGTTGCTGCCTTTCCATATTTAACTTAACATTCATATCTTGCAAGTAAGCATGCACTAATCCAATGATACATGCACAGAGAGATGTGATTAAAAAAAAACGTTTCTTTAGCTTGCTGCTAATGTAATTCTCTCGATAATCCACTCATTGTAAACGAGCTGTGTGCGTCTCCTGCGGAGGAAGAATAACTGGCATGTGGTGTTTGCACAGGCTCTCAACCCTACCATTGTGTGCGAGTTCTGTGTGTGTGTGGACGTATTCTGTAAGTTTGCAAGCTGTATGTATCGTGTGTGGGCGCGCGTGTGTGTTGTTTACAGTGACAGTGGCTGACTATATTTCTCGAGCTGAGTCCCAGAGCCGACAGCGACCGCCCACCAAGGATCCTCCGCATGCGGTAATCGGACGGATTTATCATTTGACGCCGGTCTCACGGGCGGGCTCATGTAGTCTCGGTAGCCAGCACCTATTCATTTTGCCAACACCACGAGTCGCTTGAAATGTCTCAGGCCTTTCACCACAACGGCTTGGGAAGTTCAAGGTGCCACTGCCTTGCTGCAACAGCAGTCGCGCTGTGATCGAGTTTGTTTGAAGATACTTAACATCTGTGCCCTGCTCCTAAGCTGTGACCCATTGTCATATTTCACGGCAATCTGGTAGTGTTGAGCATTATGCCTTACGTCTCTCAGTGCATCGATTTGATCGCTTATTTGCGTAGTTCACAGTTAATAATGGGCACTGCTCAGCTGTGGGTCTTGGCTTCATATCGCTCGTAATTCACTGGTGGCGAGTAGCACACATCGTGGGCCCATGTGTGCACGCATCACGGTTCGTCCAAGTCGAGGCAGCGATGCGAGTCACCACGGAACTTTCGGTTTTCTCTCGATTTGCTGGATCCCACGCGCGGGTTTTTTGACGACGCGTAACCATTCACTACCCCCAGTGAAGCGAGTTTCACGATTCTTGGTCATGAACCGATTCAAGAATCAATTCTATTTCGGTTCATTTATGCTTGGTTTGGAATTTGTTTTCCGAGTAATTTGATCAGTTTATGGCACACCAGCATATAATTTGCATCTACCATAACCGTTCGTTAGATGTCCAAATCCATTCATGTGTCGCGGTTGCGTTTCATAGATGACTCTTTACACAACTATAACGGAGCGAGGTTTTGCAAGTAGCAGCATCCAGCTGTGGGTCCCTGCAGGAAATCGCTCATCACACACACACTTTTCCTTTCAGGCACGGGCAGATGGATCCCTGAGTGGGGAGAGCCCCGGAGCCCCTCCTAATGGCGGCGACGCAGCAATTCCCAGCGCCGCTAAACAGCAGCGGCCTCCGAAGAAGAGCGACGTGGCAGATGGGAAAACCGAAGTGGGTCCGGCCGAGATGCTGCTGAATGGGGAAGCGTAACTGGCACGAGGGCCCCACGTCCTGCGCCCTCGGTGCAAGTGCGTGTTTGCGAGTCCGTTCATGCGTGTGTTCATCCATGTGCGTTTGTGCACGCGCGTGCGAAACGCAGCGCTCCGTAGTTCGCTGCAAATGTAACGCGCGCCGAGTCCCACAAGGCAAAGCCAAAAGATAGCGCTTGCGTTAAGAACCTGTGAATAACGATGAAGTAAAATGGAGCCGTTTCAATTGGAGCCCCCACACGAGAGGAGGGTGGTGGTGTGCCTTGTTACTACGATAGCGGTACGGGCTTCTGTGCATCGGTGTCTCATCTCCGGTACAGGGAGCCGCGGAGAAATTTGATCACAATTGTAAAACGTAAAATCACAAATGGCAAGAATTGTTCGCCCACAGTATGAACACTTTGTTTACTTTGGACAAGCACTCTGGCTGGGATTGCTGTGCGCGCGACGCCATCACTCGGGCCGTACGCAGAGTTTCTCTTTTCCTGTACGCGTGGTTTGGAGCAAACTCGTAAACCTAATCGTATGTATAACTACAGACGCGAAACTGTGGAATCTGATCCCATGCTTTCTGGCGTTGCCAAATAAATGCATTTGTTACAACGTTGTCAATTAGTACTGTTTATTTATTCCAGAGTGCAGTATTTACAATGACTTTGTTCTGCATGTGCTTATTGGGTAATTGTTTTGTCTTCGTAATTTATATTGAAGCCAGGTCCACCCATGAACAGTGACGTGGGGCTTTGTTATCAAGCACTGTTATTCTTGATGATGTGCAATACACTGTATGCAAATTACAAATAAAGCTTGACCTGCCACTCACCCCTCTGCCGTTCAACCTCCACTGTTGTGGTTCATAAGAGTTGTGGCCGGCATCAATAAAAATAACATCTCTCACTGCAGAGGGCATACGACCCGTTCTTGAATGCTGTTGCTATGGTTGTATTGCTCGAGGAGTGCGGCGTTCTAAGTGCAGCCTCTCAGACTTGAATCTTTTGAGCGCAGCCGTGTTCGTGGCGCTTCCGTTCTTGAACGAGTGCTGCTCGCAGATGATCCCGTCTGTTTTCATCAGTTGCTCTGGCTCCAAACAACGCTGAAAGTAGCTACCTGGGAAATTTATTGGTATTGATTTGTGCAACATCTTTGGTCTCCTATTGCACTAGTTTTTGTTTTGTGTATCGATATATACTTATGCTTGTGTATATGTAACTACGTATGTATATATATGTACTTATATCTATATGCATGTATGACACATTAAGAGGGTAAAGCGGCCTAAGTTCGAGCCCCCATGAGTGCAGACTTGTACCCGAGTAACGTAGCTGCTATCTCTCCAGATCTTTTAAGTCCAAGTTTTATTTTTATAACTTAGTATTTTACTTGTATTGTTAAATTAACTGTTAAGCACTTTGAACCAGTGCATGAAAGGTGCTATATATATATATATATAAATTTCTTAGTATGACCCTGGAAAACCAGTGTAGGTGGTAACGCTAACATGAAGTTGTTTAAATTAATAAAAGTATTAAGCCTTGGGTTCAATAACTCAACCTTGTGCTTGAAACCTGTGGTTTCATGCGCTCCAGTACCCAATAATCGGGACACTCAAAAAGGTATCTGCATAGTAAAGACACTAAAGCATCAGACGTTGGAAGGAACATGGATTCAAACCCAATAACCAAGGTTCTCTCGAAGTCTTTACACCTGGAGGCATACACAGTTGCACAGGCAACCACGCAGCAGCCGTATGTGGAGGTGAATAAGCCTCTGGAGCCATCTTAACCGAGGAGCTAACTTATGGCAAGGACTCTGATAAAACCTCCCTTGCATTACCGATATCGCAAGATGATTTCGCCTGCTTTGAACACCGTGAAAAACATGCGC
>JAZEWT010000032.1:274624-297082 GCA_036362905.1 Mordacia mordax | reverse complement strand
TCGCGCTCCTCGCGCTCCTCGCGCGTCTCTGCAGATGCGTCGCCGCCCGAGCGGGGGCTGCCGGCGGCGCTCGAGCTGGACGGCGCCGTCTACAGACTCTTCGCCCCGCTCGTGGCGTCCGCCACCGTGCTCGAGGCGCAGCTCGACGACTCGTACGCGTCCTTCGAGTGCGTGGGGGAGGCGCGCTACGCGCTGCGGCGCTTCGGCGACTTCGTGTACGTGGGGGTGAGCGCGGGCGCCGAGCCTGAGCCCGAGCTGGCGCGGGACATCTTCGCCCTCCGCCGCCTCGTCGAGTTCCGCTTCGGCCTCGTCGCCAACGACTCGGAGCTCCTGCGCAAGGCGCTGAAGCCGCGGCAGCTGGAGAGGAGGCGCCGCGTGTGGTCCGACCTGGAGGCGACGCTGGGCGCGCTCGCGCGACTGCGCGCCGCCGAGCAGGGCTTCCTCGTCGAGGCGACGGAGCGCCTCGCGTCGCCGCAGCCGGCGGACGGCTGCTTGGAGCTGCTCGAGAGGGTGGTGGCGCGCGCCAACGCCGCGCCGGAGCGCGAGCGCGACGGCGAGGAGGTGGTGCACGCCTTCGTTCTGGTGCGCGCCAAGCTGCTCGCCCTCTACTCGGCGAGAAACGTGGGCCTCCTGGCACCCTCCGATCTGCTGCTCTTGACTCTCGTGGCGCAGAAAATGTTCCCTCGCGCGCGGGAGGGCGGCGGGGCGGCGCGCGAAAGCGCCGCGGCACCCACGGCGGCCTCCGGAGAAAACGCACCGGCGGGAATGGCGGACTCGAGGAGAGCCGAGTCGTCGGGCAGCTCCGACAGAGGCGGACAGCGGCTGCCCGGCAAGAGGTCAAACGGTGGGGCGGCCGGCGCGCAGGGAAGTGGTGGGGGTGCGGAAATGGGGAGACGCCTGGGGAAAACCGAATTCGAGATTGGGAGCAGTGAGGTTACGAACCCGAGGTCTCAGAGTCCCAGCCACTTCAGTCAGAACACGTCAAGCGAGGAGGACTTTCAGTTAGCTCTGGACAGTGTCACGGACGACACCGTGCTTGCCGAGTTGACGGAGGGAGGCAGTCGGAGCGGCGGCTCCTCGGCGCTCGCCGCCACCATCGCGCCCTTCCTGTTCGGCTTCGAGGCGCAGCGCTTGACGGCGAGCCCCGCAGCCGGGCAACGCGAGGACGACGACGAGGGGCTGCCCAAGCGCGTTTTCCTCGAGACGGGGGGACGTGAGAACTACAGCCCGCTCACGCCACACAACCTCTACTGCTACGAGGTGCACCCCGGCATCACGCTGTGCCTGCTGAGCCGCGGACCCAGCAGCCGCCTCGCTGCCCCCATGTCATCGCTGCTGGAATACTTCACGTTCGTGGAGAAGAGTTTAGGCGAAGGCAACCGACCACGGCTCAAAGACGACCTGGAAAGGAAAATTAAACAAATCATCGACTGCCAGAAAATCGGCCGCTCGCAGGCGACATCGCTGCAGGAGGCATGGCAGCTCTTCAAGAGGAAACTGTTGGTGAAGAGCAATGAGCCTCTGGACGTTGATTGCTTAACCTCGGCTTGCCGCACCATTCAAAAGTCTCTCTGCAGAGCATTTAATGTGCTTTACCTGCTGGACGTTCCGAGTACCCACATGTACCGGTCCCTTGAGGAGGGTGCGCTGCAGTCAATGCGCAAGAAGCTGGACGATTACAAGGACTTTCTGCTGGTGAAGAGTGCACGAAACGTCACGATGGCTGCCTACCTGGAGAAGTTCCCCGGACTCGTCCATTTCCTCTACACGGACCGGGCCCTGGGGCTCCTGGTTGCTCCGGCACTGCATACAGAGGGCGGCTTGGAGCTGGGCCACGGCGCGATGGCGCATGTGGTGCGCGACCTCATCTGGTGGTTCGTGTCATTCTCGCGGCGGATGCTGCGGCGCGGTTACAACAGCATCGCTGTGCGCAAGGGCGACATCGTCTGTTCCTATTTCCTGTGGTTTCGCGATACCAGCGGGAAGAGCCTCACGGCTCCAAACCTGGAGGTGGATGTTGAGGACGGGCTTGGCGGGCGGCCTGTGGGCGTGCTGGCAGGGGATTCGTACCGCCGCCTCATGTGGCTCTCAGCGAGACGGCGCCAGGAAGAAGTGCGGTGCTACGAGATGGTGGCTCTTCACATGGCAGTGGTGCCTGCGAAGTGCATCGCTCAGCAGTGCCAGCAGTTGGTGAAGACTCTCTGGGAGCCGCCGGGGCTGCCTTTGCTTTGACCGAGGGGTGAGCCTAATGCGTCATGAGAACTGGATGGCTGTATGGTTACATTAGTCTGTCTCTTGCCAGATTGGTTTACGAGATTCTGCTCTAAGGGTTTTTGTTGTGATACAAGCACTGGGCAGTGCTGTCGAGTCTGTCGGGAGTGCCCCCCACCATCCCTGCAGCCGCTGCCAATTTCTGCCAATTTTTGCCAATTTCTGCCATTGTCCTCTCCCAATGGTGCCCAGGACTGGCAACTCTCCATCAGGGTTCTGCAGGATGCACCAACATACTGCTTTCCATCAAACACCTTGATCGGATTTTATTAAAAAACAATGCCCGTTTTTGAATTGCAATGTGCGTTTCAACATGAAGCTACGTACATTGAGGCCAGGTCAACATTTACTGTTAAGCATAACTTTGCAGCTCACAATTGGTGAGACTGGTTTACACTGACTTGTGGATGTAAAAAATGAGTATCAGCCAAAGGTGTTTAACAGCCAGCGAGGCAATTTGCTACATTGAATACATGCCATCTCCTACATTATTCCCTCGTTATCCGCACAATAATTTCGTTGACCGCACCAACGGCTGTGTACGTCCCATTGCCAAATGTTGTTCTTGAATTGTATTTCCCTTAAGTGTCTGCACTCCCATGTCAGCCTTCAAACGAGAAAATTGTCCGGGCAAGGCCCAGCATGTTGTACCGAGGTGGGAGTATTGGAAGCTGAATGGAGTCGTGGTCTTTGAAGAAGCTCCATCTTTTGATTGAACTACCAATGCCAGCTTGCAGTTAATAATAATAATAATTGTACTTTTCACCCGAGGGTCACAAACGGCAGCATAAAGCTGCAATTACTGATGGATAACCGTGAGAAGGCAGTGCATTTGGGCATGGAGCCTCAGGCTGACAATAAAATGTGCTGAATTTACACTTAGAGCTGTCAGTTATAAATGGAGTTTGTATCAATATGTTTAATAAAGGTTACACACTGTACACATTTGTGGGATTTTTCATGGCTGATTTTGGCAGTGCTTGAAATTTCGTCTGAAAGGGCTACAGAATGTACACATTTCAGCATGCAGTGTAAAAATTCAGTCAGTTTACAGTTGTCAGCACGTACACAACTGTCTGGAGGACAGGAGTGATCAATGTGTGTTTCCTTGTCAACCCCTTGTGCCATAGAGTAATGCACAACACAGGAGGCATTGGAAACCACAAGTCTCAACTTAGTTTTTATTGTTTTAACATTTAATGTTAACTTAAGAACACTGAGAAGTTTGTCGTCCCCCATGGTCCCTGGATTGCAGAATTCCTTCACATGTGGGGAGCTTAACACACTGGAGATCTGTGCTCAGTGGGAAGCCATTTGCAATAGCGTATCACCACCTAGTACTGGGTATGAACGTGCTTAAAATAGGGACAGGCGCTGCATTGAGGCCCGCCTGAAGGAACCGCTTGAATCTCACTTCAAGACCCAGGAGGGGCTGGGGTGTTTCCCGGTGGACAGCTCCAGGGGTCTGACTGTATTGGTGAGTTTTAACATACATGGCAGATGCACCAGAATTAGCAGTGTTGGGAACTAGTGCTGGTCTGCAAAATGATCAAAGTCCCTTATACACACATGGAAGATGCTTGGGCTTGACGATTACACGAAGGCCTCCATTTAACGAAGATTAAAAATTGGCATGCATCATTAGAGCTGCAACTTTGCAAAGGAGCGCACATCAGCAGGCAAAAGCAAATCTTCGACTGCCAGTGAAACGCAGGGGCATCGATGTATCAACGTTCCCACACTTGGCGACAGAACCAGCTGCCTCCTGAACCTGTGTTCCATTCAACTCATTACAACTGGTCATTTTCTCAAGTGTCTAGAAATGGTTATATTGAGGACAATCTAGGCATTCAAGTAACGATATATTGGGTTCAGGTACTGTATTTGCTAACGAAGGTAGAATGAGTAACTATGGTATAACCCAGAGAAGTGTATAGACAGCGTGGCACGGTTGAGAACTGCTTCAGAAGATGCCATACCTACACAAGCAATTCCAAATACATGGGCCACTGTAAATAAAGCCCTGCACAACTACAGCTATTGCGAGAAACATGCTTGCAAACAAATGCTACTTTAAATGATATTGTATGTTAAATGTCTAGCAGCTGCAACGCTTTTGTATATGAACGGTGTGCATCTACAAGGTGCAGTTAGTAAATATAAGGGCTTGTTAGCACTCCGTGGTCAATCTTGCCTTCAGTACCCAGGGCCAGACTTCATGCACAGCACTGGTCGACCCAGGAATATGTTTGAAAACGATCATAGGCAACCCTTCGATGCAGGCGAGCTGTCCTGTTTTACCTTTGCTCTAAGGGTTTACTGTTGGTACTCAGTACAGGCATTGCACCACACCATGCAATGCCGCTTAATGGGACAATCGGCAGCGCCACGTTTTCAATCAGAATCGTGCAACCGCTCTGCAAGCGACCGTAACTGACGCGGGTTATTTCACCAGGACCAGACGTTACTGGGTTGACAACAATTGCAAAGCAACGTCGCCAACCACGTAGAGATCCTTGGTGCTTGTGGGGCAATCTGGTCTTTACTCGCACGACTTTTACATAAAGCAAACTGTTTAGCGCGCAGAGTAATCATTCAGTGCCGAAGATATTTTGGAGAACGGCTCAGAGGCACGAAGAATTCGTGGGGGGAGGGGGGGAGAGAATAAGCCAGAAGACACTAACAGTACAGGGGGAGAACATTGGGACTCAGACACGGGCAGGACATCTGAGACACAAAGTTTACCCCTACCGTTGTACTGACACGTAACCTCTGACCTGAACGTCCCGTCAAACACAGTTGAGAGAGGAAAATGCAATCAGAGCCAGGTTTGCCATGCACAGTTGCGTTCCAATTGTGCTCCAAGTTAATCTGCTGCTCCACATTCAACTGCATGCACACGGTGGAAGACTGGCACCAAAGCTATGGGAGTGTACACATTGTCAATCTAAAATCCTATACGAGTTCAAGCTACTTAGCATTGTTGCAGTTAAAGCACAGACCTTTTAAGGCTGTGTAATTATTTAATGTACAGGAGTTTAAGCTATTGAACTGCAATAACCAGTTATGTATTTTAGTTTTCTGAGGATTAGTCATTGCTGATGTGGGTCTGCCCTTGCCTATTTTGGCATCCATTGAGAATGTGTCTCACTGGAAGAGCCACCCTTCCCCGTGCTCAGCTAACGCCGACACCCCCCCCCCCCCNNTTAGCACAAAGCAATGAGATTAAATATGAGCGCTGTTTGCATTTGGCAACCGTACAAATGAGTCAATCGATGGGGCTCAAAGCATTTAAAGCACTCTTGTGGTGGGGTGAGATGGCCACTTACAAAATCCTGCAAAGGCATTTATTTGACCAATTAGGTCTCACAATTTTATTTGCAACAAAACCCTTGTATTTAAATGCATACTTTCATGCAAACTCCAAACTGTTCAACAGCAATGCACTGTGCTCCAAAATTCTTTGCTGAGACGTTGTTCCTGAGGGTTACCGAACGCACCCAGTCAGCGCTCGGCAGATCACGGCCAGCATTCTGCATAAGCACCGGAGAAACTCGACAACACTGATCGCCAGAGGCTGCGTCTTCACCGGCCAGCGGCTTCTTTTACAAAACAGAGAAAAGGCCTCGAACAGTTTAAAACACTGCCCAGCAGAAACGTGCCCAGCAGAAGTGCTCACGTCTCCCCAGGCTGGAGGTTAAAGTTCTCCCAAATAGTTTATTCCTTCATGGTGTGAATTACAGCTATGTGAAATATTTTGGACCAACAGGTGGAATTGTTAATGTGGAGTGAGCTTCTTTTCAAGCCACAGCAAGTGCCTCATATCAGAATTTCGACCATCTCATTATCCATTTGGTCTTCCTGGAGCAGCCCTGACAGGGGTAGTGGGGGTCTCCCATCCAGTGACTTTTCTCCAGCTGAAATCTTCATATCTACAAGGGAACACAAGCAGGAAAGGGTACATAAACATGTACGGGTGTAAGACATCAAATAGCTAAACTTATTTTTACAAGGTCTCTTACCTAAAAATGCATTCTTCAGAGAATACTTTGACCCGAAAACCTACTGAAAATACCATTTTGCAACATATTTTCATCCATACGTCGGATAATAACTAGCCGGCGAATTAAAAACACTGCACGCTGTAACTGACTTAACCAGAAACCGATGCGAGCAGTCTTCAGGTCACGCTCTGGCAACACGTTGAGGGGTGACTGGGTGAGTCTCATCTCATTATCTGAAACCGCTTAAATCCTATATAGGGTCACGGTGAGCCGGAGCCTATCCCGGAAACACAGGGCGTAAGGCAGGAATACACCCGACGACGGGACGCCAGTCCATCGCCGACTGGGTGGGTGAGATGTTGAAAAATGGAGGGGGCGACGGCTTAGCATCCATATCGAGAGATTGTTACTGCATCATTCATTGCCCATGTAGGCGAGCGTCTCACTGCGTGACGCCGTCAATATCTCTTGGCGAGTTAACGGTACGGTGTCCCACGCAGCTCCCTGACCTGCTCGGTCCCTCGCATCAGCTCGCAGCACGTGGAGGCTGGGCAGCGTTTTACTGCCGCGAGGGAGCGTGTTGCTCTTCTTGCGCTCCGCTGCAGCTGCATCCGCGTGGGGGCTGCAGCCGCCCTCCTGCGACCCACGCTCTGTCTGCGTGCTGCTGTCTTTGCTGCCGGACTTCACGTGCGTGAAGTGCGGTGACGGTGGCGGGAGAGGAGACAGCGCCCGCATCGGAGAGAGCCCCGTGAGTGCCGCGGAGCCTTCCTCCGCCAGCTCTGTGCTCACCAGGCCACCTGTAGCGGAACACCAGCAGGATTGTGTGCGATCACGCACGGTCACCTTGGGCCACGTGGCCCCATTGTCAAACCGGGTGATCATCCTAGCTGAAATAAATGCGTGAAGAACACGTTTTTTTGGAGTAAATATGCAATTAAAAATATTTTTTTATGAAATAGCATGCAAATATGGGCAATACATAACCAGTGTTTCCGTTTTAAGGTGTGAAAGCATCAAAAACTTCGTCTCATCAGAAAAAATAAACGATGTAAATGCGACCATCTGCCTAAATCCCAGTCTACAATCAGACCCTTGCTGACGCAGAGTTCAGCTACAGATCCAAGTGAACTCACTTACATGAATTAGGATCTAAGCTCATGAAATTTAAGAGACCACGAAAAGAAATTTGTAAGACTGACCTGGGTCACTTAAATGATAAAAGGAAAACAAAATTGAGTCCGTGACATGACTGGAAACGGAAAAGTTTGGAGCGATAAAATTCACCAATTGCTGTGAAGATTGCAACGTTGTGACAGCAGGAGTGCTGGCGCTTTGTGTGCCCTTCCCGGTGTCAGAGGTTGGAGAGAGCTGTGCTCTGCACCATGACCACATTTGCTCGCCGAGTCAACGGGAGACACTGCCAGGAGGGGGCGCGTGAGCACGGTGCGACAGACCGGCAGTGACGAAGACATTGGTCGTTTCTCTGTCACACGTCTCATTGCCTCTTAAGAGACAATGGCCATTGGCCCTAGAGCCGCTCCCGGCTGTGCTGGCCCCTTTCTCACGCCGGCAATAAAGCTACCACGATTGCTGCGGTCCACCTAGATTACATATCCTACTCGACTCCCACACACGCAGCGCAATGTTTGGCAGTTGGTAAGGTTACGTACACGCGACGCTGAAGCTAAATGATAAATAATAAATGATTAAAAGGCGAAAAGTGAGAGCGTAGATACACAGACACCTCCCCTCGTTAACGTCTATCTAACCAGCAAAGATGGCCATCTTTCTTCCTGTACTTGCTCCCTGTGCAGACAGAGAGTGAGGGACTCTGGGTAGCAGGCTGGGGGAAGTGATGTGGCAGGTGTAGACGCACCACGCCTGCCTCAAATCTCTCTTTCTGCACGTCTCGTGCCCAGGAATTGCTGGAATTCATGCATCCCGACCAGTGGAGCAGCATCAATGACAGAAGCGTAAGACAAGTTTTTCTTTTGTGATGGTCGGCTCAAATTTCGTTTAAAACTTTTTGATTGGAAAATGAAATCAAGAAACATTGAAATGGAATCAATAATAATTGCACTTCAGGAGTGCTTTTCACCGGAGGGTCACACAAAGCGCTGCACAGAGCTGTGGAGAGAAACTGTAAATCAACAATAAAAATGTCTTTTGTTTTGTTACAAATCTGAACTGTGGAGAGAATCGCAGGTCAACAACATCAGAGCTATTCAATTGAGAGTCAAATCATGGCTGTATATTAGAGGACATAAAATAAGCGATAAAATAATTGTTTAACAAACGAAGGAAAGAATAAGTGTTCCCGAGCAGGCTCAGGTCAGCAGCGAGCCATCATCCCAGCACGACAACAGTGAGCCACATCAACGGTCCAAGCCATAGGACTTCAAAGTCTTACGAATTTTGAGATCAAGGTAGGGGAAGGAACATTTATTGAAGTATTTGTTGGTGGTTGAGACTGGGTAGAGATACAGTGGGCTTCGTTTTTTTTGAGAAAAACTAAACCAACTGATCTGCCTTATCTTTATTATTAAGAGACGTAAGGGTAAATGACTGATTGATGAAGGAGCCAATAATTGGTTGAGAAGAGGATCTTGGGCTTGTCAAGTTTCAGCCTTAATGCTGTAAAAGTGGTTGGTATGGGTGCAATCATGTGCTTTTCCGTAGCGATTGAGCTGGTTCTTAAAGATTTAAGCGTGGCTGGTGAGGGCAGATTTTCTCCAAGTCCGGCCCTGCATGCATTCACCCCGAGGTCAGCAGTATACCAGGGGCATGGTTTTCTGCCTGAGACACAGCATGATATTAATGGGGTCAAATTATCCAGCATGCTTGATAACAGGCTGTTGTAAGTCTCTACAGTCGCATTAGAGGCATAGTGAGCCGAGGCAGAGTGATGAACTATTTGATTGCAGCGGTGAATAAGTCTGGAGTGCGGGCGTTGAGATTTCGGAATTGGATTTGGTGGTTGGTGATGGAAATGGGAGGCGGTACCCGAAGATCAAACCACACAGCGGAACGATCAGACAGACCAGGATCAGTGACGGACAGGTTGGTACAGATATGCCCCTTGAGCAAACCAAGTCCAGAGTATGGCCACATCTGTGAGTGGCAGATGTCATGTGTTGAACGACGCCAAATGAGTTCAGAGTAGCCATGAAATCCCTTGCAAGGGTGCTCTTGAGAGCCCCTTAGAGAGTCAGCGAGTCAATTTGGGTGCTTATTGTACCAATACATTAAAGGATAAGGTCATGTGTCAAGGTAAATTAGCAGTAGAATCAAAAGCGTAGTGTCAAATTGTAAATGACTTACAAATGATGAAATAGGCCTGAAGAAGAGTGAGTGTATCACGAAACATGGTCTATATACGTACTGAAGCTGCTTGTCCGAGCACCGAGCCGCTCCTCCAGTGAGGGGCTCGCCGACATGGGAGGCTTCCGGGCGGCGAGGCCACTCGCCGGGCCCCCGCCGGGACTTGCCGCGGCCGCTGCCGCTGCAATTGACGGAACGGACTTGGCAGGACGGAGGGAAGATGCAGGCGACTCGGTCTTGCCCTGCTGCTCCTTGCGTGACCGCTGCTGAAGGACCTTTATCATGGCGTCCTTCTCGATAATCTGCGCGTGCAGATTCTTTATCCTGCAATGGCAAAATGACCGACTTGGCAGCACGAACGGTGCGTACAATCAGCACACACCATAGAGGCACCGCCTCATTTGACTCGAGACAGCGCTCACGTCCGCGCTGCACTCGACAATCATCTGACCCTACACACCACACTGCTGACCCTATAAAGACTCGTGCGCTGCACCCCACTCACCTGCCTTCCATATCGTGGCAGCGGCGGCTAGCCAACATGAACTCTTCCTCTTCAGAGAAACTTGCATTTGGCGAGTTTGCAATAATCGTTGTGTCTCTGAAGAAGAAAAAACAGGAATTACAAGTTTTCGCACTGCATAACGTGTAATTTATTTTGGCTTTTCAAACCATGAGGAATGATAAGCCATTTTCGTCTCATTAATAACAATAATTGCATTTCTAGAGCGCTTTTCAAACGAGGGTCACAAAGTGCTGCACGGGTCACAAAGTCAACAACAAGATAACGGCAATTAGCAACAACAACGTTTTGGGGTATATTTTTTTTTTTACAAATCCAAGTTGTGGAGATAACGGCATGTCAACAACAACATCAGGACAGTTCAACTGAAAGTCAAATAGTAGCAATAAATTATAGGACATAAAATAATCGGTAAGAAATATTCTTCAATAAATGAAGAAGGAATAAATGTTCCCGAGCAGGCGCAGGTCGGCAGAGAGCCATCAGCACGGCATGACAATAGTGAGCCGCATCAACATTCCTAGCCAGATGACTTGAAAGCCAGATGGAACAATTGAGTCTTAACATGAGATTTGAAGATGCCCAGGGACTCAGCTGATCAAATCGCCAATGGAAGGGCGTTACAGAGTCTGGGAGCAGCGCGCGAGAAAGCTCCATCACCCATGGAACGGTGGTGCGATCCAGGCACATGCAGCGAGCAGCCCGTATTGGAAGACTGAAGTCGTGTGGAGGAGGGTGCTTGAAGTGGGTGTATGTCGGAGCAGCGCCAGTGACAGGCTTGTAGGTAAGGAGGATCTTGATTTCGATTCTGTATTTAACCGGTAATCAGTGGAGAGGCATCAGTACTGGGGAAATGTGATCGTGGACGGGTGTGCGAGTGAGGAATCTTGCAGCCACATGTCTGCACATGTTGGAGACAGTTGATCAGATAGGCAGGGGTGCCAGGGAGCAGTGCATTGCAATAATCGGTTCATGAGATGCAGATGTGCATTTGCTTCTCAGCATCAGCAGGTGACGGGATGTTGCGCAGTCTGGCTTTATTTCTGTGATGGAAATTGGCGACCTTCGTCCCCTTGTTGATGTGTGTCTCGAAAGAGAGTGAAGAATCAAGAGTCACACCTAGACTCCGGACTGCCTTAGCAACTTCAATGGTCTGGTCGTCAAGCATCAATTGGATTGGTTCAGCCTTGGACAATAGGTGCGGGGTTCCGACAAGCAAAACGTCTGTTTTGTCGCCATTTAGTTTAAAAATGTTTAATTGAGCCAGGCCTTCACAGTTGACAGTGAGGATGACATGCAAAGACCAGACGCATTGATGGATGGCTTTGTGTAGATATAGATTTGGATGTCATCGGCATAGCAATGGTAGCTGAGATTGAGGCTGTGCAGGATATGGCCAAGAGGTTGTAAGTAGATGCTGAAGAGGTGTGGGCCGAGAATTGAACCCTGAGGAACTCCAGACAAAACAGGATGGATCTCTGAGATTTGTCCTCTGAGGCTGATGAACTGCTTTTGGTCGGACAGGTAGTAGCTCAGCCGATGCAGGGCGGAGCCAGAGACCCCATACCCTCCAGTCGCTCAAGTAAGATCAGGTGGTCAACAGTATCATAGGCAGCGCTCAGATTCAGGAGGACAAGAACACTTGGCGAGCCTTCATAAGCAGCGACGAGTAGCTCATCGACTACGTTTACAAAAGGAGTTTCAGTTCTATGGCTAAATCTGAACCCAGATTGGAAGGGATCGAGGAGGTCATTGTTGATGACGTGTTTCTGGAGTTATTATACACATCATCAGTTTCAATGCTGGTGAACCAACCTAGCAGGTTCTCCACTTATGGCAAAGGTTCGTAGTTTAATTCTGGTAGGTGACCCTGGTTCATGCTGCGCACGTATTCATGATAAAATACTATACACCATATGCTTTCCAGTGGTCATTAAAGATCCTGTAACGTCGCTTTAAGAAATGGCAACTGAGTGTAGGTATAACAGTACGAGTTTACCCGCTTGAAAAATGACTCGCATATTACTTCATTGGGAAACGTATCAATCTTGGCCCGCTACTGTGTAAACTTAACAGGACCCTCATGAAATTAGTCCTGAGACACAAGCTTTGCCGGGTTCACAATCGTTTCACAAAGTTGTTGAAACAAATCAACAGTGCTCGTTACTGTCACCGCCATCACGACGGCTGCTGTGTGAGACCTGTGTGGCCGGAGGCGCTTATCGTGTCAGCGGCTTCTCACCGCTCCGTGGCTGCGGTGGCCGCTGCGTCCATCGCAAACTGGCGCATGGCGCTCTCCTCCAAGTATTTTTGTTCCCAGCGCATCATGTCAGCCTCCAGAGCCAGCACCCGCTCCTCCTTCTCACGGAGTAGTTCCATGAGGGCCGGCGCCGCGTGCTCCGACGTGGCGCCCGCAGGCGGCGCTCCCTGCCGCTGCACTCAGCACAAGCACAGCGCATGTTCCTCACCGCGGCCTCGGCTGCAAGTCTTCGGTGACATTACACTGCTGTGGCAATCTTGGCGAGGGCGAGTTTGTAGGCTCATCATAAAGCGGGGCGATTGAGGAAAGGGCACTACCTGATGGACTCCAATTACTTTCTCACTTATCGGCCGTCAACTGCTTTATCACTTTCGCATCCACCTACTATCATGCGTCTTGTTTCTGTGAACTTCACTTATCGATTCCCGCACACACGCCGAGGACTCGGTCCACCAAACTGATGATCACCTCATCCCCGCTTTGTTCAAGCCTGCACACTAGTTCACAACACTCCTCGTCCTGCGCCTTCCCTCCGCTACCCATTCTCCGTGAGTTCCATTTGTGGGTTCACAGGGGGCTGTGTCGTGTGGGTTCGTGCGGCACCTGTTGTGCGCGCAGAGTCTCCAGCTCGCGCTCGAGGCGCGTGCGTAGTCGCCGTTCCAACTGCTCCCTCTTCTCGCACGCGACCTGCAGCTGCGACAGCGCCTGCTGCAGCTTCTCCACTTTGTCCACATAGAACTGCTTCTTCTTCAGCTGCACACAAACGCACACTTGCAATTTCAGCATCAAAGCAACTACTAATAAAACGTCCCAGTCAAGTATCTATGGATATATTACAAGAACCATTAATAGCATTTTTATGCGATTGAATTCAAAAGGAAAATGTTCAGTCCGCCTATCTACAGCAGAAATATCGTCTAATCAGTTGCTCTCCCTGAATGATCGACACTAAAAGCACTGCTCAAGATGACATGATGAGGGCAGGCAGGGCCCCTGGTGTTGATAAAGGCGATGCAGCACTGGTATGAAAATTCGAATTCATTGTTTATTAGGAGGCTATGTCGTTAATGCAGTTTTACCAAATGAAGTCATTTTGGAGTGATATTCAAACATGGAAATTGTGGACCATGATAATGGTGCACATCAATTACACAAGCAGATGTCCTGAGATGTATATTTTGTTTAAAAATTAACTTCGGAAAGGTGGTAACACATGAGGAGAAATCACGACTTGGCTCGCGAGGAGACGGAGGCACAGAGGCACTCGCACCTCCTCCTGCAGCTTCACCGCCTTCGCTTCAGAGCTGCTGAAAGCCTGGTTCAGCAGCTCAATGTGGCGCCGCTGGTCTCCACTGGCTGAGCGTAGCCCTGCCAGCTCCACCTCCAGCTTCTCCTTGGTCAGCAGGGTCTCCTTGTCTGGAGACACAGCAGAGGGAGAAGGTGAATATTCTCCGTGAGTGTATACTTCGCGTGTTTGTGATCAATAAAAGTAACGGCAAGAAAACAGAATGAAACACCTACATATCCCGGTCACAACGTCAACACGGCCAAGCTCATTATTGAGTCTACTATTCGATGATGGCTTCCAAAAAGCCGCTCTCTCGGGACAGCCGCATCGATGGCTCTCTCTCCTCTCCTCGCGACGTTTCGCCTCACACGTTAGAGGCATCCTCAGGCGCAGTGTGCGTGCGTAGTGCCTATTGTCCCTTTATATGTGTGGGCGCTATGCACGTGTCCTTTGTTGTGTGAGTCCGCCTCTGAGTCACCTTGACACTAATTTCCTTATCCCATTCTCACCCCGGGAACTGTGATTACCCCCTCCCTGCTTTGTCTGCGGCTAGTCCCCTAATTTACATCTCATGAAAAGATACCCCTCACACACCTGGACTCTTTCAATGCTTTATATTCTCTGCCAGAGCTGCAGCTGCTGCATAACAGATACGTGACCTCTATAATCTACCCTAACAGTATCTAACATCCGCGCATAGGTTAAACTCCTTTCTCATACTCGTGGGGACGATTCCCATTACTGTTTGCTACGATTTCCGTTGTACAGCACTGCATCCCTGCACACTGACCCACTGCAATGCAGCCATTACATTTTAAATGAGTTCCATGGAGGAGTACAGCAGAGAGCAGATACACCTGTGGCGGTATCTAATGCTCGGCTCACACTGCCAACGTGGACTGTTGAGGCTGTTGTCAACATTAAGACGAAAGCTGCCAGAGATGCACGGACCACTAGCTTTGGTTGAGTATTGCACCTGCACATGAAGCGCCATCGGACGCCACCAACCAGCTCATAAAAAAGAAACAGAATAGCACAAATACACTATCCGATGCTCCATGGGTGCGAGCACAGTGGCTATTCTGGCGGGGAGCGGTCATATCAATGGCACGGTGCCATGACAACGTCAATAATGTATTTTAGAGGTGGATATCAATACTTTAATTAATCATAAAGAGATACTATTTTCAACCGTCTATTAGGTTAATGTCCACTGTGATTGTAGATGACGTGCATTTGGCCATGAATGGGAATCCCGTTCACCCACCAGTAGGGGACCAGCGTCCACTCCAACTCTCATGCATTTGACATAATATGCTAAATATTTACATAAAAATAAAATTATACAAATGTCAGCATTACAAAGCAAATTTGGCAAAGCTTACGTGGGGAACGAGTTAATTCACAATCTCACACAGACAGCATATGGTACAAAGGAATTATTCACAACAGCTTTGGATCAGCAAGGCACTCTGCTGTACAGTATATATCAGCTGTGCAAATGAAACAATTAACATTAACAGACACCTATTTGAAATTACTTTATAAATCACAGCTATACGACTAATGCGGAGTGGAGATGGCGTAAAGTTAATTTGTGCTGCCGATTTCCATGGCCCATGGTCATGAGACGCTTGTATGCAGTGAGTGACCCAGTGGAAAGCATTTGCTCGCATTCCAAATGCCAAGGAAGCTGCCAAGCAGGTGCTTCTTCAAAAAGGCTGCTAAATTTATAGGAAAATGCATCACACACCAGTGGGTTCATGGCTTCAAATACCGAGAACACTCAAAACTGCTCACGTAAACTATTTATGCTAAAATACAGGAAGCATTAAACCATCCCCAATATCTTCTGTTTGTATATTCAGAATCCGGCGATGGACTGGCGTCCCGTCGTCGGGTGTATTCCTGCCTTACGCCCTGTGTTTCCGGGATAGGCTCCGGCTCACCGTGACCCTATATAGGATTAAGCGGTTTCAGATAATGAGATGAGATGAGAGATGAGATATTCAGAATATACTAGTCTCTGAGCAGGGTACACAATGTGTTGGTTTGTACACAGTGAAACATATGTGGGGTCTTATTGCATTTCCCAAAATGCATGCAAACATACTTCCATAACGTTTGTTTCCACTCGCCAGATCCCAGTGTTGTGCAGGGTAACCAGTCCACCTTGTAGGTTATAACATTACCTAACGGGGGCTCGAGGGCACTGTGCTTAAGGCACATTTAACAGGGTAAGCTACTCAGAAAGATACTGACAAAATAGTCCTAAAACACGCTCGAGTAAACTTATATAAAGAGAGGTCACAATCCAAGACTTTTAGTGCCAGAACAAAAATATCAAAAGTGCACATGCTGAGGCATTAGCACCACTGGGCTGCTTGTGGGCAACATGTGGTGGTAGTTTGTGCTGCCACCTAATTAATGGATCCCGACACCCAGGCCAAGTACTAAAGAAAGCGGAATGAAAGATCGACACTCTCTGAATGCAGCCTCCACTCTTAACAGCCGCTCATCACTTGTTTACGGCGCTCTGTAATCTACCCAAACGTGGCAGCGTTCACAGCATCCAAACGGTTGTTTTTCATGAATGTTCACGTCCACATTACTACGTACACTATGTGGAACTTCCTTTAACAATCAGTAAGTGTAGGTTCAGCATCACTGCCTTGAAATCGTTCTTCAGGGCCACCTTGTTGAGATGCAAGGCAGGCTGCAGTATGCCCACAGGGTGTGTGGGGAGGGGAATGCGGGCAATGTGTGGCCTGCACTGTGGTGTTGGAGCAGCCAGCTCCCCTGCCCTGTACCGACCATGGTATGGCTGGAATCCTGCCCCTTCTACATACCCGGGACTAAATTAGGCACTGGCAGATGCCAGGCGTGCACACACCAGACCCACTCTAGGGGCACATGCATCCACTGGAATGTGCGGTCTTTTTCGTTGCAGCAGGGCAAAGTACCCAGCCAATAAACGCGCTTACACCGGCGCAAGCTTCTGCCGATAGGGGTTTTAGGCGTTTCGCTGTACATCTAATATATTCTTGCGCTCGTGCTATAACCACCACACACCCATTTTGAGGTTTTTTTGAAACTGCACTTGACTACCGACGTATTGTTAATTACATATTCCAATGGACATTTTTTTCAAGAAATCAACTTAATAGTAAAATTTAAAAATGTCCCGTAACGCGGTGTTTTTTTTCACCAAGTTAAATCGTTTTTTTCTTTAATTTCTATTTGATTGGTTCTTGTATTGTTTCATTTCATTGCCTTTGTAGTAAGTATTGGTAAACCCAGGTAACGCTTACAAACGATACTGGTCTGGTCCCTCGAATTCTCACCAGGATAAATAAAATACGTGCTAAACTTGATCCTAATCCAAGCACATATCTGATGAAGGCGCATGGAACAGATAGTAATCCTACGCTATATGAGGGGAGAGATGACCTTGCTCAGGTATGAACGCAGATATGTATAAATATTCACCGAGTTGGGTGTTGCTGTATAATATATTTTTAAATGGCTTTCTTGCAGACAAACGTGAGACCAGCGTGCCAGTTTCATCAACCGTGTGGCCTATTAAAGTGATTTGGCCGAGTTGTCTGTCGCTGCAGCCATGACTACATCAGGAACCGCGAAGGGCTCAATCTCTGCATCACAGAACCAATACATGCAACTCATGATGCACTATCGTGCTGTATTCATCAGTAAAGCTGTACATTGCTCATTTTGAACGCCAATCAGTTCGAGTCGACATCACCTAACATAACAACGAATATTCTGTACAGAAGCAATTTTTCAGCCAAATGGAAGGTCTCATAACACAACCCACCTGTCTGCCTCACAGCAGGAAACATAAGTCCGTCACATCATGTAAACGCTGAATTACGCAAGTTCAAATTCCTTTAAAAAAAAAAAGTCGGCCAATGTTTCCACTAATTTTACACAAACCGAAGACAGCGCCAGTGACAGTTTTATGTTTGTCTGCATCAGCCACCAGTGTAAACTGGGCCCAGTCCTCAGCAACAAAAACTCATTGAAGACAAGCCACTAAGCAGAACGATGTGAGACTTACAAATGACAGTTCCGCGTGCATTCCCCATCCAATGTCCACACCAAGGCTCAGTTACACATCTCAAACTTGTCTTAAACCGTGGTAGAACGAGTGGTTGGCAATCGCAAGGTTGTGAGTTTAAATCGTGGTTGGGGTTTGTATCACTTTGTAGAGCTAATAACAGTTGTCTCGTGAGTAGACTTTCCCTTGCCATAAAACATGTCGATTCTTTACCACGAGATCTGGTCTGTAAACAGTAGATGAATCGATAAACACCACCTCAACGATCATTGAGCAGGAAATCACTGCGGCTTCACAAAGGCTACCCCCATTTGGAAGAACATACGAAAATACCCTTCGTATGTTCATTGCCAGGTGAAGGTCGGTCAGTTGAAGGACAATGCATAGGTTATCAATGCTACCTGTTTGCATACTTTGCCACTAGTATGTGTGGCTTTTGCAAACTGGACGCATTGTAAAATGTGTCTATTGTGGTGTTTGGGATCTTAACACTTGCATAATCGCCAGATACGGTAAAACCTGTTGCAATCTTATACATGTATACTGGCAAAAAGTACCTATAGATTTACATTTTGGCTTAGATATTTGAGACGTAAAGTATTCTAACAATGCAGACAAAAATATAATAAAAGCACCAACATGTCACAACGATTTGAGGAAACGTACTCTGGGCGATGAGCTTGGCGATAGTTAGCTTGTTGTCCTCAGAATTCTCGTATTCTCTGCTCGCAAGCTGCTTATTAGAGGTTTCAAGACGATCTGCAAAAAGACATGCAGACGATACAGCGGTTTTAAGCGATCACGTAATCTGTAGCGGTGCTGAGTTCACCGTCTCAAGCCAGCATCATGCAGGAGGCCCGAACCATTCCCAGCAGACACCTCGCATACACTCACCCCTCAAATCTCTGTTAAAGTCGTGCAGCCTCCTAATCTCAGACTCCATCTTGGTCCTCATTGCTTTCTCCAGAGTCTCTCTCTTGGATGTGGACTTTTCCATGCTCTCGTAGGCTTCGGATATCCGCAGGACCTCGCGCTCCATCTGGGTTCGTAGACATCACGTGCGCAACATAGGAGATGCCGCCCTTTCTCGTGCAAATGTGACAACGCCTTCATTTGTGGAAAAGTCAATCAAAATCGGCATGCATCGGCAGTATAAAGATTCTGCTGCCAATGAGTCAATTCACGGTCGCTATTCGAGGTTATTATTAAATCAAACACTTAATATTGTAATGAACGGTCGTACCTCGAGTGGCTGTAAGGGTGTCACATGAACGCATGATATACAACAGACAGCGAATGAGGATTACTATATGTGGTGTGGTCTATGTACGGTTCGTTTAAATAATCAACATTCATACGAAAAGCAATGCTTGGTTCACCGCTGTTGTTCATAGACAGGAGTATGCACTACTTGGTGCTTTCCACAGCTCTGTGCAGCGCTTTGTGACCCTCGAGTGAAAAGCGCTCGAGAAGTGCAATGATTAAGTGGTTACAACATAGTACGGGTAAACTGGGAGTAATTTAGTCAGGACGATTAGCATATGCAGTGTTGCTTTAGACGTGTTGGGTCTGCAAATACTTCGGATGGAGATTTTGTGGTCCACAGAGAAAAAGGTTGGTAACCGCTGTCTTACGCCACCCCAATTGTCCAGTGGTGCCTTAGAAGAAGAATGTCTATTCTACGGGAGACCAAACGGATGAGAGTTTTGATCACATACTTGGCAGGCTGTTGACCTGTGCCTGCACACTTCTTCCTTCCTTTATTCCTTCCTTTATTTGTTTTAAGAATATTTTTACGTGTTATTTGATGCCCTTCATTGATTTATAGTCACTATTTTACTCAGGACAGCCGCGTCGATGGCGTTAGAGGCCTGAGGACGCCTCTAACGTGCGAGGCGAAACGTCGCAAGGAGAGGAGAGAGGGGGAGCGATCGACGCGGCTGTCCCGAGAGAGCAGCTTTTCGAAGCAATCATCATGCATCGAGCCGTTAAAAACCTACATCATTACATTTCACTCAACTGATTTATTCTAATGTTGTTGACATGCGGTTCTCTCCGTAGCTCTGTGTAACACTTTTTGTGACCCTCGGGTGAAAAGGCGCTGCGTAAGTGCAAATATTATTATATAATCCATAAATAACTCTGCTATATTGTGACATTTGCAATGAATACCCCCCCCCTCATATTACAAGTAACTCAATTGTTTTGCTATGCTGAGCAAGGTGGCCAGGAGGGATAACAATGCAACGGGAAGTGACCAAGCCTTCAACATCCCTGCTGCTACTGTTGACAATGTAAAGCTTTTAAAGGGATTGTTTCCCATACATTTTTGTGTATTATTAAATAAAAATAGACAACTATCTCCGGTCAATGTGACTTCTAATCAACGGCTGGAAACAATAAACGGACCAGGTGGCTCTATAGTAGAGAGTGGCTCACAATTTGAATGCTGCAAATTAAAAATGCTGGTTGGGAACTGACTCAGCCAATTATCGCGATGGGGTTTGCAATAGTACTACTTTGGGGAGAAGTCAAGCTAGTTGTTTTATGGGGAGACTTTGCCCATTTCGCTGGAATGCAGAATTTTGGCTGATGGATGAGGCATGTCGACGGAACTGCACTGGGTTATGGTGAATTGAGCAAGAAATCACCACCTCTTTTGACTGAAGTAAATATGCATACGTACGAAACATCAAAAATCAGATCAGAATGTAACAAGTCGAAAAGTGCAGTTGTGCACAACGGGCTTCTGCACATTGCAAGATGAAGGTCTCTCGAGATGTGCTGAAATAAAAAACACTGTTCTTCGAATGTCAAGAAAACTGCGTTCCGTCCGCACGTAAAACTGGTTTGGTTAGGCCTTCTGGGAGATGAAGAAACCATTACATAAGCGGACAAGATTGTGTAACGCTCGAGGCACATTTATATATATATATAAAGTGGGTAATGCGGCGTACAGTTTGTGATTAGACTGTGCCCATGCTGGCCTGGATTGAGCACTGTACATTAATACATATTCTCATCATGGTGACTGCTATACACAGCGAAACCATTTAGGATTGGTTGCAAGAAGAATAGCGCAAGTTGCCTCTTGATGATTGCTTCGAAAAGCTGCTCTCTCGGGACAGCCGCGTCGATGGCTCTCTCTCTCCTCTCCTCGCGACGTTTCTACGCCTGAGGATGCCTCTAACGTGTGAGGCGAAACGTCGCGAGGAGAGGAGAGAGAGAGAGAGGGAGTCATCAACGCGGCTGTCCCGAGAGAGCAGCTTTTCGAAGCAATCATCATGCATCGAGCCGTGAAAACCCTACATCATTACAAGTTACCTTTTGGCCACATCCCTGTTACAGATTTTTGGCCAGCATTCCAAAATTTCACCACACACAAACTTAGTGATGTGAAACCAAAACGCTGCATGTCGGGTGTTTATAGAGCTACCAGCAACAAGTGTACAGACCACGTGAGCATTTTCAGTGGTATCCCTGCCACTCAGGTTCACGGTCGATGGGACGACCCATCCAGTGATGCTGTGTAATGGCCCATTTTCTGTTTGGACGTATAAAGTCTGGTGCGGTTCGCAAGATAGGCAACATCGACGTGCGTGGCCAAATGGACTTCAGAGCATCCACAGGGGATTTAATCGTTCAGGTTGTACACAAATCGCGAGGGCATTACTCGCAGTGTTTATTTCGTTTCTGTAGAAATCGTCCCAAAACGGATGAAAGGTTCGGACTATATCATCGAACGCGCATTTATCAAGGCGGACTCAACCCTTTTCTGAAAGGGAAGAAAAAAAGGCTCCATTGCTAGCACCAGTTGTAAGAGAGTCTGAACAAGAGCATGCAGAGCCAAGCTCTGAGCTCATGTTTTAGGTCGCACAGCGGACGTTGTACGACGCGACACACGAGGCAGTTCTGTCCCGTCACAGGAGCGATACACACACTACCACAATCACCACCACCACGACCGCCACGAGAAAAACCGAGGTCTCAAACATTTACTCAAGCAGTCAAAATCCAGTTGTATGCATATTTACAGTACCTTGGAATGCTACACGACATATCAAGGTGGCCAAATCAGTGTAAATATGTAAACCAGGCACACACGTCCTAGCCCATGAAACGTACATTATAATTAATCCTTCAAATTGCACACAAAGGCCCAATTATCCTCACTAGTCTCCTCCAAGAATAGGTTTAAAAGCAAGCACTCTTTACGTTGAAAAAGTATGGGTATAAATCCTTAAGTTGACCACTTCAAAACATGTAATGTGCATAGAACTCATGGAGTGTGCATGAAATACTCTTCCCAAGCAATCCCACTAGAGCATTCATAAAGTCAATGACATGCCTTAAAGCGTTACCTAAATTATGATGCAAGAAAACTCACGGCGAGATTGACGGTTACAACTTAAATATAATCTGCATCGAAATATAAATCTGACATGCAACCTCCCTGTAATTGTGGAGGAACATGTCAATCAGTTCAAGCATTAATGTTTTACAGGCTGTCCACAGAGCTAAGAGTGCGAATAAAAATAGAGACAAATCTCAAACTCACATTAACGTGCGTAACTAAGCAATGATGAGAATGGACGAGGGACGGAAAGTACCGCTCTCGCTCACCCATGTTGACAAATAGCACAAGCATCATTGCGCAGACCGATCGCAATGTGTGCGTTCAGAATAGTTTTAAACGACACTGCGCAAGTGTAG
>JAZEWT010000032.1:261840-272392 GCA_036362905.1 Mordacia mordax | reverse complement strand
ATGCAAATTAGGGGACTAGCCACAGACAAAGCAGGGAGGGGGTTATCGCAGTTCAGGGGTGGGAATAAGATAAGGAAATGAATGTTACTGTGATTCAGATGTAGTCCTTACGCAACAAAAGATGACTCGACACATGCATAGGACCCACACATATATAGGAGCAACAGGCACTACACACGCACACTGCGCCTGAGGATGCCTCTAACGTGTGAGGCGAAACGTCGCGATGAGAGGAGAGAGGGAGCGTTCGACGCGGCTGTCCCGAGAGAGCAGCTTTTCGAAGCAATCATAATGGTTGTTCTATGCAAAAACTAGACCTGGCAATAGGAATGTGGTAACTTACCACATTTGCTTAGAGCTAGAAATAGAAAATTAATAATGCCTCAATACTCATATGAGCAAAGAATCACTGATGCAGATGCAGATTCAGCTGCGGGATTTTGTGGAGGACGGAAAGCACTGACAAGGTGCGGTGGCATCCACCGCTGTGCGCCGTGTACCTGCATGATGGGCAATGGGCTGGTTCTCTGCATGGCTGGCCTGCCCTCTGTGCGGCCCTTCTGTGCGCCCACGGTGGCCGTCACGTAGAATGCAGCAGGGCCCGTGTTGCTCATCCTGGCCTGGTGAACCGTCTGGCCCTGGCTGCAGGCATAAGGATCGCACTGGTCAAAACAAGGTCTGGATGCAGGGCGCAGTAAGTTAAGTTGTTCACCAACACCATTGTGTTTGTTTACCCCAAGCAAGCCTTGCTGAGTCTTAAGACTCTTTTCTTGCTAAACAGTACTGTGTGGGGCGGCGCGGTGGCCCAGTGGTTAGCGCTGTCGCCTCACAGCAAGAAGGTCCCGGGTTCGAATCTCTCGGCTCGGGTGCCTTTCTGTGTCGAGTTTGCATGCTCTCCCCGTGTCCTCGTGGGTTTTCGCCGGGCACTCCGGTTTCCTCCCAGTCCAAAAAGCATGCTGCTACATAGGTTGATTGGCTCGCAGGCTAAATTGCTCCGCAGTGCCCGGCGAAGGACTGGCGTCCCATCGTCGGCATATCCTTGCCTTGCGCCCTGTGTCCGCCGGGATAGGCTCTGGCTTCACCGTGACCCTGTATAGGACTAAGCGGTTTCTGACAATGAGATGAGATGAGTACGGTGTGACGATTGCTGTGTCTAATCCAAATCGTGTAGCTTTTCTAATTTGAACCACGATGTTAACACACGATGCCTTACTCGTTTTGAATGATGTTATGCAATATTTGACACCTTCTGGGAAGCAAAGGGCGCATGGTATTTTATGGCTAATGTACCCAAAGTATTAACCAGGACAGCCTATCAGCATTCAATTGCAATCCTTTGTAACAAACAGTTAATATGCCATCACTGGACCGTGTAACATCACATTTTGAAAGGTTGCATTATTAAATGTAATATCCGAAGTACAACTGAATATTAGTATTAAGCTGCACATCTTCTGCTTTGGTTTCAATGAATATGTAACAGATTCCAAAAAAAAAAATCTATGCAGCAAGAATAGATACTGAAGAAAAAGGACGCTTGAACATTTGAACCGTTCAGTTTTTACTAATGTTGCTCTACTGCATATGGATGTAACGGGGGTTTTGCAAATCTCTCATACCCTTGACTCTGCAGGCTGGAATAGTACTGAGAGTGGGCCTTAGCCTCCTCGTACGATGGAAGTTCTTCAGTGGTGGTGTGATGATGCGGATACTGCTGCTGCTGATACTGATGGTGCTGCTGCTGCTGCTGCTGGAGTGCTTGCTGTTGCAGTAAGGCAAGACGTTGGGCTTGCTTTTCTGGAGTCTCACTGCTTTGGTGTTCTTGACCTTGTGGTTCCTGTATGGTGATAGATAGCATGGCAAGAGTACATTCCTTTTAAACCATTACAGTTATATCTATTCAAACGTGGTTACACGGTCACACAATTTCATTTGCACAGTATTTCCCATCTTTCTTGAAGGGAAAACGTACAACTGTTTCCACGTGTGCAAATTTTATTCACATCTTCCTCACATAATGGCTCACGAATTAAAGACTAAAATACCCTTACCATTGAACCCATCATATCCCTGGTGTAAATAAAGTAAATAGTACCACTTTGCGGAGATAAAAAAAAGTGGTTAATCTAACGAGAGACTCGCCTCCGTCATGGGAAACGGGAATTTCCACCACTACTTCAGGCATGTAAACAGGAGATGCAAACCTCCTTAATGCTAATTTAAACAGGAAATGGCTCCGACTATGCAGCCTAATTCTTGCCACATCTTGAAAAGGAAACTCAGTCTAAGTACAGATTAATGAACGTTCACTGCGTGCCATGTGAGGATGCGACATCCGATGCTACAAGCGCGCTGACCTGCCGGGCAGACTGGAGCAAATCTTGCACCAAGCTTTCTGTCGAAGAGATGGAGCTTCCTGCTGTAGCTGCCGGTGCGCCACCCAAAGAGGTCGCGCCCAGAGATGCGGGAGCCAGGGACAGGGCTCCGTGGGAGGCGCCAGCACCCGTGGCGCTGGCCGGCGTGGGTGACCCCGCGGTGGTCGCCTGCTGCTGGATGGCTAAGAGGCCACGGTTGTCGGTAACGCCGCCGTAGCGCAGCTGCTCTTGAATGAGCCTCTGCAGCACCTTTCCAGAGTTGTCTTCTGCAGCTCTCATTTCTAGCGCACGCTCTCTTGCATAGAGGTCGCCCATGAAGCAAGACAGTGGGCCACTTAAATCTCGATCACCTACAAAATGAGACAAAAGTAAGAGTCTCTAAACGGCTCAATCTCTTTGATATAGAGCAACATAGAAATGGCAATCACAAACCAAATAACCCAGACTCTATGTGCTGCAGCTTTCTTTCCTGCAATACAAGGGACGTTTTGGTGTTGTAAAGTCACACAAACCAAGTATTCTGTGTAGCACAAAATAACCTTTTAAGTGTTGATGTCGAGAATAAAACAAAAGAAATGAACAAGCAACATTCATACTTTTCCACACCAAGTCCGCCAATCCTCCAACAGCTCATTCCTTGTTCACTGCGTTTGCGGTATTGGACTAACACTCACTAGAAATGCCATGGCATCTGTGGCTTAGAACTCCTGCTCTTCAGCATTTCAGTTAATTAAAACAATTGTGGCAATTATTAGACCAGCCTACTTTAAGCAAGGCATTCGTGTTCAATTTCTTAAACGCTATGCAGAAAATTCAGCTACTGCACGTTGCAAGTTACTCAATATTTAAAAGTTTCTTTTCACATTTTTCAATTAAGATAATGACAATCAACAAATATATACAAAATGTTAGCCCAAGCATAACGAAGCTATGCCAGTGTGTAGAGAGCTCAAGTGCCTACCATCACATTAATCTCTGACATCTGCCTTGCCGAGGTCTGAGGCCCCAAGGCTCGCAACAGGAAATGCCAAGCAAGCCTCGGTTGGGTTCCCTATCCCCCCCCACACACACGGTCCTCACGCGCAAACTAAACAACCGCTCACGTACAGTCATGTCCACTGAGTACCATTCTGGAACCTTCATGTTTGTAACGGCTTGAAACAAATGCATGCTTTTGCATAATAATGCAAACCTAAACAACATGTTGTGAATTTTAATTACAACATAACTGAGGAGCACTTAATAGTATATACATTTTAATCAGCTTACAGTGCAATTAACCGTTCACATTACCTGATTAATCGAAGAAGATTACTTACTAAAAAAGACCAGTGCGGTGTGTGTGAAACGCCCTTTGAACGTCTCAAGCGCGAAATTGTCCTTAAATTTCGGCTCAGTCATTTTTTGGAGAGAATTTTTTTCCTTTCAAATTTTTGTTTCGGGAATGACAAAGTGTTGTAAAAGCTTAATAAACACGGTAGGTTCGATTTTTTTTACCAAGTCAGAATCAAGATCCCCGAAGACGTTTCCACAATTCTATTCGGAGACGTAACTTCCTGACAACAAGTTCGGGATGAATCCCGGCGTTAAACAAAAACGTTATGCAAATATAACCAGAGAATTGATATTTGAACAATTTACACCATGCTGGATCGTGATCGGACGTGTTTCCATGGCCATAACTCTTGGGTCCACCAAAAAAGATTAACCAGGAATTTTGAAAAAAATAAACCACATGTTCATCCCCCGAAATCGAGCTCGTACCAAAGCGATGTGACCGCCATTCATTCTCAAGAGACGATAGATTCCACTCATTATCGCCTTTGCGATTGCGTAACTCGAGCTGGGGCCAAACGTTCGACAAGGTGGGAATCTACCTGGACGATCGAGTATTTACGCAAGGCCAGATCGAAAGCGGGCCATGAGCTGTCGAGTCCATTGCAGGTGAAGGTGGCAGTGAAAGTCAGCCAAGCAAGGAGCTCTGTTGCACAATGATCAGTTGTTCACCAAGCATGTGGTTTACAATGAAGCACTAGATCTTCAAGAATATGAATTTAATAAATTGAACTGTTAGTCGACAAAACACAACTCTTACACGCCATAACTTTCGATGGGCAAATACACTTGTATAAAGATAAATGCTCTATATGAACTTTAAACTAGTGTGAACAAAATCTCAGATTTCTCAATTACACTGATTAAAAAGTTTTTGATGCGGTATTTTTCAAGACAAGACGCATGAGAATTTCTCTAAAACAGCTGCCATTTCGGGATAGCCGTGGCAAGCATCCCTCCTCTATTCTTCACAAAGTTTCGTCTCCCATGTGGGAGGCATCATCAGGATATGGCTATCCGGAAAGAGCGCCTCGTAAAATAGAAAACATTTGGGGGGCATTTTGGGCAATTGCTCTTTTTAACACATCAGCGTAAAGACAGTGCCTAAAACACCGCCCATTATAATTTTCATTTTAAGGCAATGTTGTGATGAGTGTAATGGATTTTTTGTTATTTGTGTTTGTGCACCACATTCAATGCAGCAACACCAAACGATGAATATAAAACATGGTCACCATTTTCCTTACAAATAAGCAATGGTAAATTGAGACAAGATGTACAGTCTGTAAATTGAGACAAGATGTACAGTATTTGTACATCTTGTCTCAATTTACATTGCTTTTAGAGGCTCAATCTGCAGAGGCGATGTGTAAGACTTTGCCACCGACATGCCTGAGCTGAGCTCGTGCGGGGTCCTCAAGGTGTGAGTGATTTTGCACTGGTAATTTTTCAAGCTGGGCCAAAACTTAACCGTGCTAGGCTGGCCTCCCAAGACGCTGGCTCAGCGTTAAGCACGACCCAGGGTGGAGCTACGAACACATTCATTGCTTGTGAAATCACTCAGAACACCATCATCTCAATGGAATGCCTTGTGACCCCTGTGGCACGTCTTTGCTTTTGAGGTTAGAAAACAGTCTGCAGAACTGGATATTACAGAACTACTTCTGAATCCATTCACGCGACCTCTTATCCATGCAAGGAGTTGGCATCTTTCACCCATCTCGCTACAGAAGGAAACATTCATCACGTGGCAAACAAGCATTTTAAATATCAGAGCTACAATATAGCAATATTATACGCAACCTAAAATGTAACAACATGCGTTTAATGCAATACTCTCTGACTCTACTCACTTGTGAGACTAATCAACTCACTGTCCTTTAGAATGCAGTTAACCAATGGCGGCTGGATATCTCTATACCCTGCATCTCAGCACAGCCAGCTCAGAGCTGAGCTCCAGCAAACCTAAAAATGTATTGAAACAGCTTGCCAGAAAAAATGTTACAGCGAACAGTAAAAGAGTAGGTCTGTGCACTGTACAGCCTGGGCAGAGTCAAGCCTCCCCAACCCCACGCAGCAGTCGGTGATGTAAAAACACCCCAGCTCCCACAACAGGGGCCATTCATTCCACGCTCTTCCTCTGCCTTAAACAGATTATATTCCAAGAATGTCCTCCAGGGAGGGCGGTACACTGTGGGATGGGGGTTGGGCAGCAGCCTTCTGGTAACAAACCCCATCAGCTAAGGCCAAAAGCACACCGCCTCGAGCAGTTTGTCAAATGTATCTGCAACAAGGATGTGTGGTACTCGTTGTGTTTTGCTCTCCTACACAAGGCGGTCATTATGCAGCTAGCTTCGGAATGCCAGTTGCTTTGGCACTGACAAGATGACAACACATTCACCGTTAGCAGTCACAGTAACACACAATGGGTCCGCAAACTCCATCTGTGCAGTGAAAACTTAGCCTTAACGTACGAACTCCAAACTTATTGGTCAAAAATGCAATTCTTTAACACTTCAAAATTGTGTGGCTATATGCAGTCGATTTTATCTAAAAAAAACATCCGTCTAAACTTGATTGCAGCTTAAAATTGAGCGGATTTTGTTTGATGTTTTTACAATGTTAGTTTCTTTCTGTATGGCTGTTCATTTCGAATATATTCTGGAAGGCTTTCAGCATGTGGCCTACATTCACTAACGATGTAAAAACACAGGGGCATTCCATCAGTTCTCACGTACAAAGGTTCCTTGAAAGCCCCGTTAAATACAGCAAGAAAAGCATTCGACAATAATGTGGTGTACCGATGTTTACTGAACATCTACCGAATGGCCAATTGTCTTAAGATTACGCAGCGGTATACTCTAGAGAATGTGGAACCGTGAGATTGTAAGGTGACTTTAAAATCCAAGTCGAGGTGAAGAACTCATAAACTCCACCACTGCGAGATTGCAATAGGTTTTACCGTATCTGGCGATTATGCAGGTGTTAAGATCTTAATCTTGTATTTGTATACTGGCAAAAAAGTACCCATAGCGTCCACCACTGCGCTTTACCAAGTCCTCACAAACGTGATTCTAGGGGATCACAGGACCATAGGATTTCTCAAACATCAGTTAAAACCGGTCAGACAAAAAAATAAATCAGCTACATTTATAATCGTGCCTTCATTACTCCAATCTAATATTTGGAAAACAGATTCTCATTGCTTTGACGTGTCTTTTGACGGCTCATGCCGTTGTCTTCAGATTTAACATTCTCAGACTTTCTAAAACAGTCAATATAACAAAGAATTCGCATTACAAGAAATCCCTCGAGAAATTCACAAAAGAGCTGCGGCATTGGACTCTAGAAAAATCAGCAACGAAACGCACATACACATGCTAATAAACTGCTCGAGGGAAACCCCTCGAAAACACAACCAGATGTATAAATGTGGCTCTACAGCAACAAAATAAAACAGACTACAGGAGGATAGAGATATGTGTCAACGCGGAAGTTGACAAAGCGAACGGCCTGACGAGGTTATGAATCACTGCCTATCACCAACTGTGGCTTGGATTAGAAGAGGCTAAGCCAAAGGTGTTAACAAGCTCAAAGTTGCAAAGCGAAACGTTGAGTTGTACACTTGAAACTATCGAGGGACTGGAAGGCAAGCTAATGGATAAATCGGAACAAATGCAAATCCAACGCACCAACGTACTGCTTACAAGTAGCCTTAGGCAGGAAAGGCTCACGATGGCCCACAGACGATAACGGTGAAGGAATGGAAGCCGAGAGAACATGTTCAACGGGACAACCGCTCCACTCTGGAGATGGGGCACTGAGATACGTTCATGTGCAGGCGTTACGTTGTTGCACCGCAGGCGCTGTGGGATAGAGAGGTATACATCCAGTAGTGAATAGTCAATTGATATAAAAAATGTGTTCTGAGCAGTCAACAATGTTCACACCTAGTTTATAGCAGAACATTGTCTTTTTTCAAATTAACTTAAATGCCATGATGATGGAGACGCCAAAATACCTCTACCATTCCTCCAGGTGTTCCGTCTCTACGCTTAGCTTAGATTGCAAAGCGGAGCTATGTAGACAAACACAGTGCCTGTGAAACATTACAATCCTACACGTACATGAACATTGCTTTTTGAAGAATGATCATTAATGCTACCTTACATCGCACTAATGCTCGGCCATAAAAAAAAATGCTTCAGCTTTAAATTAATGGTAAAACATTGCAGCTTTCAGAGACCGCAACTACGTGTCCTAGTTTCATATGAAGTCTAACCACAAGCACCCTTTTCCACTTGTACATCAGAACCATGCCAGAACGGGATCTTTACTGTATTGTTTTCCAAATGCTGTTAGCTATGTCAACCCAGAACGAAACTGTGCTTCACAGGCCTCATGAGACATCTGCATCTGGCTCGGGGTCAAGCAGGGAATGAGGTTGTATTAATGAGCCATTCATTGCATTCAAAGTTAGTCATTATAACGCAAACACGTCACTGTCATACGCACGCATCTCGAACTATTCGTAGCACGAGCAGTGGCACGGTTTGGCGTCTGCAGTGATAAAACATCCAGGCTCAGCACAGCCCCGGTGTGACTCAGTTTTGCAGTGGGGGAAAAAGAGATGTTTTTTTTAATCTAGTGCAAGTGCGGAAATTGAAACCTTTTTTTGCACGAAAACCTGCGCAGACTTACAAGTGTGGGGTTCAGGGGTCACGTGCAATGACCCACCAGCATGTGGAGGCTTCTTGCTCAGTCTACCAGGGTGATCATGCTTGTGCGAGGTATCGACCCTCTGCTCACAGCTCTCTTTGGTCCAGTCCCTGGGGTCTGGTTTTCGATGCTGATGGTGCTCTGCTGTCTGTCCCTGCACACACAGTTGAGAGGCGTGGATGACGTCCAAAGCAGCCATGTGCTAATGTCTACGTCTGCAAAGTAATATCTATAGTGGATCACCTGGCATTATTATCCATCATATCAGGAGTTAGGGCTCACACTGTCAACATGCCTCAGTCTAAGAATGCCACAATTTATTTCAATCCCACCCATTAACGGAGCTCGTTACTCAATCTCTCGGGCACAGTCTCTCCTTTGGCTGCTATTCCATCACCAGTCATATCCATGGGCCCACGATCCTTTCCCAGCATATGTTCTGTCGCGACCCACTCTAAAAGTAAATGTCACGGATTTCCATGTGTTCCCTGAAAGATGACTATTTTTTCCCAGTGAGTGTAATTACATGTATGCATCTGTTTATTTTCATACTTTTTAACTTTTGTTCACATGGAAAAAGTACATTTATCTGATCCATGTCATCGCAGGTACTAAGCGCGAATTCAAAATGTTTTTCTGGAACACTTTTCATCACCACCATTTTCAATCCTGGCTTAATTCTGTACAGGGTCGGGACCAGAACCTATCCCGGCAGACAGAGGGCGCAAGGCATGGCTATACCCAGAATGAGAAGCCAGCACATCGTAGGGCACACTTTTTGGGGCATTTTACTCAGCAGACCAATTAGCCTTGGCATCAGCGTGTCTTTGGACGGTGGGAGGCAACCGGAGTCTCATCTCATCTCATTTTCTGAAACCGCTTAATCCTATATAGGGTCACGGTGAGCCGGAGCCTATCCCGGAAACACAGGGCGTAAGGCAGGAATACACCCGACGACGGGACGCCAGTCCATCGCCGAGCATTGCGGGACAATTTTAGTCTGCGAGCGAATCAACCTATCCAGGAGCATGCTTTTGGACTGTGGGAGGCAACCGGAGTACCCGACAAATACCCACGCGGACACAGGGAGAACCCGCAAACTCCACACAGACAGGCATCCGAGCAGGGAATCGAACCCCGGTTTTCTTACTGTGAGGCGACTGTGCTACTCACTGCACTACCGCGCTGCCCTGGAACAGTCAGGCTACTTTTTTCATAGTTTCAGTGTCTCATCTCATCTCATTGTCTGAAACCGCTTAATCCTATATAGGGTCACGGTGAGCCGGAGCCTATCCCGGAAACACAGGGCGTAAGGCAGGAATACACCCGACGACGGGACGCCAGTCCATCACCAAAGGCAATCCACCACTGCAGACGTATTCGCATTCTGAATAGGTTATCACCATCACCACGTTTACTACAATGTCTCCGAAGTGCCTGCAATGCCCAGCATTACCCACGGGTGGATGTGAGTATATTACACCGAACGGCATGGTGTGAAGTATGGCCAAACAGCTCCCAAGAGAGGACTTCATCCGGAAGTGGTTCACAAAAGGATACAAACGACAGTCATGATAACAAGGTGACGGGAATTATCTCTAAAATCCATGTCAAATGCAGGGCATGGGGTTGGCAGGTGGGGGTTCAACCACTAACACGGCTTGCTCAGGCCAACTTCTGGTGGAGAGGCCTTCTCTTCCACTTGAGGGCCCGATCAGCGCTGAGCCCACTTATCGTGGCTCACTAGACGGAGGCGGTCGGGGGCGAGGAGGCGAAACGTCGCGAGGAGAGAGAGGGAGGGAGAGGGAGAGAGAGGGAGCGATCGACGCGGACTGTGCCGAGAGCAGCAGCTCTTTTCGAAGCAACCATCGGTGAGGGAGGAAGTTTTCCCACCGCTCGTCTCGAAGTTCAACAACTCCCGGATTTAAAGTCGCGCGCGACACAACTATCGGCTCCAGCGCGACTGAAGCTCACGATGGGTCACATAAAGCAGCGAGTTGTACAACATCGCACGATAAAGCAACCCTCGGTTGTGATCAACTGTGCAAGAACACGGACGCAGTGACGGCACCGCGGCTCGTGTGGCCACAACCGGCAGCGCAGCGGCGGCAAGAGGCCTCCTC
>JAZEWT010000032.1:243746-260382 GCA_036362905.1 Mordacia mordax | reverse complement strand
CTGCGAGCCAATCAACCTATCCAGGAGCATGCTTTTGGATTGTGGGAGGAAACCGGAGTGCCCGGCGAAAACCCACACGGGGAGAGCATGCAAACTCCACACAGAAAGGCACCCGAGCCGAGAGATTCGAACCCGGATCCTTCTTGCTGTGAGGCGTCAGCGCTAACCACTGGGCCACCGCGCCACCGCGCCACCCTAAGTTAGAAGATAGATAAGTTTAATAGTAATAATTGTACTTCTAGAGCGCTTTTCACTCGGGGGTCACAAAGCGCTGCACAGTTTGTACAGTAGTAGGATGTTTGAGGTAGGAGTGTTTGCTCTGTTACTGTGCGGATCAGAGAGCTTGACCCAAAGCGGCTCAAGGAGAGGTTATTGGCGTTGGGGCCGATGTGGCCGAGACTGCTGCAGGGAATTTTATAGCAAGAGAGGATAACCAATGCAGAGCCTGGGAGGAAATACAGCTGGCGAATGTTGCTACGAGGAGAGTATAGCTGTGCCCGGTATGATGTGTGTAGGGTTGGGAAACGCCGATTGCTGAGACATTGGAGTTGACTCTGTGTGAGTGGAGACCGGGGGGGAAAAGACGTCAGAGCGGTTGTTGAGACACTGGGGGAGACTGAGGGCAGTACTTGGAGGTCGTGTTTCGACTTTCCAGTAGCCGCGTTTGTTTGGCAATTGAGTAAATAGGTCTTGACAATTAGGTGCGGTGACATCAACTGCTTTGGCCCTGATGACTTCTTGATCTTGAACAGCATCGTCTCAAGCAGTCTGCATGGCTGTTAGGAGTGTCTCTGTGTTAACACTTGTGCTATGCCAGACATTCTCAATGTACTCCGGCTTTATTTCCATTGTACAAACGCAGATTTACAGTGGGGTGCTGCATCATGGAGCGGCTGCTGGAGCTGGGGCTCCATGGCCTAGCGAGGTGAGGATGCTGCTTGGGGACTATGTGCATGGAGGCCCGACGTCATGGTGGTGACGAATGATTATAGTCGTGACATGGTGTACATGTACGCAACATTGCTAGCATAGGGGTACAGCTACTGGCCCGCAGTTGCTCACACATACCAATGCGCTTCCAGAGGGTTATTCATCTGCTCTTGCATGTTGACCAGATGTGTTGAAAACGGTAGTTGTACCCACACTTTACACCGCCAAATACAACCTGCTGATTTGCAGTGTTCCTATATTGCTTGGTGGACATAAGTGGCAAAACCAGAATAGAAGTCGCGACTTTTGCATTGCAAGTTCAGCTTCTTATCGCATCATTTATGTCCTAGGAATTACAGCCATTATTTGACTTGCAGTTGAACTGTCCTGATGTTATTGTTGACAAGCCGGTCTCTCCGCAGCTCTGCGCAATGCTCTGTGACCCTCCGGGTGAAAAGCGCTCTAGAAGTGCTATTATTAATTATGGAAAATAATTGTTCAACATGAAACAATGAAGGAATAAATGTCCCCAAGCAGGTAAACAGGTCGGCGGTGAGCCATCATCCCGGCACGACAACAGTGAGCCGCATTAACAGTTCTAGCTAGAGGACTTGAAAACCTTACGGAACAAGTGAGTCTCGAGACGAGATTTGAAGATGCCCAAGGACTCCAGCTGATCGAATCTTCATTGGCAGGGCATTCCAAAGTTTGGGAGCAGTGCTCCCAGACTCTGGCATTCGATAAGTATATGGTTGGGAGATCGTATGGTCGCCATTTGTGGATGTAATGTGGTCGTGCAACCCACTCACCATTTTTGTAAGCTCTCCAACCATGCTAAACCCTTGGAGGTTTCATCCCAAAGCTTTGTGTCTTTTATGCAGGGGTCAGCTGACGTCATGTGAAGCGGAGCTACAGGAGCTGATGCGGCAAATTGATGTGATGGTGGGGCAGCGCAAGCTGGAGTGGGACCGAGAGCTGCAGGCACTGTCTGCCCGCCTCGAGGTGCGTGAGCAGGAGCTCTCTCTCTGCCGCTCCACGCTGGAACGCAAGCACCAGGAGGTGAGGCCTCTTTTGTTTCCTCGGTCATTAATAATGCACTGGCATTAATCCGCATTGTGTCTGAATGGACATAAGAATGTCTTTTTTCTAATTAATTCTATTTATTGGGTTAGGTCACGTAAAAAATGTTTGTCGTAAACCCTCCACCACCCAACAACGGCCAATTTGTAAAATTGGTCAGCGTGATCAAAATGTGCCAATTCTTCACTATCTCAGCTCTGGTGTGTTGGAGAGTAAACTCACAGCATTTACAAAAAAAAAATACAGCGTTTCACTGATAATTTTACAGTCAGCATCATCAGGCAACCCACACTAAACGGAGACGAGTTCGCTTCAGAATAAAGAGAAACCGTTTCGATCTCCTTACATGGGGAGGCTGTGATGTCATGAATAGTGTGCACGCTCATGCTAGAATCTAATGGATGGGTTGGGGGGGGGGTGGCAACAATCACAGTGTGTCTTATTGGACAATCACGTAATTTGTAACACCTGACTAATCTACTTCTAATTAAACCAAGCTTTCAAAACCTCTGTGATTGTTGCCAACCCCCCAACCCCCCCCATTGGATCCTAGCACTGAGCGTGCATGTGATTGATGACATCACAGCCTCCCCATATACGGAGATCTAAACGCTTACTCTGTATTCTGAAGCGAACTCGTCTCCCTTCACGAATAAAGATCAGGCAGATCAGTTGAGTCAGTTTTTCTAAAAAAAACTGAAGCACATCGTATCGCTATCCAGCCTCCGTCACCAACCAATACCTCTATAAATGTTTCTCCACCATCTTTGACCTCAAAACTCCTGAAAATTTACAAAAGAATGAAATCCGAGGTCTCTTCCTTAGTTACCAGCTCTCGACCCACAAACTGCTTCCTGGATCCTTTCCCATCCACACTCATTCAGGCAAATTTTACATTTCTTGCCACGTTCGTCTCTAATCTGTTTAATAACTCGCTTCGCTCTGGTATCATTCTCCCCTTATTCAAATGTGCCACAGTTGCCCCTCTGCTTAATAAAACTGACCTCGATTGCAACGTCCCTGATAATTATCACCCCGTCTCAGATCTACCATTCATCTCTAAGGTCCTTGAACGTGCGTAAGCTGTGCAATTCCAGAAACACCTCCTCAATCCCTTCCAATCTGGATTCAGATTCGGCCATAATACTGAAACTGCTCTGGTAAAAGTAGTTGATGACCTACTCATCTCTGCTGATGTCGGCTTGCCAATACGAGTTTGCTGCATGTGCCCAGATCGCACCTTCTTTCGATGGGTGACAGGGTCTTCTCGAATGCTGCTGCCAGACTCTGGAATGCCCTTCCTTTGGATATTCGATCAGCTGAGTCCTTGGGCACCTTCAAATCAAATCTCAAGCCTCACTTGTCCCGTAAGGCTTTCAAGTCCTTCGGCTAAAACTTGTGACTAATCTCCAACACTGAGACTCCCATCTGTAACACCGAGACTCCCTTCTCGAACACTGTAACTTCCATCTCTAACACTAACTTTTATCCATTACTCCTGCCGTTCAGGGATGCTGCAGCTCTCTAAGTTGATTGATGTGGCTCAGTGTTGTCGTGCCGGGATGATGGCAGTCCTCCGAACTGCACCTGCTCAGGAACATTTATTCCATCCATGTTTGCAGTATTATTATTATTATTTTACTTGCTTATTTTTGTCCTATAATCTATTACTATTTTTTGACTTTCACTTGGGCTGTCCTGATGTTGTTGACATGCCTTTCTCTCAACAGCTCGAATTTGTAAAAAAAACCTCCAAAAAAACGATATTGCTGATTTGCCATTCTTATCTCGTTGTTGATATTCCATTCTCTCCTCGGCGCTGTGTAGTGCTTTGTGACCCTTGGGTGATGAGCACTGTAGAAGTGCAATTATTATATGATACATGTTACATTAAACCATTTCTCAATATATGTATTACAAACACTGATAATTTTGCATTTTTTTTATTATAGTTGAAAGTTTGATCATATTTTACATGTTCTGCAACGATGTGTATATTAAAAAAACAACAAGAAATATTATTTTTGCTGATTTTTCCGTTCTAGTGCCGTTGTTGTTGACGTGCCATTCTCGCCGCAGCTCTGCGCAGCGCTTTGTGACCCTCGGGTGAAAAGCACTCTACAAATGCAATTATTATTATGTTACCAATCACACTAACGATCAGCCAAGTTGGCTCCAGACCAGTATTTGAACTGAAAACGCCCCGAGCATGAAGTCGATATTCAACCTCCCTCAAAAACCGCATTGATAAATCGCGCTGCTGATTGCGGGTGGTGTGCACACAGGTGGGCATGCTGAAGCAGCAGCTGGAGACGGCGGAGACATCCCACGCAGCGGTGGCTCAGCGATATGAAGCGGAGCTCAAGTACTGTAAAGATGAGGTTTGTTCTGTTTGTTCACAGTCTCGTGTTTCTGTGCCACCACGCGTATGTGTAATCTGAAATAAACCATGACAATAGCAACATTTTAAATGGCTAAGAGTAGGAGGTTTTTACCGTTTCTGGCGATTATGCAGGTGTTGAGATCCCAAACACCAAAAAAGACACATTTCACAATGTGTCCAGTTTGCAAAAGCCACACATACTAGTGGCAAAATATGCAAACAGGTAGCTTTGATAACCTATGCATTGTCCTTCAAACTGACCGACCTTCACCTGGCAGTGGCTTCCTTTTGAGCCTAATTGCCGGTGTCAGCCGTTGCCAAAAGGCAGTCGGCTCAGGACAATGCAGTGTCAATGCTTATAGCTTAGGTGGAGCTGTTAACGCTATGGGTACTTTTATTGCCAGTATACATATATAAGAGTAGGAGGTTTTTACCGTTTCTGGCGATTATGCAGGTGTTAAGATCTTTTATTGGCCGCCAAAACATCGACACACTGTTAAATGTCACCACTGTAAGTGTTTCTTACTCGTGTCCCACATGTATCTTAAAACGATTGTCTCCACCATCACCTACCCGTTCCTCCCATCGGCTCGTTTCTGAAGCGTAATGTTTGTGCTTTTGTGGGGGCGCCGGGTCACGTGTCGTTTTTAGGCCGTTTCTCTTGCCCACTTTATCGCCTCTTCATGTTGTCTGACAATCGCTCGTGATGCGTCACAGTGACCTCGTCATAGCGACAGCGCCATCGCTAAGCACGAGAGGCAGGATGTATGAATAGGTTTAGAAATGTGTGCTGTATAACATCGTGTATCACAAGTGCACATTTGTTGAATACGAAATAATAGATGCACAGTTGTGGGAGATGCTTGGAGTGAGCAGCGGGACATGCGTTGAGAGGCAAATACGCGTAAAGTAAAAAATAGGAACCGTGTGAGAGATGTGTGTCGACGTAGATGTTTAATCATGCTATAGAAATGTACGGAGAGACAATGGAAGAGCGTAAAAAAAATTTTTTGTTAGAGAAGCAAATGGTAATAGAGAGGTACAGCTATCAACGGACATTTTGTAGTGAAATGATTAGGAACTTGGCACACTGGACTTGCCACCCTATTGCTACAGATCATTTTGTAGTGACATGATTAGGAACTTGGCACACTGGACTTGCCTCCCTATGGCTACAGATCATTTTGTAGTGAAATGATTAGGAACTTGGCACACTGGACTTGCCACCCTATGGCTACAGATCGATTTTAGGTCCCAGTTTGACAGTTGAAGCAAGAGAACACGTCTCCTATTCCCCCCCTCCCCATCCTATGTCCACTCAAGAGTATACAATGGGTGCATGTAAGTTGCTCAGCGAGTCACGTTTGGTCGGGCGCAAGTGTAGAGCTGCCCACATTTCCTGAGTCTGGTCAGTATAGCAGAGAATACAAAATGCCCTCTAGAGCGCCTTCTAGTGCAGGCTGGACGCCAGTGGTGGTGTGAGTGATCAATACTGCGGCTGCGCCTTCCTTATATTTTACCCATGTTATTTACCCTGCGGCCTGCTGCCATGCGGTTTGGGGATTTGGGTGTGATAATTATTGCCTTGGTTACTGACATTGCACTGCATCGAAAATTTATAATTGAGTCTTAAAATGGTTACAGATTTACTGGTTATCGTAATGATGTAGGTTCTCACGGCTCGATGCATGATGATTGCTTCGAAGAGCTGCTCTCTCGGGACAGCCACGTCGATGGCTCCCTCTCTCCTCTCCTCGCGACGTTCTGCGCCCGAGGACGCCTCTTACCGGTTATCGTTTAACAATCTCCCCAGGATATGTATCGGTGGTGTAGTTGTTGATGGCATGTGTGTGTCCGTTGCTTCCCGTGCGTAGCTCGGCAAGCTGAAAGGCAGTTACGAGAAACTCCACCGGCATCAGCGACGTCAGGCGAGTCGGTTACGACCAGATGCCGACGGCAGTCACGCCAGTGTCGAGCTGGGCCATCTCTGTCAAAAGCTGGAGGTAACGATTCCACTGCTGCATTGGAGGGTGGTCCTCCGCCTGGACCCACACAGCTACCAGACACTCGGCTTTTTCTATTGTTGCCATAGCAGGGCTTCCTGCTGGTACTGGAAAGGTGGTCACGGCATGCCAAAGACAAAGATCCCCTGTATAGCCTTAACAGAGTGTACGGTCAAGTGCCGTTAGCGAGCATGGCATGCCATAGCATATAGATAGATACACTGTATTGTTATCCCATTCGTATACGATTGCAGTATATAGAGGAACGAGATTACATTTCTCATGGTTCCCAGTATAAAATAAAAGAATGCTAAATACCCATTGATTTTGATTGGTTAATTTGTTATTTTTTAATGGGTTTTTTTGCAACTCACTTTACTGGAATTCAGTAAAGAGCTTGTAAGCTCACTGTGTATTTTTCTGCTGTAATAACAGTAACTACATTCAACAGGGCAGGACAAAAACGCAGATAACATTGACTGCATATAGTAAAATGAAGTGGCCAGTGCAGTGCAAGTATGCATACGTGTGTCTTGAGTCCTGCTTGTTAATGATGATGAGGGGCAGGGCAGCATTATATTGAAAAGCCTGATAGCTTGGGGGAAGATACTGGTACACACTGTCAGATCTAGCCAGGATATTAGGTAATGGCATGTGGCACCACTTATTGTTGAGTCCAGCTCACTGCACACCAGTGATTGTTGAATCTGCAACATGGCATACAACTTATTAACTACACCACTCATCTCAAGTGCACATGGTAGGTGGACTATTATACAGATAGTAAATTATATCGATGGCTTGCGGAGGTCTTAATCTGACATTGGCTTGTCCGTTGCTGACGAGGATGCTATGTGTTTTTTGTAAGTGTAACTGCAGAAATTGCAGATCCATACTTATAAGTGGTCAATTTTCTTCAGGAGTTCCGAAGCCAATCTCTGGAGTGGGAGCAACAGAGGATCATGCACCAACAGCAGGTCGCCCATCTGGAGTTAGCGAGGACAAATCTGGCTAAAGAATGCGAAGCTATACAGGTGCGTTGTGTAATTTATAGCACATTGATACACCCAGACCTTGTTGTCCGCAAGGAACCCATTGCAGAAATCTAGGATCTCCAAATTTCGCGAATAGTACCGTGACCCTCGTTTAGATCCTCTCTGACCTTATAATATTTCACTAAAAACCACTAAGAATAATAAAGACTTACACGCACTACATAATGCAGGTAAAGCTGAAAACAAAAGATGGAACATGCAATGATACATATGCATTAGCCACAACGGTAGAGCATGGTAGACTCTACTGGCCTTGGGTACTGTGGTTTAGGGTCCGTGGGCATTTCACCTCACCCCCTCCCCATCGTGAAGTGGAGGAAAGATTCTGTATGTATTACTACAGCACTTCTCATTGTGGAGCAGAGTAAGTGGCTATGGTGACTCAGTGGAATTCCGCTTGTGCATGGATATGCGAATCACAGATTTGCGGATAACGAGGTATGAGTTTACTAATTTAACCAGCCAGGTAACACAGCGGTAGATTGAGAAACTTGAAATTGGAAGTTTATAACAATAATATTTGCCTTTCTAAAGCGCATTTCACCCGAGGGTCACAGTAAGTTTAAATCATGGTTGGGGGTTGACTGAGCACACCAGCCCCCTGGTATCGATAAAATAAGTACAACCATACCTTATTGTCCGCAAACTTGCGGTTCCTGATTCCACGTATTCACAGAATTTCGCCGAGGCACCAGTGCATCTCTCACAAACACTCGCAGACACTTTCTCATGGTGGAGAGAGGGTGAGGACAAATGTCTGCGGACCCCCAACCCATAGTGCCCATCAGGTTTTGGTAGGGTCTTCCTCAACCGGTCGAGTCTTCCTTGACTGTGCAGACCCTCCCGAAACCAGCGTACTCCACAGAGTTGGGAAGGTGATTGCGTCCAAAAGCTGCTCGTTCGGAATAACCGCGTCGATCGCTCCTGCTCTCTCCTTCGGGACGTTTCACCCCCCACGTTGGAGGCATCCTCCGGCATGGGAGGTGAAACCGCGCGAAGAAGGAAGGAGGGGCGATCGACGCGGTTATTCCCGAACGAGCAGCTTTTGGAAGCAATCATAATGGAATCGAGCCGTGAAAACCTACATCAGTACAGAGTTAGGAAGACTTCAGCCAAACCAACAGACACCACTGGTTGGATGGGTGTGTAGGTTAGGGTCCAATGGGATTTGCCTACACAGTAGACCCTTTGGGGAGATTCTACCGTCACGTGGAATGCATTTATTCTACAATATTTAGTTTTTAGTTTTTCCTGCATTATGTAGTGTAAGTTTCTATTTTATCCTGCTCGACATTGGTTAAAAGAGCGATATAGTGCTATGGTCCCTTCCAGCTTAAGTAAAAACTGACTGCCTTGTTCAGGGTTTTTAGTGTGATATTCAGGGCAAATATGCTCTTCGTGAAATTTGTGATCCACAAAAGTTCCTGGAATGAATAACTGGAGGTATGGATGAACCGCTTTGTGTGAAAATCAACAGTGGTTGTTGTGAAACAACGCACCCCCACTGGGAATGTCGACATTCAACTACTGGCTCATGGCTCTGAACAAGACGTGAGCACTGGTCCATTGATCACTTGAGTAGCACATCACCTTGTACAAGCAGAGTCCAATTAATGGTTTGATGCATGCACTATATCACGTAAGTACTCCTATGCCATATGAACAGAGGTCATACGGAAGTGTAGCATTTTTGCATTGACATCTGACATGGGGAGGGTGAAAGGACTGATTGGTAGTGCATTCACAGCTTATTGTAAAGGTTCCCAACTCACACCAAGGGAGCTGCCCCCGGTTATTAAAATTATGATCATCTGCTTCCAAATTGCATTAATGGCGATGAGGAGGCCTGATCCAAATTTACTAAGTTCACAATTACCAAACTGGAAATTAGAAGATATGCCCATACTGAGAAAACCCTGAGACCCTCCTGAAAACAATTTGAGACTCAAATGAATGGCAATGCGTTTGAAGAAACAAGCCATTACAATTTAGCATAATTTGGAATCCTGTAGTCATGATTGTCACTGATGTATTTTACAGCAGCAATCACTCAACTACCAGGCCCAGATGAACTGGCAGAGATTGGTGGTGGAAAAGGATCAATGTGCCAAGTCTTCCGTGGAAAGTCAACTCGAGAAAGCCAGCAAGGCACTGCAGTCTGAGCAGGTTGCAACACAGCAGCTCAGAGAGGCTGTGCACGCAGCGGAGGCGGAGGGCAGGCAGCATCTGGGCGAGGAGATACACGGCACGATGCAACAAGTAGGGCGCCGTCACACTGTCCGCTCACACGGCAACATGTACTCGTCATTGCCTGTAAATGGTCCGCCAACTTCCCTCCTCACGTACTATCCACCGTGTCTCCGCACTATTAATATCTCATCTCATCTCATTGTCTGAAACTGCTTAGTCCTATACAGGGTCACGGTGAGCCAGAACCTATCCCGGCAGACACAGGGCGCAAGGCAGGGATACACCCACGATGGGACGCCAGTTCATCGCCGGTCACTGCGGGGCAATTTGGCCTGCGAGCCAATTAACCTATGCAGCAGCATGCTTTTGGACTGTGGGAGGAAACCGGAGTGCCCGGCGAAAACCCACGCGGACACAGGGAGAGAACTCGCAAACTCCACACAGAAAGGCACCCGAGCCGAGAGATTCGAACCCGGGACCTTCTTGCTGTAAGGCGACAGCGCTAACCACTGGGCCACCGTGCCGCCCTACTATTAATATTGATGCGGGTAATTTTATATAGCAATGACAGTGTATTTAATTCAACATTGATGCCTTTTCTCAAGCACAAGGTGTCTTACAGTAAATTAAGTCATAAAGTGATAACACATTAATATAGCAACAAAGCAATATGAGCATAAGCAAATTAATAATAGTGAAATAAATGTATTAACACAAGTTTAAAAAGCTGTGTCTTTAGATTTGATTTAATATTTTAAACAATGAGTCATGAATAGGCGTAATTCACATTCCTAAGTTTGTGAGTTGATATAGAATTTGAATAATACTGTCTGAATGCATAAGCATGTCTGTATGCTACCTCTATGTTGTATTGGCCATTTGTACGCATGTATGCTATCTCTATGTTTGGTATGAGATTAAATGTATGCGTGTCGTGCTTTGTCATGTTTAAAGTTGGGAAATTTAGTTTTTTTTTCAGGAATGTTGACCATATACATTTTATCTAGTCCCTTGGTTTATTTCAAGGTGTGTGCGTTTAGTTGTAGCACAATCATTTGAAATCCTCTGCATTGGATGCTTACACTGCGTTGACAGCATCAGCAGCACCTAGCTGTGGAGCATGGACAGGGAAGCGGTGCCGTGTCCGTGGAGCGGCTGGAGCTGGAGAATCGACAGCTGCGGAGCCAGCTGGCGGCCCTGTGTTCCGCTGCCGCCGTGCTGTCACGTCATCTCCCGCAGACTGAGTGTTGTGACGAGCAGTGAGTTCTGCTGCGTAGCCACTTAGCAACTCTCCACTCACACATCACCTCCAGTGATTTGATTGACTGTAATAGCTTAGGAGCATGATTGAAGTATACATTGTTTAATATTTACACTGGTTTGTATTCCAAGAAGTTCTGTCCCATGTCACGAGGTTTAAGTTATCTTAAACCTAGTTTTGGTATATTGTTTGAAGAGTTATCTATAGTTCCATTCGTGTGATCGAAATATGTACCAAAAGGCACAATTTGATACATGAATGACACATCTATACATGTTCATCACATTTCGCATTCCACTATTACTATTTCGAGCTGTTTAGCAGGTGTTGCATATACAAAGCTTGCAGCCTGGAGTAACTGCTAAGAGTATAAGTGGAAAATTGCCACCGTAAAAATAATAGGATAGCTCTCTCTGGTGTGGGCCAATAAATTTCAAAGATAATATTTGCATTATCAAAGCATATTTTGCACGTTTTGCCACAATCGAGTGTGGCTTTTTGCAAACCTTACACTGGAAAAGGTGTCTGTTTTGGTGTTTTAAGATATTATCACTTGTATTACTTCCATAAAGGTGAAACGCTTCTCTATTTTTTTAAATCATCTGTGTACTGGCAAAAAGATATGCATAGATATGGAACAATACCACTTTCCTGGGTATTGCTTTTTTAACTGTCAATGAGTGAAATTTTTTCTTATTTCCTTTTGACATACTTTTGAAATATTGAAGTCGATATCTGTATGTCTTTTTATGAACCATGTTTTATGGATGTACCCCATCTATAAAGCACGACTGTCTATTCATTCACAAGTTTCGTGCAGAAAATCTATGGCTAATCAGAACTCGGTGATAGAAAATTTAAATAACGGCCCAGCTCGTAACACATTCAAAACGCAATCTACAATTTAGAACACGCGATTTAGGTTCGAAGCGAGAATGACTCTTGAGGGGCAGGAAAACTACAGAGGTAGGGAGGGGGAAGGCAGGCATGCCAGATTCTGCGTAATACATTATGTAATTCCCACAGGGAAAGGCCCGAGGACGTGGTGATCGAACTGCCTCAGGCAGGTCAATTTCTGTGCCAGGTGCTGTGTCGCTACCCTGCCACAGTGGTAACACGAAATAGCTGCACCCGCGTATCTTGCTGAATAGTGCGCAGCAATGTGTGACGCGAACTTGAACCCAAGTGTCTGTGCCCTTGCATCTCAGGTTGGTTGAGGAGCTGCGGGCAGGAAGCAAAGATGTCACGCATGGGTTGCACAGCCAACCGGGTGATGTGGCGAAACCCCTCGACATTGGCAATCGGCACCTGTTCTCACCATTGGATGGAGGAGACCAGGGAGATACCGCGTCTGGGTTCATGGCTGCGGGGTCTGCTGGGTCGAGGCTGTCGCATGCAACAGCTGTCAGCACCGCCCCTCTGGCTGCGAGCCTTGAACCCCAGCCGTACCCTAGAACTTGGACTGATGACCATCTAGTCAACACTTTAGCCAGTGTTAATGAATCAGGAAGACTATTTCACACGATGAGCACACAGGACCTGGATCTAATGGTAAGACGATTGAAACTGACACAAGCAATGCTGGTAATGTAGCAGTTAAAATACATGAATGTCCTCATACATGGCACATTTGGTAATTTTTTTTTTTAATCTGAAGGTACCAAACCTTGAATACGAAATTAAGGAATAAATATTCCTCTTAAGCTGTATTCAATTTGTAGGATATTTCATTTATTTATGGTGTGTTTTTTAAAATAAACTTACGTAAGTAAGCATAGAGTTATATAATTTATTATGCATTTTCCCTGTATAGTTTTCAACTATTTTGCATGTCTGAGTGCTCACGAAGTCATAGTTGGTGGAAAAATAATGCATCTCTAGGACTTGTACTGAAACAAGTCAGTTTACATTTATGTGATATTGTTCTGACGAAATTCTTGTCTGCCCAATGATGTGTAGATTTCAGGTGACCTGGCTGCATCCGATGCAGCCGTTGAAAAGTTTTTGGAAGAAGAGTTTCAGCGTGCCAAGGATCTGGATAAACTTGTGGCCGAGCACATGGATGGCCTGCGTAGAGAGACTCAACTTGCACTGCAGCATTTGGATGCAGCCTTTGGGTCCCAGCATGAGCAGTGTGTGCAGTGACAAGAGGCAACGAAGCCCTTAGATTTATCAAGTTGTGCATGGCCAGACTTGTGGCTGCCTTGAGCAGTCCCCAACTGTGTCAACAGTGTGTGCTCCCAGTCAGCACCGCTCGTCCGGACAGCTGGAGCCAATCGTGACTCGATGCCTGAAGAGTATCGGAAGGGGTTTCCATGTTTATGTTGCAGATTTAGCGTAAGAGGTTCGGGAGTTGGGTTGTGTTGTTTCTTTTAATGAAAAATAAAGTGTGAAAAATGGGCACATGAGTGGAGAGCAGATAAGTCGTTGCTTAACTTGTCGGAACACCGCACCAATTGGCCAAGGCTGAACCTATACAATTGATGCTTGACTGCCAGACCAGTGAAGTTGTTTAAGGCAGTCCGGAGTCTGTGACTCTTGATTCCTCACTCACCTTTGAAACACACATCAACAAGGTGACGAAGGTAGCCCATTTTCATCTCAGATATATAGCCAGACTGCGCAACATATTGTCTCCTGCTGACGTTGAGGCGCTAATACATATCTTCATCTCCCCTCGAATCGATTACTGCAATGCGCTGCTCCCTGGCACTCTGCCCACCTGATCAATCGTCTCCAACGTGTGCAGAATGCGGTTGCTAGAGTCCTCACTTGCACACCCGTCCACGATCACACAGCCCCAGTACTGATGTCTCTCCACTGGTTACCTGTTAAATACAGGATTGCATTTAAGATCCTCCTCACCTACAAAGCTCTCACTGGCGCTACTCCGACATACATCCGTGACCAACTTCAGGCACCCTCCTCAATACGACAACTTCGATCCTCCAATACAGGCTTGCCGCATGTGCCCAAATCGCACCTCCGATGGATGACAGATCCTTCCCGCGCACTGCTCCAAGACTCTGGAATGCCCTTCCACTGGAGATTCGATCAGCTGAGTCGTTGGGCATCTTCAGATCTTGTCTGAAGACTCCCTTGTGCCGTAAGGCTTTCAAGTCCTCCGGTTAGGACTAATGATGCGGCTCAGTGTTGTTGTGCTGGCTTGATGTGTGTCTTCTGACCGCCTCCTCGGCAACATTTATTCCTTCCTCCGGCTGGGACTGTTGATGTGGCTCAGTGGTGCCGTGCCGGGATGTTGGCTGTCTGCCTACCTGCGCCTGCTCGGGAACATTTTATTCTTTCATAGTTTGTTGCAGAAATGTTTTTTTTTAATCGCTTCTTGTGTCCTAAAATTAGTTGCTACTATTTGACTTTCAGTTGAACTGTCCTGATGTTGTTGATATGCCGTTCTTTCTGCAGGTCAGATTTGTAAAAAAAAAACCTCCCAAAAACGTTATTGCCGTTCTTATCTCGTTGATGAGCCGTTCTCTCCGCAGCTCTGTGCAGCGCTTTGTGACCGTCGGGTGAAAGGCGCTATAAAATTTAATTATTATTATACGATCTGCTGACAGGGCTGAGCTCATGGAAGACTAGGCCTTGATAGTGGAGTGCTGGGATGAGCATTTTTAGTCCTTGCTCAACCAGTGGATTAAGCCATTCTAGGGGAGCTCTCTGAACGACCTGTTCGAGACCTTGATCTCCCACCAACGTTCTTGCAAAGTGCTCCAGTATTCAAAAAACCCTTAGAAACCACAAAGCTCTCGGACCTGACAATATACCAGCTGAGATTCTTATTGAAGGAGGCCTCCTGTGCTTGAGAACACTCCACTTCTGCATCATCGAAATATGAATTGAGTGAATACCCACTGGGCCACCGTGCCGCCCATGATCAGACTTTCAACTATTATTTTAATATGCAAAATTATAATACATATAAATTATAATACATATATTGGGAAATGGTTTGATGTAACATCGTATTATAATAATTGCATTTCTAGAGTGCGCATCACCCAATGGTCACAAAGCGCTGCACAGATCCGCTGAGACAATGGCTGGGTGCACCTGCACACCCAGACACCCTCAGGCGCCCTTGAGGACGCCTCTAACTCGCGAGGCGAAACGTCGCGATGGAGGGGGAGAGGGAGCGATCGACGCGGCTGTCCCGTGAGAGCAGCTTTTCGAAGCAATCATCAACCTCGTCTCTGCTTAATGTTTCAAATTGTACATCAAAAACTAGGGAAAGTTTTTTGTGTGACAGCTGCCCCTCACATTTGGAACTGTGGTGCCAAGCCCTCTACCTTGCCCGGCTAGGTGCACCTGCACACCCACACCCAGTGATCGGGCCGCGAGGAGGCAGGTCGTGATGTCACGGGTCGGTGGGTTGTGCGCGATGAGCGGTGCCGAGTGGCGATGGTGACGGGAATGAGCCGAGTTGTGTAATGGGGATGGCTGAGTGGGTGGTCGACCGAGGACAGGTCATTGAGAGGTGAGGTGCGGCAGACAGCCAGTTGTGTCCGTGTGCGGATGAACAGGATGGACGGCAGGAAGCCAGGTGCGCTCGTAAGTGGTAAACGGAATGTCGGACGTCACGACCGAACGAGGAGGGTGAGGAATATACGGAAGACCGACGGAGGAGTCGGGAGAGACAGTCATATGGGAACGTGACAGCTGACGTGACAAGATGTAGGGCGGCGGACTGTTGAGAGAGAGAGAGGGGCTCGGCACCGATGTTCGCGGTTGTTCAGTTGTTACTGTCAGTGTGTTAATAAAAGTGCTGCAGAGACAAGAAGTCTCCCGTCCTCGTCGCTGGTGTCGCTGCCCCGTGACGAGAGGCGCCGTCCAGCACATCCCGGGATCATCGGGCTGCGTCAATGAGCCGTCTCGGGTAGTGTGGAGGCCGGCCCGTTGGTGTGCCCCCAACAGAACCATATTGCTATGGGCTTGAAGCTAAGTCAATACCACCTTTGAGCTACTTTAGATCTCAATCTGTATTTAAAAAATTCGGCCCACTGCATTTGTTAAAATGTATTGGTCTATGATTGGCTGCTTATACCCCGTGCTTTTGTAGTGCTAAAAATAACTTAAAAGTTGTTTTTACTCCATACCCCTGCTGCGCCGATGCTTTTCTTTACGTACTTAATGTATTGTGGTGTGCAATATTGAGTGGCTACCGTTTACGTCATGATTATGGCTGGGATTGCATTTTTGTACAAGTTGGTGCTGTAAGTTTGTGCAATTTTGCGTGTTACTGTTCATTGCGATAACGGTTAGAGTTTATTTTACGCATACATCGTTGCTGTAAGTGTATTTGCAACGTGGATTCGATGCATTGGTACGTTGGTGAGTACGGACATTGTTCTGTTGCAGGAATCCCACGTTTACTCAGGAATCCCACGTTTACTATTTACAAGCTCACCCACCGGGTGCTTTCTGTTGCGATAAAAAAACTTCTTAATTGAACAGAGCGCTCCCTGTAGGGTTGTCCACCCCCCTCGGGTGATTGTTCATTTATCCACACATCACTCACATGTTAGAGACGATAGTCACTCACCTGTCACTCATCATCATCGTTCACCACCGCTCATCTTCACGTTCCGCTCAGCCTCCGCACTCACAACCCCACGTGGCGGCACCACCGGCGCGAGGAGGCGCGTCCGGAGGAGAGCGGCACTGGGGAGAGGAGCGGGAAGAGCGTCAGCATCGCGAGGGGGTTATTTACCTCTCCCCA
>JAZEWT010000032.1:72727-82779 GCA_036362905.1 Mordacia mordax | reverse complement strand
ACAACATTCAGACATTCACACAACATTCAGACATTCACACAACATTCAGACGTTCATACAACAGTCATTATTCACACAACATTCAGACATTCACACAACATTCAGGCACCATTCAGACAGCAACATTCACACAACATTCAGACATTCAGACAACATTCAGACATTCACACAACATTCAGACACCATTCATACAGCAACATTCACACAACATTCAGACATTCACACAACATTCACACAACATTCAGACATTCACACAACAAGCAGACAGCAACATTCACACAACATTCAGACATTCACACAACACAACAACATTCACACTCAACATTCGGAATAACAATCACACCGAATCACAAATATTCACGCAGCATTCACAACATCCGCACAAATCACAAACATTCAAATAACATTGACACAACATTCATACAACATTCAAATAACATTCATACAGCATTCAAGTAACAATCACCCAGCATCACGACGTTCATACAACATTCACGCACGTTTAGTCACATTTATTCCGGATAAAACAAATCATTTGTCTACGTAATAAGTTTGCCTCTGAATAAGTGGCAAGTCTCTGTGTGAGTGAGTGGCACAGTCTCTCTGTGAGTGGCACAGCCTCTGTGTGAGTGAGACTCTCTGAGTGAATGGCTCAGTCTCTGAGTGAGTGGCTCAGTCTCTGAGTGAGTGACAGTCTCTGAGTGACACAGTCTCTGAGTGACAATCTCTGAGTGAGTGACACAGTCTCTGAATGAGTGACAGTCTCTGAGTGAGTTCCTCACTCACTGTGAGGAATACCACCCACTAAGACATTACTGTCCTTCGTGGTGGTTTGTAAGATATCACTCGTCTGTCAGACATTACCTTCATGGTAAAACCGGCATTTTCATGGTAAACCCGGCAAACTTCATGGTAAACCCGGCATTTTCATGGTAAACCCGGCATTTTCATGGTAAACCCGCAAACTTCATGGTAAACCTGTAAAAGTTCATGGCCATTCAGGAAAGGCATGGAAATTTACGGGAATATGAAATGGTGGCGAACGATGGTGCATCCTGATCATGTGTTCATTTCGACAGACTCGCGGTAATTTACGGTAACTTTTACAGATTCGCTGTGGAATTTACCGTGGTATTCATACATTTACGTTGGCATTTACCGTGACATTTACCGTGCCATTCACACATTCACCGTGGTATTTACCGTGGAATTTACCGTAGAATTCACACATTCACCGTGGAATTTACCGTGACATTTACCGTGTTATTCACACATTTACCGTGGTATTTACCGTGGCATGTATCGTGGAATTTATTGTGTTATTCACATATTCACTGCGGTATTTACTGTGACATTTACCGTGGAATTTACCGTGGAATTCACACATTCACACTGGTATTTACCGTGGAATTTACCGTGGAATTCACACATTCACCGTGGTATTTAACACATTTACTGTGGCATTCACACATTCACCGTGATAATTAGGTGCCTCGCAGTATAGCGGCCTATAGTGGCTGCGGCGGGAACTACGCGGGATAGGGCGGCTTAAACGCAGAGCATCTCGGTGTCTGTGACACCAATGCTAAAAGTCCGGCCCCCCCACACGTGTGTAGCCTCGCCGCACTGTAGGGTCAAGTGAGGTGTTCGTGGCAAGCAGCGCCTATGGAGGCCGGTACAGTGGCGCGCAGGTGGGGGTGGGTGGCCACTACCACCGGGGTCGGCCGCCTTTGTCTCCCCAGCGCATCTCCATTATTGACGCGTGGCTGTCACTGAGACTGCGAGTCGCTGTGGGTCGGTGGGTCAGGCTCAGAGTGGATCGGTGGGTCGGTGAGTCAGGCTCAGAGTGGATCGGTGGGTCGGTGGGTCAGGCTCAGAGTGGGTCGGTGAGTCAGGCTCAGAGTGGGTGGGTCATGCTAAGAGTGGGTCAGGCTCAGAGTGGGTTGGTGAGTCAGGCTCAGAGAGGATCGGTGGGTTGGTGGGTTAGGCTCAGAGTGGGTCAGGCTCAGAGTGGGTCCGTTGGTCAGTGGGTCAAGCTCAGAGTGGGTCAGGCTCAGAGTGGATCGGTGGGCCAGTGGGTCAGATTCAGTGTGGATCGGTGGGTTTGTAGTTCAGGCTCAAAGTGAGTCGGTCAGACGTGAGTTGGCCCGTGTCTCCGAGACTCCTAACTCCGCGAGTCTCGCTCAGTCTCCGAGTTTCTCAGTGCCCGAGACTCAAAGTCCACTGCTCAGCCAGTAAGCCGTACGGCGAGTCGCTCAGTGAGCCGCTCAGCGAGCCGCGCAGCAAGGAGCCGCCCTTGCCGCTCCCACCAGGAGGCAGGAGATGTCGTCGTGGACGGCTGCTGAGAGGCGCCGCGCCGCGTTCCAGCGCGCGTCCTCCGAGCACGCGTTCTACCGCGAAGGGACCCAACTCCCCGGTGAGCAGCTGCCTCCTCCCCCCTCCTCCTCCTCACCGTTTCTCACCGTCTGGGTTCATGTCTGGGATCACAGTGACCAGGTCACAGACTCTGAGAGTCTGGGTTCAAGTCCTGGGTCTGGGTTCAAGTCCTGGGTCTGGGTTCATGTCTGGGGTCACAGTGACCAGGTCACAGACTCTGAGAGTCTGGGTTCAAGTCCTGGGTCTGGGTTCAAGTCCTGGGTTTAGGTTCATGTCTGGGATCACAGTGACCAGGTCACAGACACTGAGAGTCTGGGTTCAAGTCCTGGGTCTGGGTTCAAGTCCTGGGTCTGGGTTCATGTCTGGAGTCACAGTGACCAGGGCACAGTCACTGAGAGTCTGGGTTCAAGTCCTGTGTCTGGGTTCATGTCTGGAGTCACAGTGACCAGGTCACAGTCACTGAGAGTCTGGGTTCAAGTCCTGTGTCTGGGTTCATGTCTGGGATCACAGTGACTAGGTCACAGAGACCCTGAGAGTCTGGGTTCAAGTCCTGGGTCTGGGTTCATGTCTGGGATCACAGTGACCAGGTCACAGACACTGAGAGTCTGGGTTGAGGTCCTGGCCCTGGGTTCAAGTCCTGGGTCTGGGTCTCTCTCTCTCTAGGGGGTTCAGGAGGTCTATTTTCAGACCTTTGCGTCGTGAACCCGCGAGCAGATCAGGACAGAGTGGAGCCGTTGGTGGGGAGCGGTGGCGCAGCGGTTAGCGCGCCGCACTACGAACCCGGATGTGGCCCCGAGTTCGATTCCCGCTCACAGCCACCACCACCAACACCGGTGACGATTTTCTGAACCGGTCCTGGGCCTCCCTTAGGTCGACTCAGCCTCAAATGAGTACCTAATGCTGTGTGTAGTGAACATCGTCACAAGGGAGACAAAGGCGGCCGGGCGTTGTGCTGGTCACCCACCCTCTCTGTGCACCGGGTCGACCTTCAGTGAGGTTATTCAGCCTTGGCTTTGGTGATGGTGGTGAAGGTGGTGATGGTGATGGTGTTCATGGTAATGATGTTAATGCCGATGGTGGTGTAGATGATGTTCATGAAGTTGATGATGATGTAGATGATGTAAATGATGTTGATGATGTAGATGATGATGTATATGATGTTGATGATGATGTAGATGATGTAGATGTTGATGTAGATGACCTCGATGCTGACACTGATGATATTAATGATGATGTTGATGAAGTTGATGATGTTATTGATGAGGTAGATGATGTTGATGATGTTGATGTAGATCATGTTGATGTTGGTGATGTTGATGTTGATGATGTAGATGATGTTGATGTAGATGACGTAGATGATGTTGATGATGATATTGATGCAGATGATGACGATTATATTGATGATGTTGATAATGTAGATGATGTTGATGTGGATGATGATGATAATGATGATGTAGATGATGTTCATGATGATGATGTTGTTGATGATGTTCATAATGTGGATGATGTTGGTGATGTTGATGTTGATGATGATGTCGATGATGATGTTGATGTTGATGAAGTTGATGATGTTGATGATGATGTTGGTTATGTTGATGTTGGTGATGTTGATGATGGTAATGTTGATGTTTATGATGATGATGTTGATGACGATGGTGTAGATGATAATGGTGATGATGATGTAGATGATGGTGATGAAGATGTAGATGATGTTGTTGATGTTGATGTACATTATGATGTAGATGATGATGATGTTGAAGATGATGATGTAGATGATGATGATAATGTTGATGTAGATGTTGATGGTGACGATGTAGATGTTGATGGTGACGATGTAGATGTTGATGGTGACGATGTTGATGTAGATGATGATGGTGATGATGTTGATGTAGATGATGATGACGATGTTGTTGATGTAGATGATGATGATGTTGATGTAGATGACGATGTTGATGTAGATGACGATGTTGATGTAGATGATGTAGATGATGATGTTGATGTAGATGATGATGTTGATGTAGATGATGTAGATGATGATGTTGATGTAGATGATGATGTTGATGTAGATGACGATGTTGATGTAGATGATGATGGTGATGATGTTGATGGTGATGACGGTGATGACGATGTTGTTGATGTTGATGTCGGTGCAGACGCCAGACCTCCTGTCCAACACCGAGTCTCCTTCCGCCAGGGGGCGGTGCCTCCACAGTGGGAGGAGCAATACGGATTCATGTGGGACCACCAGGTGGTGCACTGACTACTGTACTACTCACTGTACCGCCTCCTGCACTACTCACTGCACTACTCACTGTACTACTCACTGCACCACTCACTGTACTACTCACTGGACCGCCTCTACTAATCACTGTACTGCCTCCTGCACTACTCACTGTACCGCCTCCTGCACTACTCACTGCACTGCCTACTGTACTACTCACTGCACTGCCTACTGTACTACTCACTGCACTGCCTACTGTACTACTCACTGCACCACCTCTACTACTCACTGCACTACTCACTGCACTACCTACTGTACTACTCACTGTACTACCCACTGTACTACTCACTGCACCGCCTCCTGTACTACTCACTGCACTACCTACTGTACTACTCACTGTACCACCTCCTGTACTACTCACTGCACTACCTACTGTACTACTCACTGTACCGCCTCCTGCACTACTCACTGCACTGCCTACTGTACTACTCACTGTACCGCCTGCACTACTCACTGCACTACCTACTGTACTACTCAATGTACCGCCTTCTGTACTACTCACTGTACCGCCTCTACTACTCACTGTACCACCTCCTGTACTACTCACTGTACCGCCTCCTGTACTACTTACTGTACCGCCTCCTGCACTACTCACTGCACTACCTACTGTACCGCCTCCTGTACTACTCACTGTACCGCCTCCTGTACTACTCACTGCACTACTTACTGTACCGCCTCCTGCACTACTCACTGCACTACCTACTGTACTACTCACTGTACCGCCTCCTGTACTACTCACTGCACCGCCTCCTGCACTACTCACTGCACTACCTACTGTACCGCCTCCTGCACTACTCACTGCACTACCTACTGTACCGCCTCTACTACTCACTGCACTACTCACTGCACTACCTCCTGTACCGCCTCTACTACTCACTGCACTACTCACTGCACTACCTACTGTACCGCCTCTACTACTCACTGCACTACTCACTGCACTACCTACTGTACCGCCTCTACTACTCACTGTACCGCCTCCTGCACTACTCACTGCACTACCTACTGTACCGCCTCCTGCACTACTCACTGCACTACTCACTGTATCGCCTCCTGTACTACTCACTGTACCGCCTCCTGTACTACTCGCTACACTACTCACTGTACCGCCTCCTGTACTACTCACTGCACTATCTACTGTCTACTCACTACTATCTACTGCACTACTCACTGCATTACTCAATGTACAACTGCACTACTCACTTCAATACCTACTCTAGTACTCACTGTACTCTTTACTGCACTACCGACTGTACTACTCACTGCACTACCTACTGTACTACTCACTGCACTACTCACTGCACTACTCACTGCAATACCTATTGTACTACTCGCTGTACTAACCGCACTATCTACTGTACTACCTACAGTACTACTCACTGCACTACCCATTGCACTACCCACTGTACGACTGACTGCACTGCTCACTGTACTACTCACTGTACTACTCACTTGTACTACCCACTGCACTACCTACTGTACTACTCACTGTGATACTCACTGCGTTACTCACTGTACTACTCACTATACAACTGCACTGTACTACTCACTCCCACCTCACAATACTCCCTACTGTGCTGCCTACTGTACTCATTGTTTGTTATCCCATATAACCCCCACGTCTCCCCTTGTGTCTCCCCCGTGTCTCCCCCGTGTCTCCACCCCCATGTCTCCCCGGTGTCTCCCCCATCTCTCCCCCATGTCTCCCCCGTGTCTCCCACTGTGTCTCCCCTCACCCCGTGTCCCCACAGTTCCGTCCTGATAACAACCGCTCAGGAATCCTTCGGAGAGCGATCAGCGACCCAGTAGAGGCTGCTGATGAGTACGGTGAGAGGCGGAGACTTAGAGATGGGAGTCTCAGTGTTATAGATGGGAGTCTCAGTGTTAGAGATGGGAGTCTCAGTGTTAGAGGTGGGAGTCTCAGTGTTAGAGATGGGAGTCTCAGTGTTAGAGATGGGAGTCACAGTGTTATTAGAGATGGGAGTCTCAGTGTTAGAGATGGGAGTCTCAGTGTTAGAGATGGGAGTCTCAGTGTTAGATATGGGAGTCTCAGTGTTAGAGATGGGAGTCTCAGTGTTATAGATGTTAGTCTCCATGTTAGAGGTGGGAGTCACAGTGGTAGAGGCAGGAGCCAGTGTTGTGTCGCCAAGGATCCCGCATTCAGAGCTTGCAAGCTCACCGCGTACTTTTTCTGCTGTAAAGGAAGTGAATGTTACGGGAGGTTTCCCCGTATCCGGTAACAATACCAGAGACCGTCGTTCATGAGCCGTGAAGTTTGCAGCAATCACTCGTGGCTCGAACTGTTGATGCGACTCACTGTTGTCGTGCCTGGATGATGGCTCGCTGCCCACCTGCGCCTGCTCAGGAGACTCTTATTCCTCATTATATTTCTTTAACGATTACTTCATTCGTTATTTTACGTCCTTAATTGATTTAAAGTCAATATACTTTTAACTGATCTACTCTATTGTTGTTGTTATTAACGTGCTGTTTTCTCCACAGCTGTGTGCAGCACTTTGTGGCAAACGTGCTTTGATAATGCTTGCGTTGTGCTTGAATCTGATTGGCCGATGATGGGCAGATGGCCTGGGCCGTAGGCAGGTGAGCGTCCTGGGAGACTGGAGCCCCGGCCATCATGACCACTCGTCAGCTGCGGCAAAGGTCAGATCACCTGGGGTCCTTCAAGCCGGTCTCTAAATTCTGACACTGAGATCTGGTCTCTAAACACTGAGACCCAGGCTCTAGACACTGAGATCTGGTCTCTAGACACTGAGATTTGGTCTCTAGACACTGACACCCAGGCTCTAGACACTGAGATCTGGTCTCTAGACACTGAGATTTGGTCTCTAGATACTGAGACCCAGCCTCTAGACACTGAGACCCAGCCTCTGGACACTGAGACCCGGTCTCTAGATTCTGAGATCTGGTCTCTAGACACTGAGACCCGGTCTCTAGATTCCGAGACCCGGTCTCTGGAGTATTGACACTGAGACCCGGTCTCTAGACTCTTGACACCGAGACCCGGTCTCTGGACTCTTGATACTGAGACCAGTCTCTAGACACTGAGACCCGGTCTCTAGACACTGAGACCCAGTCTACAGACACTGAGACCCAGTCTCTAGACACTGAGACCCAGTCTCTAGACACTGAGACCCGGTCTCTGGACTCTAAGATCTGGTTTCTGGACACTTCGACCTGGTCTCTAGACTCCGAGACCCGGTCTCTCGACACTGAGACCCAGTCTCCAGACACTGAGACCCGGTCTCTAGACACTGACACTGAAACCCAGTCTCTAGACACTGAGACCCAGTCTCTAGACACTGAGACCCGGTCTCTAGACACTGACACTGAGACCCAGTTTCTAGACACTGAGACCCAGTCTCTAGACACTGAAACTCGGCCTCTAGACACTGAGACCCGGTCTTTATACACTGAGACCTGGTCTCCAGGCTCTAACCTAGACACCATCTCCTCTCTCTCCCATCTCCCAGGGTCTCATGAAGCTCCGCTCCTCTCTGAAGAGGAGGAAGAGTAAGGTGGAGCGCAATCCCAGTTTCCGGGCCTCCCTCCGTGGACCCGAGCCAGACCGGTGTGATTTCCTCTACCCCTTGTTTTATTTCCACTGCCTCAACCGAGCCGTACCACTATCCGTGCGTAGAGGAATGGGGGGGGGGGGAACCGCACCGATTGTAATCACTACAGGGGATCTCAATCAACATCGCCTCCTTGCCAGGCACGCTGAGGAGAGGTTTGCGGAACCCCAATGTGGTTTCAGGCCGGGGTGGTCCTGCACAGATGCCATATTCTCTGTCCGGTTGCTACAGCAGAAATATAGGGAATTCCAACGGGACCTATATCTCTATATATCTGCTCTATTTACCTATTCAAGGCCTACGATACCATCAATAGGCCAGGGCTGTGGATTTATCTTCGTGCTTTCGGGAACTCTGACACCCTGCTCACCATCATTAAGGACCTTCATGAGGGTGGGCAAGCTCGGGCAAAAGCTACGTGGTCGGGAGTCGGAGCCATTCCCTGTTCACCTTGGGGTTCGACAGGGATGCCCTCTGGCTCCTACATTATTCAACATCTTTTTTGACCACGTAGTTCGAGAGGTTTTCCATGGATGTTCCAGAGGAATTTATATCTGGTACAGGTACAATGAGTGATGGGACAGTTGTGGAGAGAGTGGAGAAGTTTACATTTCTAGGCAGTGTGCTTACGGCCGGTTCCGGTTTAGCAACGGAGGCCTCGCTCCGAATCTGTTGGGCAGCATTATTGTTTCATCGGGTATGTAACGCTGTGTGGAAGCCGCCTGGCCCTGTCGATCCACACGAAGCTTCGGGTCTTCTCAGCTGCAGTCATGCCCTCTCTTCACTATGCTTGAGAAACGTGGACCCACCGGCAGAACATCTGCGCCATTTTGAAACTTTCGGGCTGGGCCTGCCTATGATTCGTTCTGAGTTTTTCCAGGTTGGATTGTGTGAGGAGCTCATAAATTTTCGAAAGATCGAGACAAAGTCCCATTTGTGAGCTACTCTGGCAGACGAGTCTGAGGTGGCTGGGTCTTGAAGACTGCATGCCCAGCGACCGCATGGGTGAGTGGGTGGGTGGGTAAGTGAGTGAGTAGGTGAGTGGGTAAGTGAGTGGCTGGGTCATGTAGCCCACATGCCCAGTCACCGCATGCCCAAGCAGTTGCTGTTTGGCCAGATAGAGGGGGCTAAACGGATGTGGCATGGGCTAGAGAACAGATGGATTGATGTGGCACAGGAGGACGTGGAGCTGAGTGGATTTGCCGAGAGACCGGTACCAGCGGTGTCAAGATCAAACTTCTGAGGAGGAGGAGGAGGATCGTGAAGGACGCTACGGGGCAGTTGAAGACAGCCGCCCTCCAACAACAACGGAGGGTGGAGGAGCGACGCTCACAACAACGAGCAGAGCGTCGGGCGGATAAAACACAGCGAGTTGGTACAGAGTAGGAGACACAGGTGGTGCATCTGCCAGTCATCTCAGGCTGATAACGCGTGATCTTGTGAGTGACTGATTAAGCGAGCGAGAGAGTGAATGAGTGTGTGAGCGAGTGAGTCAGTGAATGAGTGAGCGAGTGAACGAGCAGGCGAGCAAGCGGGTCAGTGAATGAGTGAGCGAGTGAATAAGTGAGCGAACGAGTCAGTGAATGAGCGGGCGGGCGGGTGACTGCGCGCCAACCCCCGCTCTCCCCCGCTCTGGTGCACAGATTGTCCACTGCCCCGCTCCACCAGTCGTCCCACGAGCCGCTGTTGTCTCCCAGTGGGGCTGCTGATAGCCTTGGCCTGAGCCGAGACCAGGAGGTCTCCATCCGGTCGGTCCACCCGTCCATTATCGGGCAGGACTACTGCTTCGAGGTGGGGGGTGGGGG
>JAZEWT010000031.1:10394036-10408470 GCA_036362905.1 Mordacia mordax | reverse complement strand
CTCCCTTCCACTCCCTCCCCTCCCTCCCCTCCCTCCCCTCTATCCCCTCCATCCACTCCCTCTCCTCCATCCACTCCCCCACACAGCTCGACTGCAGCCCCACCCGTGTCTATGGCGCACACTGACTCATTCAAACAAAGACAAAGGTACCCCCTATAGCCTCTGGCATGCTTTTGGGGCAAGTATTGTTAGCGAGCACCTATGAATGCCGACACTGCGCATGAGTTGGGTAGGGAGACTTAGGGTGCCCCGGACCGGTTCACGATTTTTCTCACCGTTATTGATCGTGAGTGGGAATCGAACTCGGGTAATTCGGTTCGTAGCGCTGACAACCGCACTGACACAACAACCACCATTCGCCACTAAGTGGCGATGATGTAACCGCAACGCTTGTGCCAGGCTAGGTGCACTTTGAGAAGTATGTGAAAATACGTCGAAGGTTCGTTGACAGGAGGTCACGATGCAGAGCCAGGTGTTATTAATTCGCTAAAATGACTGGCAGACGCACACCACCTGTGCTCCCTACTGTATCAACTTGGCGCGTTTTATCTCCCTGGCCCTCCGCTCGTTGTTGTGAGCATCGCTTCTCCACCCACCACAATAATCGGAGGACGATTGTCTCCAACTGTGCCCTAGCGTCCTTCATGAACCTTCTCCATTGAGGCCGATGTGGACACCGCTGGTACCAGGCCTCGGCAAGTCTATGGCAGCGCCACGTCCTCCAGTATCTATGGGTGAAAGTTTGAAGAAATATCACTTCAGAACACACCCGTATTTGAGTCCCGTCTAAAGCGATTGGGGGTCCACCCCGTGAAAATGGTCCGTTTACGAGAACCCATTTTCTGCATTTCTACGATTTGTCAGATGTAAACGAACCATCCAGAGCTGAAATCACACAAGCCGAATACATTCCCTATGAGATGGTTACGCTGCGAACGGCGTTTCCGCCCAATTCTACCTCTGCAAGTTCCACAATCAACCCGTCTCTTCGCTAGCCCCCTATATTCGGCCAAGCAGACGCGGATTGGGCATGCGGTGGCTGGGCATGCGGGTTTCACGACACAACCAACGCAGCCTGAATCTTCGTGTGGAGCGATAAGCCGGGCAGATTGCACGCAGCATTACGTAGCCGATGAAACGATAGTGTCGTAAGACCGGTAATGCCAAACCGGAACGAGTCGTGAGCGCACTGTTGCAGGATGGGAAATCCTCTGCGCCATCTCCATGACAGATCCATCACTCATGGGGGAGCTGAAAGGTGGAGTGCTTGATGACATAAAATATCCAGGCGAGCGCAGAGTTTTGGTGGCGCTCATGGGTGAGTTACCATCTCCTATTGGCACGCTTCAAGTGCATCAGCATCATCAGTAGTCTACAACTTACTCAGTGAGGAACAATTACTAGATCATCAGCATAATATAACACAGGTGACCAGCGGGGAGCCATTTCTTGACCGCACCCGGGTAATCAATCAGCCTCCCATTGTACAGCATATGCACCAGATGGAAATGCCTCTGGTACAGCCACGTGAAGCTTCTCGAACTTGGTGGTCAAAATAGATGCTAAATAATGTTGGAGCCAAATAATCAGCCTTGTCGCACCCCAAGTTGAACACAGAATGGTTCTGACACAGTCGGCAGAGAGTCAGGATCCCAGAATAACCCAGAGCTGACCAGGTCAATGAAGCAGAGATGTAGGTGCTGTTACAATCCCCTACACCTCTGCACCAGCACAGAGAATATGTACGCATGGCGTCTCTGTAGGACCGCCCCGCCTAAAACCATATTGGTTCTCGACAAGTCTCTTGTCAGAGCGCCTGGCCAGGCGTTGCTGAATAATCCTTGCCCGGACCTCTCTCGTCACTCACACAGACACACACACACATACTTTTAGGGCATTACTGCAGAACATACCAATTTGTTTAGCGAAACACCTGTGTGAAGGTCGGACACGGCACACGAGGGACTGGCTGTTAATGCATCACAGCAGGTACTCATAAGGCCAAGGCGATGAAGGGTTGGTACAAAATCGGTTGAGAAAATTGTCACCGGTGGTGGTGGTGGTGAGCGGGAATCGAACTCAGGTCACCGGATTTGTAGCACAGCCAGGTAACTGCTATGCCACTGCTTGCCAGATGCACAACATGCGCAACATACATAACATGCACAACATGCAGAACATACATAACATGCACAACATGCAGAACATGCAGAACATGCACAACATGCACAACATGCATAACATGCATAACATGCGCAACATACATAACATGCGCAACATACATAACATACATAACATGCGCAACATGCACAACATACATGACATGCACAACATGCACAACATACATGACATGCACAACATGCACAACATACATAACATGCACAACATGCAGAACATGCACAACATGCAGAACATGCACAACATGCAGAACATGCACACCCCTCACACAACAACCAGCTTCATACCTGCATAGTCACACTGGACAGGTGGAAATGATATTGAAGCTAGAGAGACGACTATCAGATGCGGTGTTATTTAAAAAGCGGGTGCGACGGGGGGGGCAGATTGTGTGTTTGTTTCTCTCTCCCGTACAATTGGGGGGCAGGGGGCTCTGTCACATGCCCACGTTTAATTACACAAAGGCAAAGGTCCCCCACGTTTAGCCGAAACGGACGATGCCGGGTCAAGTGCTGTTTAGCGAGCAGCGCCGATTAAGGTCAGGGCGCGGTACACGAGGAGCGGATGGGGGGTCAGCACCACGCCTGACCGCCTTTGTCTCCCTAGTGTGTACGCATCACACCGGGTACTCGTTTGATGCCGAGTAAACCTCGGGGAGACCTAGGACCGGATCGTAAAATTCGTCACTGGTATTGGTGGCCGTGAGCGATAATCGAACTCGGGTGGCCGCGTTAATAGCGCAGCGCGCGAACCGCGGCACCACCGCCACATCCATACACAGCGAGTGCGAGCCAGAGAGCGCAGGCACGTGTGTGGTGGTGAGCGCGAGTGAGAGAGAGAGAGAGGGGAGGGAGAGGGGAGAGGGGGAGGAGAGAGCGCCTAATCTGCAGCTGAAGCAAAGCCTTATGGGATTACATCAGCCCCCTTGTTCCATAGCCAGTGAGGAAGGATGTATGAGGGAGGGATTGTTTAAGTGTTGTGGGTTTTTTTTCTCACCGCTTAACTTTTTCCCGGCGCACAGTTGGGAGCGGGCAGCACAGACTCTACACACACCGAGGGATCCGCTTTAAAGTTGACGGTGTTACGATATTCCAGCGCTCCACGCTGCTGTGGAAGGCGGCTCTGTTTTAATGTTGGCTCTAAAGTTGTGCGTCCAGTTTGTGTGAGCGCGGTGCACTTGGCAAGAGCGCACACGAGGATCAGGAGACGAGCTTTGTCAGGTTAGCAGACTGCCTCAACAGTCGGTGAGTAAGCCACGTGTGCGCTCTCATGGTATGTGGTCTGTGTGTGTTTAGCTTTATAAAGTGTTTCGACTTTCGGTTTATTCATATTCTGTCTTGACAATGTGTTGTGAAAGCTTAAGACTGTGAGTGTATAGCGTTGAATTTTAAAACATCGCCCCTGCTTGCTGTGTGGAATTCTCTCTTTAGCACAGCTATATGTGATAAGTTCTCTAAACGATACGAGATGATGTCACTTGCCGTGTATTGATTATGTAGCAGCGTTAGACTTTTCGCTAATGGTATCGTGGGGCATAATAACATTGGGAACGAACCTTCTTACACACACACGAACATACTGACCGCGCTGCCAATAATATTGATGTATGTTTGTCACGGCTTAATGTATGTGGTTTGCTCTCCATAGCTGTTGTTTCAGGATGGCCGTGCCACTTAGTGTTTCTTCTTCCTCCTTCGAGACGTTGGAGGCATGAGAATCGCCTGATGATGCCACCAACGTGAGAGGCGAAACGTCGCGAAGGAGAGAGAAAGAACACTCGACACGGTTATTCCCAAAGAACATGTTTGGAGAGCAACTCTCAATCTGACAAGACTAATACAAGGACATACAACTGGGTAATCGAATAATTATCGGTAATTATTAATAATGTCGCTATAATACTGCACTTTTTCCATCACCGTGAATCATCATCCACTATCTATCTATCCACTGCTGGATGGGTGAAGGCCTCCCGCGATAAGTGGTTAATGCTTTCGTTATGAATGCCATCGCCTCTCATAAAATGCCACGGCTCAGAAGTTAAGAAACTTGTCCCGCAGGCAGACCGGCTACATCTAGCGTGTGTCTGTGTGTGTGTCTGCGTGTGTCTGTGTGTGTGTGTCTGCGTGTGTCTGTGTGTGTGTGTCTGCGTGTGTCGGCAGACAAGGGGTCGTCAGTTTCTAGAGCGACTGAAGGTATATTATACAGACAATGTGCTACACTCTATCATAAAGACAAAGCTTCCCCCCGATGGCCTTAATAGACGTTAGGGCAAACCGCTGTTAGCGAGCGCCTATAAAGTGCGGCACGGCGCATGAAGAGGTGGATAACCAACACCAAACCGCATTTGTCTCCCTAGTGGCGATGTTTACTCACCGCACTAGGCACTCATTTGAGGCGGAGTCGACCTAAGGGAGGCCCAGAACCGGTTTGGGTGTCGAAGTCGGGCGGGCAGGTTTCTAGCCTGGTGCGCTAACCGCTGAGCCACCGCTCTCCCCAGTACCGTACCCAGGAGCCACCTCCGACAACACGTGCATTATATCAGTAAACAAGGACATTATATAAGAAGTTCTTTGAAATATAAACCTGACTTTCGGGTTCAGACATTCGTATCGATTGCCCTTAAATAATAATTACTCCTGCCTGACATAGGAATGTGGAATGTCCACCTCGCAGCTAATAGCGACGAGCGCTGTGTTTCACTCGCATCGTGTGGAGACACTTTGCCAATTCCCGTAGCTTTGTGAGCGCCCTCGCCACGAGATCCACAACGTTGGGTGATTCTTCCAGTGTCCAACAACATGCGAGCACTCCATGTGTTTAAACACCAAACGCGAGAATGTTATCAACTTTTGATGACTGCTTTCCAGTAGTTGCTCTGTCCGGAGAGCCGTGTCGAGTGCGCCTCCTCTCTCCTCCGTTGAGGGAGCTTCACGACTTCACCGATAGCAGAGTCACTTGTACGCACGCCTGAGGAAGCCTCCAACGTGGGAGGCGAAACGTCGCGAAGGAGAAGAGAGGAGCAGCGCCCGATACGGCTCTCAACAATATTTGTGTTTCGAAAGCGCCTTTCACCCGAGGGTCACAAAGCGCTATCCCGAAAGAGCAGCGATTGGAAGCAATCATCATGCAGCGACCTGTGAAAAGTAAAGTGCGTTTTCTAAACTTGTTAATAAATATTAATTATTATCTTATATATAATATGATATTCTGTGTTATAGATATCGCAAAGTACGGCTCGTGTGTGGGGGTCGAGCGGTGGCACTGCGGCTCTTTCGCGACGTTTCGCCTCCCACCTTGGGGACATCAGGCTTCAGGAACGAGAGGAGGAGGAACGCTCAACTCCGCCATCCGGAAAGATCAGCTCTAAAGAGCAATTCCTAGTTATTATACAGTAGGGTTGAGCAGTGGTAACGTCTATACTTCACAGAAAACAAGCCCTGCCTGAGACGGTTCAATTCCCGCCACGGGCGTCTTTCAGCGTGGCCTCTGTGCGTTCTTCTCTTGTGTTTCGTGGGTTTCGTCTGAGTTAACCGGTTTCCTCCCACAACCAAAAACACATTCACGAATCAGCCGATAACATAGAGCAAGCGGAGTCTGGAGGGTTGGCGCGGGCTGACCCTCAGGCTAACTCTTCCCGCTTCTCTGCTGCTTCCTCGCTACACCTCCATATCCGTGTGTCTCGTCCATGACCAGGCGTGGAGTTTGCCCGCATTATAAATTGCGTTGTTATTATTATTATAAATAACACCATACTATTTCACAATACGTTCGCATAGTGTCCGAGTTGCTCTCTTAAACCCGGGTCATATTATTTTGGCTGAAACTGATAAAAGCGCGTTGGTCGCCCAAAAACGTTTAATTTGCAGACATCAATAATGGCTGTGTGTTGTTTTAGAAGTCGCGGGTGGTATGAGCGGTGACGTCTTATTGTATTAAAAACAATGTTTCGTTGCACAGCCCCTTGGTAAATCCACTGCTGGATGAGGGCCTCCCTGCACCGCGGGGGTTGTGGAGTTGGGAAGGGGGATATTTGTCCATACTTCACCATTATTGCAACTGTGGGTTTGATTAAGTTACCGGGGTCTTAGCTTGGTGCGCTAACCATTGTGCCACCGCTCCACCCTGTGGTGTAATGTGGCGTGTATTCACAACACGGATGCGGTACAGTAAAGCATTAGTCACTTATATATTCAACACTCGCTATATAGAGTACAGTGGCATTTTGCCTTAGGCGACTGCATATTATCCTCAGCAATGGTGAGAATATATGGCTTGCAGTCCAAAGTTTTGATCATTAGCAGAGTAGCCGCCCTACGGGTGATCTTGTTCCAAGCGTGCAATGCGTTCTTCTGAGTCTTGGTGCTGTACAGATAAGATGTGTGCTTGTGAAGCATTCGAACCCGGTACCCTAATTCCTAACGATCGTACATATATATAACCACTCTTTTCATTTTTGTCATTGCGAGCTCAATTCCCATTTAGGAGCTGACTCATCCTGCTACCGAACTGGGGGTGGATAAAATAAATACCACCTGCTGGGAAATCAGCAGGTGCCCAATAGAGAGGCTTTCTCCTCTCTACTGGTGGAGCATCCGAGGGTGCAGAGGATGCATTTGCACCAGAGTCCACCTGTTTGAGGATAGGTGTTGGGGAGGGGGGTGTGTGGCAGGAATCCCGCATCCAGAGCTTGTAAGCTCACTGGGAACTTTCTGCTGTAATAATGCACATATTTCTATCTACTATCTGTCTAATGGTTACACCGAGGGCCCATGCCAACCGTACAACTGATTTATTACCCCTGCCATAGGAATATGGAATAGCCAACACTGGCGGAGGGCTCGCAGCAAGAGGTAGAGTGGCACGCATGCGTGGCAAGCCGCTGTGGCTTTTCGAACGAGAAGTGCTCTCGTGTGACATCATCCCGGCATCTCGTGATTTCTCGACTCAATGCATCCCAGTGCGGTGTCGCTCGCGCGTTTGATGGACCCGCGCGTCGCCGTGCTGGGGGACTGGGGATCGGGGATGAGGATCGGGGGTGAGGATCGGGGATGCCACAGTCTGTGCAATGCCCAGTTCAGATACCGCCAGAGATGAAAGTAAGCCGGTACGGTCTGGAACGGCGTCCAGGTTAGAGAGGGTGGCCGCAGCGTTCAGTGCCCATGGGTGAGAATGGGGGTTTCCGTCAGCGGTGGAAGTGGAAGAACATTCACTCCGGGAAGGCACCCTCGTCCACGATGATCACTCAGTTTTCACGCAACCTGGAAGGAAACGTTGAGCTAAATAGCTTTTTAAACAGTTGTCCAGTGGGGAGGGGTAAGCAAGTTACAATATCTCAGGAAACCGGGGGAAATTTAGTCAGCAGGTTAATTAACCTAAGCAGCAGGATTTCGATTGTGGGAGGTAAACAGAGTACCTGGGAACAGTCGTGGACACGGGGAGCGAACTCGCAAACTCTACACAGAAAGGTTGCATCCGACATGGGAATGGAACACAGGAGCGTGTTGCTGAGGCAGTCACGCTACTCGCCGTGCCACCCTGCCACCGTGCCACCCTGCCACCGTGCCACCCTGCCACCCTGCCACCCTGCCACCCTGCCACCCTGGATGCCCTTGCTCAGAAATTACCGAGTTTACACAAACGGATTATCACTCATGAAACGTATTTTCTTAGTGTATCCCCTCAATTACACCCCAAGTTGCCACTCGACTGTTAAGATATTTAAGTTGATCTCAGTCGGGGTTACCAACCTTGAGCTAATGTTAGCGGTAGCTCAGCTAGGCTAGGTTTGTAGCGTGTTGCGCTAACTGCTGCACAATCGCTGCACCACCGCTGCACCACCGCTGCACAATCGCTGCACAATCGCTGCACCATCGCTTCATCGCTTCACCATCGCTGTCAACGTTACAAAAAGTTCATCGTAATTCCAAGAACAACCACAGACTCAATGTCAAAACTTGTGGGTTTTTTTGGATTTCAGCAAGCGTGGGCGAGCGCTCAACTCCCGTATAGCGCTGGGCTGATTCTGTAGATTCCACATTCACACGAGTCATCCGACTGTTGGGCTTCTCACAGAGTGGTATGCGTTTTATCAGCCCCCAAAGGCATGATGAGCTGGTTTTACCCCAGACTTGCAATTACGACCTTCACATTAACAAATCACATCCTGACTACCTGTCTGCTACCGAGTCAGATAGTGTTCTGTGAAGACGTGTGTCACGAGCAGAAGAGAGAGCCCAACCACGTGTCAGTATATATAAGCTATCACGGCTCGATGTATGAGAATTGCTCTGAAGAGCTGCTGTTTTTTGGGCAGCCGATCGAGCGTTCCTCCTCCTTCCCAATCCAACGTGGGAGGTGGAACGCTGTGAAGCATCCTGTAGGAATGAATGCTCCACGTGGCTTATGACCAGCTGTGTCGAGCAATTTCCCTCTTACAGTGTCCGATATTAAATTATAATCTCTCTTTTAGGCAGTGTTTTTGAAGAATGTGTTATATTTCTCATACGACTTGCATTGTGTTAGTTTTTTGAAAAGCATTGCGTGGAGATGCGCGAATGCAAAGGGAGATCGTGGGATTGTTTTACAACGCTTCGGTTCTTGGTGTTGAGTCGAACGCGGTACGAACCCGGGAACTCGGTTCAGTCACCGGCCATGGCTAACACGAGTGGCCATTGGTATCCGAATCGGTTCACAAACGTGTACTTGACTGGCATGGTGACGTATAGTCAAATAAGGCCCATGGCAATTTTTTTGGGGAGACAGAGGTGGAAGTAAGCTGGTATGGTCCGGTATGGTATCCCGATAAGAAAGTGGCCCGCAGCGTTCAATACAAATCGGTTGGAAGGGAGGGTAACTGCAATGCAACCGCACTGGTAAGAAATGTGTTAACCATTGGCGAGAGACCTTCATCCAGCAGTGGCTTGACAAGAGACACTTGTTGATCATTTCATTTGCACGACGGTGACGTGACATTATGCGCGTGCGTTGCTGAGTTGTGTAAATTGGAGTCTCTGCGAGGTATTGGCACGTGTTGTCTGCGTGTTGTGTGGTGAAAGTTCTGAGACTTTAAAGCCAGCTGAGACAGCACAGTTCCAATGCCACCTCCGGTTGTAGCCACGTCACAGCGATCCTCCCAAGGATATCCTGGGCCCTGTACATGGCAATGGCGCAATGCCACAAGGCACATGAGCGATACCACCACGTTGCTTATTTGAGCGATGAAACTCTCCGACTTGCCTGAACTTGTCCGCTGATCCTGCTATTGATGATCATGATTATTATTCATTAACTAAGGGGATGTTGTCTTAAAGGGCGTGAGATGGGCGTTAATGCAGTTATTCTTTGAATAAATTGAGCGGTTTATTGCCAATTGCCGTAATTTCAAACTTTAAAATAGTAGTAATCCTGTATGTTGCTTGTATTACCAATGGGAATTGGGTAAGCTAGTGTCACAGAGTAGGACACATAATCCCCTGAGAGGGGGGCTGTCTCGAGCTCTCCCTCTGCACTGGGGGGGGGGCTTCTGACAGCAGTGTCGTGAGCACGGCCGTTACCGTTTCGGTAAACTGGCAGTCTGCAAATAAACATTTCTTTAAAGAAGCCTGCCGGTGCCTCTGAGGTGGGAAGTGAAATGGCATGAAGGAGAGTGGAGGAGCCCTCAGTGCCGCTTTCCCGAAAGAGCCGCTCTTCAGAACTGATCGCACATCACAGCCGGACGGATGCGTTTCTCTTTCTGCCTCTTGTAATCCTTCTGCCTCTTGTAGTCCCCTTGCCTCTTGCAATCCTTCTGCCTCTTGTAATCCTTCTGCCTCTTGTAATCCTTCTGCCTCTTGCAATCCTTCTGCCTCTTGTAATCCTTCTGCCTCTTGTAATCCTTCTGCCTCTTGTAATCCTTCTGCCTCTTGTAATCCCCTTGCCTCTTGTAATCCCCTTGCCTCTTGCAATCCTTCTGCCTCTTGTAATCCCCTTGCCTCTTGTAATCCTCTTGTAATCCTTCTGCCTCTTGTAATCCTTCTGCCTCTTGTAATCCTTCTGCCTCTTGTAATCCCCTTGCCTCTTGTAATCCCCTTGCCTCTTGTAATCCTTCTGCCTCTTGTAATCCTTCTGCCTCTTGTAATCCTTCTGCCTCTTGCAATCCTGCCCGTTCACTGTCGCCTCTAGATACGCCTTTCATCATTTGTTGAATTTAATTACAAAGTACCCGCACTATGGGGTGATCTGGTTTTAAGCGTGTAAGACGTTCTTCTGACGTCTGTTGATGATGAAGTTTTATGCTGATACCTAGATGTCTTCCTGATGACTGTGAAAGAGAGCATCAGAGGGCCGTTCTCGGTTTAAAAGTGCGAATTTAAATCTGCAATGGTGTTTACGTCTCAGAACGGTAACTATAAGTGGGAAGTAAATCTGAAATGCGACATCCTTTGTGCCGTCCAGATCAAAGTTGCTCTTACGAAGAAGGGTTCGAACCGAGTGCCCTCAGTATGAACAAACACACACGAGTACATCCATACAAACACTTGCTCCATTGTATACAGATGCGTCTTATCACCGTCTCCGGGGGTGGTGCGGCGGTGGCTGCGCAGTGACGAGCGCTGCTGCCTCACAGCAAGAAGATCCCGGGTTCGATTCCCAGCTCGGGTGTTTGTAGAGTTTGCATGTTCTCCCTGTGTCTGCGTGGGTGGTGTTCGTCGGGCACTCTGGTTTGCGCCAGCCGTCCAAAGACACGCTGCTGTCAAGGTTGATTCTCTTCTGACTAAATTGCCCTTCAAAAATTGCCCTGCGATGTAATGGTGTCACATCCTGGGTATAGCCCCGCCTTGCACCCTCTGCCTGCTGGGATAGGCTTTGGCCACCCGCGATCCTGTATAGGTTTAAGCGAGTATTCAGAATGATGATGATGATCCCCGTCTCTGTTTCTACTGCAGTCATCACAGCTTGTGTCTCGCACTGATTGAAAACTTCCTCCAGCGGTCGCCGCTTATCATCGCCGTGTCTCTCGGCCTGCTGCGTCCCTGCTGCGTCCCTGCTGCGTCCCTGCTGCGTCCCTGCTGCGTCCCTGCTGGGTCCCTGCTCGCGTCCCTGCTGCGTCCCTGCTGGGTCCCTGCTCGCGTCCCTGCTGCGTCCCTGCTCGCGTCCCTGCTGGGTCCCTGCTCGCGTCCCTGCTGGGTCCCTGCTCGCGTCCCTGCTGCGTCCCTACTCGTGTCCCTACTCTCGTCCCTGCTGCGTTCCTGCTCTCGTTCCTGCTGCGTTGCTGCTCTCGTCCCTGCTGCGTCCCTGCTCTCCACTGGCGCCCGGCTATTCCCAAAGATTTTCCTGATCTCCTGACGGAGCCTCGGGGAGACCTGGGTGCGTACACGCTGACCGCCACACGGGAAAATAACCGCGGTAATTGGTATAAATAGGGCACGTGCACCGTTACAGCGCAATTAGCCTCCGCATGATTATCCCCGCTGAAACGAGCGCGTGTCCAAACGCGTTTGTGAAGGAGAAAGAAAATATTTGACTGCTTATCAAAACCTTTCTTCCAGGATAGTCATGTCGTGCGCTCCCCCTCTTTCCTTCGGGCTGTTCCCAAAAAAGAGCTTTGGTAAGCAACGCTCATTCATGGAGTCGCGCAAGAAGGCGCAGCCACGCAAAGGGAACGGCGTGAGTTCAGTTGGATGAGCGTTGAGACGCTGTGTTTAACGGCACGTGCGTTGGTGTCTGCGGTGGAGCCGAGTGTCTCGCATTACTCCGAGTGTCCCGCGTTACTCCGAGTGTCCCGCGTTACTCCGAGTGTCTCTCGTTACTCCGAGTGTCTCTCGTTACTCCGAGTGTCCCGCGTTACTCCGAGTGTCCCGCGTTACTCCGAGTGTGTCGCGTTACTCCGAGTGTGTCTCGTTACTCCGAGTGTCTCGCGTTACTCCGAGTGTCGCGTTACTCCGAGTGTGTCTCGTTACTCCGAGTGTGTCGCGTTACTCCGAGTGTGTCGCGTTACTCCCCAACAATTCGGCTTCGAGCCACAGGCCTGGGTCGCGCCGTTTGAGTGGCGGCGGTGAGAGTCTGGAGAAGTGATTAAAATACCCGGGAGGAGAGGAGAATGGGGTCGACTTTGAGAACAGAAGTCAAATCCAGACGCCACCAACCGGTAACGCGCGAGAGTTCGAGAAATTAAGATCTTCGGTGACTCGTTTTGGGGATTAACCCAACAAACGCGACCCTTTTTCCTGCCACTTCGCAACCATTATACAGTGCATTATACAGTAGGCCCGTGGCCGGGAGAGATCTGGGATCGAGTTCCTAACGAGCGAGCAAATGGAGTCGATCTCAGCGCCAGTGAAATCGTGAAAAGATCAGCCTTCGTTTGCCTGAGACCCGGCACAGGGAATTATTTGTGCATCGTGGCGGATTCTGTGGGAAGCTATAAAAAAAACTTGAATCGCATAAAGGATTACATTTTCGAGGATTATTCCAACACAAACGCTGTCGATTCTGTCCATCGATCCGGACCGCATGCTGTTGATGACTATGCTTAACGTGCGACGAGAATCGCTCTCACGAGCTGCTCTTTCTGTACGGCCGTGTCGTGCGTTCCTCCCCATCATTTGCGATGGTTGGCCTTCGTTGGAGGCATCGCCAGCCCGATGATTCCAAGACACGGTTCCCGTGCTCGTTTTCTGGTCGTTCCTTCCGCTTGTCCGATAGCGAGACTGTCCAACGTTTCGTTCCACTCGCTGGATGCTCCTTCAGGAGCTGTATTTGTGCGGCTTCGTCCAGGTGAACCGGAGCGGCAGCCAAGAGAATGATACTTGGTTGTCCAGTGAGGAAGGGTATACCAGTTACAACATCTCAGGGCATCGAGGGCAATTTAGTAAGGACAATTAACCAAGGCAGCAAGTGTTTGGATTGTGGGAGGAAACCGGATTATCCAAGTACCTGCACTGACATAGCGTTGGCGTTGTGCAGACTGAACGATTCCAACTCGCGACTCAGCGCAGACACATACAGAAATACACACGGACACTGGTTCCATTATATATCGTCGTACAGCCGGATCGTGACATGTCGTTGCTTTAGGAATTCCTCATCCAGCAGTTGATAGAGAATGATTATGGTACTGATGACATGATGAGCCAGTCATGACTACAAGTCTGTGTGTATTTTGCGTGTTCCCCCCGTGCCAGCGTGGGTTTTTGCCGGGTACTCTGGTTTCTTTATTTTCAGTCAAGCTTGTATTGAAGCTGAAGGAACCATTGAGCTACGTAACTCTTTGCAGCAGTTGTCCAGCGGGAAGGGGTAAGCAAGTCACATCTCAGGACACCGAGGGTAATTTAGTAGGGATAATTTACCTAGGCAGCAGCATGTATTTGGTCGATGGGAGGAAATCGGAGTATTCGACGAAAACCCACGTGGACACGAGGAGAGAACAAGCAAACTCCACGTGGACATGTACCCGAGCCGGGAATCGAACCCAGGACCTTTTTGCTATGGGGCGGCAGCGCAACTCGCCGCACCATCATGCCCGCTGCGATGCCACGCTCCCCGTGCTGGTCCGTGTGGGTTGGCGAAGGTGGCAAGCTTCGACCGTGGAGCACAGCAGAGTGGTCCAGATGTCCCGTGACTCCCCCCCCTCCCCCATTTCATTCTCTAACAGTTTCGTACACCGATGGGTGTGTGGGCTCTCAGTGCAAGCAAAGTATAAATTACCTATATATAAATCTGAAATAAAAAAGTAAGAGTTATTTAAAACGGTAATGAACGAAACAATAAAAAAGAACTCTTATGGGTAAATCAATTTGGTTGGGGGAGTGGTCACAAGACATCTGGACCACCGTGTATAACCAGATGCTGGCCGCCCCCTGTGAGAAGGCGATTGGGGCAGTGCGGGGTTCTCCAGCTGTGCGCGGCCTTAGTCCCACACGGGAGAGACGGAGAGGCTGCGATCCTCCCCTCGGCGGGCATCGGGTGTCCGCTGCATGTTCCACGGTGTGCGCTGACCCCGCCAGGTGCTGGGACAGATGGAAACTGGGCTGTGCGGTGGCGGCGGTAGTGCAGGCAGCTCATTAGCGAGCTGCGTGCAGTGGAAGCCGGGGAGCGCAGCGGTGTGACAGCAGTCACCGACAAGGCGTTTACTGAGGAGCGCAGCGCTTGCATCTCCTCGCAGTCGTTCCACGCCGTTGCAATATCGACATTTGCGTCGCGCCGCGCGCTGCGTTGTGCGTGTCGGCGCTGCGTTGTGGGTGTCGGCGCTGCGTTGTGGATGTCGGCGCTACGT
>JAZEWT010000031.1:10381635-10391812 GCA_036362905.1 Mordacia mordax | reverse complement strand
TAATGAATTGGTAGATACCATCCTAACATATACAACACCCCCCCCCCCGAGGTTAATGAATTGGTAGATACCATCCTATCATATAGGACACAGTGTCTGTCAAGTGTTGGCGGTGGCTAACTGTGTGACTGCCTTCCCCCGCTTCGCTTCTCTACAGTTTTCTCGCATCGACGAATTGTTCTCGTTTCCTTCGCCAGTGAACGGATGGGCACGACGCGTTATAAATCATGATCGCTGTTCTCATTCTCATCTCATTATCTGAAACCGCTTAATCCTATATAGGGTCACGGTGAGCCGGAGCCTATCCCGGAAACACAGGGCGCAAGGCAGGAATACACCCGACGACGGGACGCCGGTCCATCGCCGGGCATTGCGGGACAATTTTAGTCTGCGAGCCAATCAACCTATCCAGGAGCATGCTTTTGGACTGTGGGAGGAAACCGGAGTACCCGGCGAAAACCCACGCGGACACGGGGAGAGCATGCAAACTCCACACAGAAAGGCACCCGAGCCGAGAGATTCGAACCCGGGACCTTCTTGCTGTGAGGCGTCAGCGCTAACCACTGTTAACAATGACAACTGCTCTCAAAAACGATTATTTCGCGATATCCGTGTCGAGCGCTCCCCTACTGTCCTTTAATCTCCCACCTTGGAGGCATCCTCGGGCGTTCTGAGACTGATGACAACTACGTCGGTACATTATGATTATTCTCGCATTAGCCGAGCCAGAGTCGCCTGAACCAATGTTGGTCGAGCGCCAAATGTTTACGGCAAAGGCCTCCTCGCTGGGACGCGTGGCCTGGGTCAATTACGATCATTGGTTTGCCAACGCGAGCGATCAGGCGACGCGACGAGCGGCTGATCCGCGCTCACGCGCGGCGTTGTTTCATCGCGTGGAATGCCCTCGTTCAAGAGTCCGGTTCCACCGACACACGGCGATGCCGCTTGGCCAACCGGCGCTTCTGCTACACCGTGGAGCCGCTCATCAAGACATTTAGGGAGAATATGGTAACTGCAGTGGCGCGTAGTGCGATGCTGACATTCCGACATTAGGAATAATTTTTATTTTACAGAAACAAGGGATTGTGTGTTGAAGAAACCATCCCATTCGCACAAAGACCCCTCCCTCTCCCTGTATAACTCGGAGAGACGTTTGCGGCAAGTGCTGTTCGTGAGAGCGTACGAAGGCTGGCATGGTACATGAGGAGGTGGATTAGCAGCACCATGCCCAGCTGCCTTCATCGCCAGTGCTGTTGGCAATGAGTGGGAATTGAATGCGGGTCGCCAGGTTCTTGCACTGCGTTGTAAGCACTGCGTGCTAAGCACTGCTCTCCCATTCCCCACACAGTGGGCACAGCATTTGCCCCAAGGGTCTGTTACAGCTATACCGGGAGGAATCTTTATCACTGCGATTAGTCGCAGCTTTTGTGCAATACAGATGTACAGGAATTATGCAAATATCTGTGTGGAAATCATGGCACGAAGGCAAACGGCGGTGTAAAAAAAACAGAATACGTTTATGGCCAGGAATGTTTTAATAGGACGGTCGTTTTGCTAGAAATCTGGGAGAATTTGTACTTTGTCGATAAAAAAAACACTTTCTAAAATTACATATTTCATGCGTCTGTCGGATAGAAAGCACCGGTGACCCCCGATTATAAATGGAATAAAATAGTAATCTTAAGTTATGCACAGGCAGATCTCCAACGTAGCAATTGTTAATATTTTTTAAATATACCAGCTGATTAGCTTCAGACCGATTATATCCCAGCTGTCGATCATGGCGCACGTGTTTATACATCATCTATGTCTACACAGGAGAGCCCGTACTAATAGCTCCTAAGCATGAATGTTATCTGCACACAACCGAGTTTTTATGTCTTTTTCAACTTTATTGATGACTTATCGATTGCTAAAAGGAGGACTCTATCCAATGTTAAATTCTCCCATTTGCACTGCGGTGGCATCATCATCAACCCGGTTCAGCCACTTGTGGCTCCTCCATTCTTCTACGACATGAACATGCACGGTTGGTCTTTATTATTTGCTTTATTCAAGCTGGAATAAACCGTTGTGAACTATGTAGCTCTTTTTAACAGTTGTTCAATGCAGAGAGGTAAGCATGTTACAACATCTCAGGGCACTTGGGGTAATTTAGTCAGGACAACTATCGAGGTAGCAAAATGTCTTTGGACATGCTTCAAATAAGTTGGCGGGTAGGGCGGGTACTCTGATATTTTTTAAAGCTATCAAAACATGCCTTTGTCGGAGCAGTCTGCAACTTTTAGAGTCTCATCAGCAGTTTAAGGTTAACTTACTGCTGATAAATTACCTCAAGTTAACTGCAAGGGTGCATCATTTCCCACAGTCCAGACGCCCTGCTGGTGCTGCTGCTGCCTAGGTTAATTGGCCTGCTGATTAAATTACCATAAAAAGTGTGCCCTGCGATGTACTGGCGTCACATGCTGGGTATCCCTCCGCCTTGCGCCCTCTGTGAGGAGGGATAGGCTCTGTCCCCCCGAAACACTGCACAGGATTAAGCGGGTATTGATAATGAATGAATGAACATCATCTAGAGTCTGAGATCCTGTTCAGCACACAGGACAATGTCATACAAAGTCATCACCATTATCAATACCCGCTTAATCATCCACAGGGTCGCGGGAGACCGGAGCCGATCCCGACAGACACAGGGTGCATGGCGGGGGTATACCCAGGATCTAACGCTAATATATCGCAGGACACTGGGGACAAGTTACTCAGCAGGCCAATTAATCTAGGTAGTGCTATGTCTTTCGATGGCAGGCGGAAACCGGAGTACCCGGTGAAAACCCACATGGACATGGGGAAAGAACTTGCAAATTCCACACAGAAAGGCACCCGAGCCGGGAACTGAACATGGGACCTTCTTGCTGTGAGACGACAGCGCTACTCACTGCGCCGCCGCGGTTAAAATCTGCTGGATACTATTTGTCTGAAAAGCCAAATGGTTTGATAATTCAATCATAGAGTGTGGGCCTGAAATAACTATTGTTCCATAAGTGAGAAATGTGTTTTTCCGGTCAACCCTTAATTTTTATTAATATTCAGACGTGCAGCACGGATTTCTATCCACATTTGCTTTTCCCCATAATGCTTCAGCGTAACGTAGAATGAGTTTGGAACTTTGATTTTAAAAATGTCATGGGTGCCCTCATCAGGGTTTCGCTCTAACTGTGGCATCACAGCTTCACCCCACGGTCCAGGCTGCAAGGGGAAGAACGCGGTGTTGATGCACCGGGTAAACGTGGTGGGAATTGATCATCGCAGGCCATTGAGTCCAACGCTAATAGTCGAATTGCGCTTTTAATAATAATATCGATGTCTCTGGGCGGGCATTGTGGTCAGCGGCAAAAACGGCAGGCTCTGAGTTATATCCCAGATGGGCAGGTTGACCCAGCCCATCGCCCTTGCGAAATTTACCGCTGAGTTAGAGGTGAGCTGCTGCCTGGCCATGATAATGTGGAATGATAAAAGGTGGCACAGTAGTACAGTGACTAGCGCTGCCGCCTCCCAGCAATAAGCGCCCCAGGTTCGATTCCCGGCTCGGGTGCTGCCACCTGTCTCTGTGGAGTTTGCGTGTTCATTATGTGTCCACGTGGGCAGATTATTCTGGTCTCTATCCACAGTACGAAGACACGCTGCTGCTGTGTAGGCTAATTTGTCTGCGGACTTATTTACCCCTGGCGCCCTGAGATGTTGTAACTTGCTTACCCCTCCCCGCTGAACAGCTGGTACAAACAGCTGCATAGCTCATTGGTTCCTTCTAGCTTAAATCTAAACTCAGTGTCTAAATGGAATGATTAAAGTAAGACTAATTCATTATCATCCCGTGGAAATACACGTGCGGTGTGATTTCATTGGTAATGTGCAGTTTCAGGAAAACTGATGAGTTAATGGCATTGGTGAGAGGTTTCTACAGATGAGCACCACTGTCCCAGCATGGATAGATTCCAGTACGAGTATGTCACACCAAGCCAGTTTACGATCATTTCTCGCTCAGTCGAGCGATCAAAAACACGCCGCCGGCATCGCCTTAATAATCAAAACAATTTCCAACGCGCCCATGTTCAGTCCGTTTCAAATAGAAAAACGACTCGGAGGCCCAGTGAATCGGCACAAAGGCGGGCGGACGGCAGCCACGTGGTTATCCGGTGCCAACATTTGCCAAACACAGCGTCCTCTATATTATGATGGTATCGGTCACTTAATTAATGAGGTTCGCTTTAGTTGTGGGATAAAAAGTAGAAATCTCGGAGAAAACCCACGTAGAACAGGGAGAGAGAACACGCAAATTCCACGCAGACGCGCTGCTCCAGGCAGCAGCGTCTCTCTGAGACGCCAATGCCACCGCTGCGAAGGTTTGGTCCTGGACGCGGGGGTCACCGCCCAGCGCCAGCTCGGCACCCGCTCGTGGACCGCGTGCGCCAATCACACCGCCGGCCCGCACGACGCCTGGCGTGGATTTCTCGGGTCACGTCGCACGGGCGCCCCTCCTCGCTCGCTCACGCGCGCGGTTGAAACGTATTTATTTTCTCTTCCTCTTCCAAGACTCAAGGCGCTGGGGGGGGGGGGCGGCGTGAACGGTAAACTGGGGGTCAGAGGCCCCTCCGAGCAGCTGTCAAGGCACCGTCAATGTGCCGCATTGTCCGCGCGTCTCCGCCGTAAGTTTGCGTTCGTCTTCGCCGTGAGCCGAAGCGAAGGGTCAACGCTCGAGGGTTGCTCTCGCGCCGCGCTGCCGGGATGGCCGGGTCGAGGGTTCCTCCTCTGCCCTTCGCGAAGCCTTGCGGTGCCTCCGATGTGGCAGTAGAAACGTCGCGGAGGAGACAGGAGGAGGAACGCTCGGTGCGGGTGTCCCAGGAGAGCGACTCTCTGGAGAATCTCGGATATGGAGCCATGGGTTCATCGTTTTGTAAAATCCGCAGTTGTTTAACAGAAACCCCAAAATTCCAAGCGGCCAGCTACAAACAGCACTTAAAGGCAGAGTATATTATATGATTATTGTTGGGCGCTGCTGTTGTATGCAGTGTGCAATCAATACTTGTGCTGACTGCGAAGAGCAAACATCATAACACATCTTTGTATGCGCTTCATACAATGCATAACCATCGTCATCATTCTTGTATTTATAGCCGCTTATTTCTTGTGATTATTTGTAGTACACGTTATTGTGTAGTCACACGTTCATAGCAAAAAAAAAAGAATTTTAAAACAGGCCCAGATTACTCAGCGGCAGAGAGAGCAGCTCGTAATCGAAAGGTTGCGAGTTCACATCCCGGCTGTGGGACGGCTCATCATCACTCCGTGGTCGATAAATTAGGTACAACTCTGTTGGGTAGGTTTCAACGGTGCTTGTGTTGAGGTTAGTCTTGCCCCCCGTCGTAGGATTGTGGAATTTCCAAAATCGCCTCGGCAGCAGAGCACCACTTTGCCTCTCTGTTTGACTGCGCGGACTCTACGAAGATCTTTATTACCGCGAAATACTATGGCCTCGCTCGTTAAAGTCACGCGCGTTTTAAAGATGGAACTTTAAAATGTTTTATTAAGCACTTCTACGTTTTTTTTCTGAATACTTCAAATCCGGCCGATTCTGCAGAAGCGTCGAGATATTCGTGCAGGTTTCAGGCTGCAAAAAATCAGAAAAACGTTGGGAAAGTTGCTGGCCGAGTGGCACGGTTCACAGATAAAGATAACAGAATCTGGCAACAATTATCTGAGCTCGAAGCTTTCTTGAAGCACGTCTTCCCGGGCTGAAGTATGAAATGAAATTCTTATAAAACACGTTTTTATACAGCTGGTCTGACACTCAGGAATGACATTGCCCAGAGTGTGTGTTTTCATTAAATAGTTGGAAAGATAAATGTGCGTCATTTCACGGCGAGAGGACAAAATTGGAGATTAAAGTGCGAGGGTGTTCTCTCGAGAATAGAATTCTGATCTTAGTGTCAGTTTGTGGTTCTCGTATCGCAAATTGCGTACTTGCGTGTCCAATGCTCGTGTGAAAATACAAGGGAAGCTGTCCATGTCCGGGCAAGCATAATCGATACAGACTTATTGATGTGGGTTTTCACAGCTCGACGTGCGATGAGAATTTCTCTCGCGAGATGCTCTTTGCCGTGTCCGCATCGAGAGTTCATCTTCGCGACGTTTCGCCTCCCACGTCAGAGACATCTTCCGGCTTTTGATGCCGACAGACAGATGGACCGAAGTACGGCCGTGTAGCCTGATGGATGGAAGCGTGGATGAGACACAGGTCGACAGTCTGAAGGGCCATCCTCACGATCTACAAACAGATGGGCGTTCGCACGCGGCTAACGCAGAATCGCTTTCTCTCACGAGTCGGACAGCGTTTCTTTTTAACGCAAGTGGAACAGCGTTCTAAGAAACAGACCGAAACAGACAGAAACGACTCTGGGCGGCGGGGTGGTGGAGACGAGGAGAAGCAACGTGTTTCTGTCTCGATATCGATCCGAAGCAGCGCACCTCTGCCAGCCGAGAGGGTGCGGGGGGGGGAGACACTGCACGCCTTTGTGAGCGCCGTGCCGCTCGTGGCAAGCTGCGAAATGTTGCTCAAATTGGAGGTGACGGGGGTAGGAGCGTGGAGACGCGAGTGGGATGGCGCGTCAGGAAGCTCTGCCGCTCCGAAACCACTCTGCCGCCTGTGCGTGCGCATGTGCGTGTGTGTATCGTGCGCGCGTGTGTAGCGCGTGTGTCCTATGCGTACGTGCATTATTGACACGCGCGTGCGTGTACATGTATCGCATTCGCACGCGTGTATCTTGTGTGAATCTCACACGGCGCGTACAAAGTGCTCGGAACACTCGCCGCGTAATTACCGCTCTCTCCGCCACCGTCCATTAACGTCGTAATTCTGCGGGGGAGAGCGCCGGCGGGCAGTTGATGCGGCCCCATGAATTGAACGCTGGAAGACGGCGCGACAACGGTTTCTCTCCGCCACCTTTACGGCGATCGTATTTAACGCGACCGAGAGCTCGATGGCTCGTCGTGGCGGAGCGTATTATTATTATTATAATAATAATCGGCCAGAGTGACGACCATTCACTCTCGGGTCCCGCGCGCGCCGTGAATATGAACGCTGTCCGTTCTTTCGCAGTGGACTCTGCCGTCGCTCTCTCCAGAAGATCTGGAGACATTACATTCACTCCTTACTTTTGTTGTGAAAAAAAAACCGTTCGGGTTTTCTCATAATAATAATAATTGTATTTATAGAGCGCTCTCCCATGTCACTCTGGCACTCTTGCTATTCTTTGTCTTAGTTTATTGGAGCTATTTGTCACATTTTGTGCCGTGTAAATTTGAGTGCTACGGTTTGCTTTATGATTATGGCTGGGGTTTTGTCTTTGTACAACTTGGTGCTGTGATTATTTAATTGTGCAATCTTGTATGTTGTTTACTTTTATGATTATGATTAGCATTTCATTTATGCACATTGTTGCTGTGAGTTTATTTACCCTCTTGTTTGTACGCAGTGTTGCGTTGATCAGTTGGGATGTTTGTTGTGTAGCATTAATCCCACATCTAGAGCTTGGAAGTCCACTGCTTACTTTCTGATGTAATAATAAACATTTATCTAATAATAATTATTATTATTGTAATTGCGTTAATCGAGCGCCTTTCACCCTCGTGTGCGATGGCACTGCTCCTGTAAAAGAACGTGCGGAGGACACAGAGTCTTGGCACAGCGGTGGCACCGTCGGTGGCACGGACGCTCGTCCAGAGCCGCGTCACCTCTGGTATCGCGTGCCGGCGTCTGCTCGCCGAGCGACAGCGATCGGATTACGCTGCCGAATTTGTTAATTGACGGAGCGGGGCAAGGGCCCACGCACCCCGTCTTCACCGGCCGGCCCGAGACCACGTGACGTGCGGCGTCTACGCACGCGGTGCCGATCGTTCGGGGAGAGGCCGATGTCGGAGGCGCGAGCGACCGGAGAGAGGAGGCGCGGAGAGAGGCGGCCCCGTTGTCAGAACGGAACACATTGCTGTGTATACAGGGCGATCCAGATGTCTCGCCCACCCCCCCCTGCCCCATGGATGTTGGGTCACAAGACATTTGGACCACGCTGTATAATGTCGCGGGCAAATGTGTAACTGTGACAACTGGACTGTGAATGCCGGTGCAGCCAAGTTCATGCATAGATGCGTGGCGATAATGGTGCGAGCGTGTTTATCTGAGTGTTTGTTTCCACACTTCCGGATACCAGGTTTGAAACCATCGTGAGCGCAAGTTTAATCTGCAAAATACCAAGGCTTTGTATCTCTTGTTAGCTTTACCTGTCACTTCTTGATGATTATGCTTGTGAAGCTTCAGAGATCCAGTAGCAATTTTCCCAAAGGACATCGGGCATAAATCTTGGTCAAAGCAGTCATGTCAGCAGAAAAAGTTATCGACAGGAGACGTCATAAGAACGTGGTGGACGTCTGGAGCAAGATCGCCCCCGGGGCGGGTACTCTGCAAGTAATGATAAATTATAGTTTATATTTCTAAAATGCCGCTCATCCAAAGGTCGCAACGATTTGTGCAAAACTACGATTATAAAAAAACAGACCTCAAAAGAGCAATCCGCAAGGTGATAAACACTGCAGATGGTTAAAAACAACAACCCATAGCTTAGCGAGATAAAATGATTTGAACATTACTTACATGCCCAGCAGACCACGTCCAACATGAACAGTAAAACAAATCCGCCGAAGAGCAGATCGTCAAGCGGCTGCTGGCAGGACGAGGGCTGCTCCAGTCGCGAGGGCACATCTGGACGGGTGTTTTTTGGTTGTACTCTTCCACACTTTAATAAATAAACAGCATCCACACTGTCGATGTAGCCATGTCGTGGCTCCGTGTGCGATGAGAGCTGCCATGTCGAGCGTTCCACCTCTGTCCTTGGAGACGTTTCACCTCTCACTTTGGAGGTATCATCAGGCTTCTTTAAAAAACAAATGATGATCCCCAGTTTGCTGAAACGGCGAAAGCCACGCTCACAACACCGCTGCCATGAGGGCCTCCAGTGAATAATAATAATAATTACATTTCTAGAGCGCTTGTCACCCGAGGGTTACAAAGCGCTGCACAGAGCTGCGGAGAGAACGGCATCTCAGTAACAACGAAGAGGGACAGAGTTTAAGAGCGACTCTGTGAGGGGGAATGTTGGTCTACTCTTCCACGCTAGCTTACATGATCCCCATGTTAATAAAAGCAACATATGGAATTCGTACTATATTAAATTTGCAAATAACAACTCCCAATGGGACGCTCGACACGGCGATCCCCACAGAGCATTTCTTAAGAGCAATGCTCATCTCACATCGAGCTGGGAGAACCCACGTCAATGCAAGGGAGAACTCGTATTCTCAGTTTCCATACTTGGTGCGTGGCGCGTGTTGTATCATTTCTTCTACCCTACGCTGTAGAGTTTATCCAGCGGAAGCATCCGCGCCTCATAGAAACACAGTTCTGCCCGAGGCAGTTCCATTTCTGCCCCGGGTGCCTTTCCGTGTAGTGTTTGTGTATCTTCTCTCCCTCCCGCTGTTCTGTGTTGTGCGTGGGTTTCTGCTCACAAACAATCCACTCGCTAATGGATTGTCCGAGAACATCACAATGTAGAGGAAGCAGTATTTGGCGGATTGTCTGCGGCTGACCTCCTGGCTGACTCCCACCACCTCCCCTCTCTGTGCTTCCCTCACTCCGCCTCCCCGTACCCGTGTCTCGTCAGTAACCAGGCGTGGAATTTGTGTTGCGCGTTATGAATTATATTATTAACCTACATTTATACATGGAGGGTATTTTGGCCTCATTGTCTATGCTGGGAAGGTATCTTGAATGAAGTTGGTCTCACCCACACTTTATCCCACCGTACACAACCGAGCGATCAACGTGTCTGCAAGTTGCTCTCCCCGTGGGGGACCGATTGGGGGGTCCTCAACAAGGCCCCCCTCTGGCACGTTGTGCGAAACGTCGGACATCGTGCCTTGGAGGCACAAAAAACGGGGACCGATCATTCGTGGCGCAAAACGGAAATGTGAATCGTGCTACTGTGTGTAACGGGCAAGTAATCGTGCTACTGTGTGTAACGGGCAAGTAATCGTGCTACTGTGTGTAACGGGCAAGTAATCGTGCTACTGT
>JAZEWT010000031.1:10315702-10326435 GCA_036362905.1 Mordacia mordax | reverse complement strand
CCCGCAATTGTCGGGGTACTGGAGTGGGATTTGACGGCGCCAAGTCCTTCCTGATACCAACTTCCTTGTGCCGGAGTGTCTGCGCATCATTGCTTATCTCAAGAACAAGGTGCAACCCTTGCGGGAGTGCTGGACTCCCAGACCTGTTCACCAAGGGAAACCCTAAGTGCTTCATTGGAGCAGGCCAACCTCTCCATCACTCTGAATATAGGACGCACGAGTGGTGGGAAGTTATTAGACGGCGGTGTCTGTGTCGATGGTCACCGCTCCGCTCGTCGAGCCGTGAGATCAGCTGGCGAGCAGGTGCTACATGGATTGTCGCGGGAGTGTGAGAGATGACGGTGACTCGGGGAAAGGCACTAGATTTATAAAAAAAATTATCAACATACAGACGACTCGTTGAAGCCATGCTGATCTACTGATAGATGATTCACCACCGTGGAAGACGAGGAGATTGTAAGAGGTAATGAATGCCATCGCTCTGTCTAAATGCCATGGAGGCTCTGATGCAGTGGCTTATGAGTGGTACGACCTGGTTTAATGCCTCGTGCAGAAGAGGCATTTAGTAACGCGGCTATCCGAGGGCTTAAACCACGGGCCGTGGCACTTAGCGCAGTAATCCTCGTCCCGTTGCTGTGCGGATCCCTTCGCGTCCCCGTGGCCTTCTCGCGAAATCCCTGGAACGCGAGTGTTTTTAACCGTGTTGTTAGCGGAGCCGTGGAACTGTACACACGGGAACCGTAAACTCGCAGATAACCACTAAAATAAAGAGTCGTGGACTCACACGCAGACTTGGGGACTCACACGGACACCCGGGGACACGGACTGAGACCCGGACTGGCTTGACAGCCCATGTATTAAGAGAGCCCCATGGACTCGCACTGAGATTCATACACGAACGTAAGCAACTCATAGACTTAGATGAAGAGCTATGGACTCGTACAGAGGTCAAGTAACTGACAGAGAGACCAATAACCCAACATAAATACCCAGAGACTACCACTAGGACAATAGGCCAACTTAAAGACTAATAAACTAGCAGAGACCCATAGACTCAGAGATTCATGAACAGAGACCAATAGACTTACGTGAACACCCATAGGCTTACATATCAAACCAGAGAATATCAGAGGGATTAGGATATAATGTCATTCAGCCATTGGCGAGCATTTATTTCCAATGGCTTAGCGGCTGTGCCAGCCCCAATGCCGGACTGGCAGTTGTTTAATTTTCAGAGTTTGAAGCCGAGTTGCCATGGGCGGGTAAAGGTGGGCAGAACGGGGGGGTAGGGGGAGGGAGTCAGTCCGTGTCGAATATTAGAGGCGTAGTGATGCATCTCTCTGCCTTCATCGTGATCCGCCAGGGTGAATCCAATGCTGGGTGAAGGCCTTCAAAAACCGCCGCCACCTCTCAATCATAACAACCGCCGTGCACCACAATGGTGGTGGCGACGTCACCACAGTGATTGTGCTAGGACCGGTGCACCGCGAGGCCACGTGACGTGTCGACGGCAGCTGGCACCTGCGCGCAAGCCGATTCCGTCTCATTCCATCGCTCCATCTCCTCGGGGTGGACATCATCTGGCAGGAGATTGACTCCTTGGGTCCTTCTCTGTCGTAGCCGTGGCATTTCCTGCCCAAGTGCCACGTCATGTCACACCAGGTCGATGATGTCATTAACCTGCATCCTCTAACTCACGTCTCTCTTTCTCTCGACGCTTAGCTGCTCACGTTTTAAACTTTCTGCAGCTATGGTTTGTATCGATGTCCGTTATCTTGGTTCGATGTGTGATGAGAATCACTCTGGAGAGCTGCTCTTTCGGGATGGCCGTGTTGAGCCATCCTCCCACCGTCCTTTGCGGCATTTCCCATCTCACGTCGGGGGCATCGTTGTCTGAATTCTGGATGGTTTTGCTGAAAAATGTGTGAAGATTGCTCTCAAGAACTGCTCTTTCGGGATAGCCGTGTCGAACGTCCCTCCTCGCTCCATCATCGTCAGGTTTCTGATCAACGTGTAAGACTTAACGACGATGCCTTAACGCATCTCCCGAGTATCGCCGTTAGCCCCACGATCATGGCTAGCGTAACGATGTTCCAGAACGGAATCGATTCGCACACCTGGGGCGTATAGTCGCACCGCCGCAAGCTATACAAATGGACGTGGGGGTCGCCCCCAGCCAGCAGTGGATAGATCATGGTTTCTGTAGCAGACGGATCGTGATGGTGGCAATGGCGATGACAGCACTGGGTGCCAATGGTGCGTCCGTGTCTCTGCATGAGCCCTAGTACGCGTGTCCGTAATCAGGCGCTATCCGCTCACGGCACTTGACCCTGCAGTCCGCTCAGCCTTTACGGGGCGCTTTCTGTTTAGCATATTGTGGGAAGCGTTGGTGCGGTGGTTAGCGGCGACCCAGCCACCGACGGCAGTGACGATTTTCCGATCCGCGCCTGGGGTTTCCGTTAACTCGGCTTAGACTGAAGTGAGCACCCCGGTGCGCAGTGCAAACATCGCGACTGGGGATCGAACTGTGTTTCCACGACGCCACTTGCCCCCAAGAGTCGGTTAAGGCTACATGGGAGATCTTTGTCTCTCTCCGTGGTTGTGTTAGCGGGGCGTCACACTGGGGCTCGTATCGCTACAGATGCCACGGAGACTCTTAATAAGCCAGGGGATTTGTCACGCTCAGGGGGGCCCATGAAAATATTATGAGTCGTTGCCCCGAGAAACGCAATGAATAGCTCGTTTGTTTATCATTTCTTCAAGTGTGATCTGGATTCTTTTCGCGATGTGCAATTCCTACCGGTTTCGTTTGGGTCTGCGCCGTACACGCCGTGCCGATCCGCTGCTGTATCAGCGGCGCAGCGGTAACATCGGCGACTCGTGGACGGAAGGTCCTGTCAGAGCCGGTTCGATTCTCACCGTGGGCACCTTTCCCGCGTGGCGTTCGTATGTCCCCCCCCCCCGCCACGTTGTGAGTTTCTGCCGCGTTCTCCGACTTTCTCCGACAACAGAACTCTTTTAATTCATTGGCCGATACCATAATTAGCAAAACTCCTTTGCAAGACCAGTGAGAACAGCTCTCCATAGCTGTTCTCTTGGGACAGCTGTATCACTTAGTGTACCTGCTCTCTCCTTCGTGTTTCGCCTCCCACGCTGGAGGCATCAGCAGGTGTTTCACAAATGTGTGAAGATCTCGAAAGAACAGATGTGGAGAACAGTTCTTATAGACGTCGAGCGGTGAAAATCTACGCTCGTGCAAAGTGACCTGTGTCGCCTGTTTAAGAGAATTGTGAAGAGATGCTCTCTCGGGATAGCCATGTCGAGTGTTCCAAGGTCGGAAATATACCTCTTTGTCTGTGTACAGGCATCGTGTCAATCCACTGCTGGATGAGGTGTATCACGGCGGTGGGAGGGATTTTTTGACCATGCTTCACCACACTGGTCAGTGCGGAGGGGGAGGGGAATATGGGAAGCATAGAAGTACTGTACAGTATATAGCGCTCTACTGCCCTCTGCTACCCCACAACTGCCAATAACACCCCACTGCACGTGTTGGTCACATGTAAAAACGCTATTCGGTGGTGGAGGTGCTTTAACCAAGTTTCACCACAATGGTCCATGTAGGTCGGTGGAGGAGTCCAGGTCCAGCTCCCAGGCAATGATGCACGTGGCTGAGAATCGAACCCGGGCGTCTAGGTTGGTGGAGCACGAACCGCTGCTTCACCACTCTCCACTCCTCAGCCTCGAATATGAACGCTCACTTATTGATGAAAGGTGTGAGGCATTGCAAGCAAACTGGCGTGGATTTAACTTTTATTTTCGTTAGATTTCAGAGCAAGGCAGCGATAGCGGTTGTACCGAGTTTCACAATACTTCAATAACATTCGCATATTGCCACAAATCGCCCCGAGCAGAATGTAAATCCGTTATATCTGGCAGAGAAATTACACATTGAACAAAACCCACCATTAGTTCGGCCAAGTCAGAGCGGGCGGCTGCAGTTGTGTTTGTAGAAACATCTGATTCGCGTTTGCACATTTGTACACGTGCCTTTTTTGCGTTGAAATCCACAGTTGGATTAGTCTGCCTGCCCACGCCTAGTTGGGTCGTAGGGGTCATTTTGACCATACTTCAGCACAACGGTCGGCGCGGCCTCTGATTTTGTTATTCTAACAACGACGTTGTCCGGGAATTCTGATTCTGGGCACAACTTTGGGCTCTTCTGGGAATCTGTCTCCTCTGGAGCAGATGTTAAAAAACAGCCCCACCTCCAGCCAGGTGCAGCCAGAATTCGACACCAGTGGAGACAATGCGTTTAAGTGTAGTTCTCCTGTCTTCTCGTACTGGCAGTGTGGAGTTTGTGTGCCCTCCCCCTGTTCTCTGTGTGGGTTCCCTCCGGGTACTCGGGTTTCTCTCACAAAGAAACCTCAAGGATGCAGTGTCTGGCAAATGTTGGCGCCGGCTGGCTGTATGGCTGCCTTACCCCTCCTCGCCTCGCTGAGGTTTCCACGTGGCCTCTGTATCTGTGTCGGCTCCACGACCAGGGCATGGAATGTGCGTGCTGTACACATTGTACCATTATTTAACGAGTCAAGTAAGTAAGCGAATATATGGGAAGTACCTTCTGCGGTCATTAGAAAACCCATGTCTGATTAAGGTGAGGAACAGAGTAGGATAGACTGATGATGGATAGATGGATGCATAAGTAGACAGGTGGACAAGTGGATGGACATAGTCGATAGACAGCCTCTAAGTTCGCAGACGTCTTGACAGATATATGTAATAATAATAATAATATATAATTGCACTTCTAGATTGACTTTCACCCGAGTGTCACAAAGTTCTGCACACAGCCGTGGAGAGAACAGCATGTCAGTAACCACAACGACATAAGAACGGCAAATCAACAACAAAAACATATTTGTTTGCACATGAATGAAAGAGATGATAGGTGTAAACATGGAAAAATAAACAGACAGGCAGGCAGATAATTGGATGGAAAATGAACAGATGGACAAACAAATCACCAGCCGGACAGACAGGCAGATCGATATAAAAATAAAATTCGCTACATTTAAATTGATTTGCATGCTTGCGATCCGTGCGTTGAAGTGTTGCGGGTCGCAAGGGGCCAGAGCCTATCCCGGCAGACAGAGGGTGCAAGGCGGGGCTATACCCAAGATATAACACCAGTACAGCGGACGGCACACTTTTTTGGGAAATTTGCTCAGTAGGCCAATTAACTTAGGCAGCAGCGTGTCTATGGACGGTAGAAGGAAACCAGAGTACCCAGCGAAAACCTACGCAGACACGGGGCGAACACGCCAATTACACACATAAAGGCACGCAAGCTGGGATCGAACCCGGGACCTTCTTGCCATGAGGTGACAGCGCTACTCACTGCGCCACCGCTACTCACTGCGCCACCACATGCACGTAAATAATCGATTATTCACAATGCACGTGAACGTTGAATGCGTGGCTCGCGGGCCAAACCGCAAAATGCATTTGCAGAAGTCGCCAACCGAATCGCACCTGTAGTAATCTAGGGGAGATGACAACGAGCAGACGCTTGCGTATGTGACCTAACACAATGTGTGCTTGACCTGATAACAGGCAGTGCTTGGTTAGCACGCAGGTGAGTTCTGGAGAATATAGCGCAAACTAACTCGGTAATAAGACGGATTGGTGAAGGAGGCGAGCGCTGATTGGCTGTGAGCGGAGAGTACTGTACAAATCTGTCACTGTCATTGGCTGAGCGAATGCAAATAGACATGGCGGCTCTGGACGAACTAAATGATCGATTTGTAACTGAAAATTACAAATCCACCATTACGGCTATCCCTAAAGAGCCACAACTGCTCTTCAGGGATAGCCGTAATGAGCGCTCCATCTCTCTCCTTCGCGACGTTTCACCGCCCACATCAGAGGCATCAGGCGTTAATCATGTTGGAGTAATCGTCAGAACGACTGATCATGCCTCCAAAGTTATGACAGCGAGAGCAGTTCTCAACACGGTCATCCCAAAAGAACACCCATGGAGAGCAACTGAGATGCACCGAGCTGTGAAAACCTACATCAGGACCCATCACCCTTGGCTCACATTTACAGATTTTAGTCAGTGTTTTTTGTTAAAATAAGTGTTTCCAGAGCAAACAGAGCTAGTCTCATCTCATCTCATTGTCAGAAACCGCTTAGTCCTGTACAGGGTCACGGTGAGCTGGAGCCTCTCCCGGCAGACATAGGGCGCAAGGCAGCGATATACCCACGATGGGACGCCAGTCCACCATCGGGCACTGCGGGCAATTTAGTCTGCAAGCCAATTAACCTATGCAGCAGCATGTTTTTTGGCCTGTGGGAGAAAACCGGAGAGCCCGGCGAAAACCCATGCGGACACGGGGAGAGAACATGCAAACTCCACACAGAAAGGCATCCGAGTCGAGATTCGAACTCGGGACTTCTTGCTGTGAGGAGGCGACAGCGGCACCCACTGGGCCACCGTGCTGCCCAAGGGCTACAGTAAATCCGCGTATTGTGCTGTTGCTCTAATCAGGGTCTGAGTGTATAATGTAAATGGCACGTTGGGTAAATGTATATGCACACGTAGAGGCACGCAAACATTCGCTATGAATAAGTTTTATATATTAAAAATAATGGTGTGACAACTTATGTCGCCGGAATTCGTTCAGTGTCAAAGATATTGTTTTATAAAGCGAACGGCCCAAAGGTGCGAGGAAACTGCAAATAGGTAGGCGGAAGGCAGCAACGCAGTCAGCCGGCGTCAACATTTGTCAGATGCTGCCACCTATATATTGTGATGTTAGCGTCCAATTAATGAGTGGTTTTTAGTTATTGGAGGAAAACGGGAGAACCCGGAGGAAACTGACGCAGTACAGGGAAAGAACACACAAATGCCAAACAGAAAGGCACCCGAGACAGGAGTCGAGCCGTCTGGGCAGGACCCTTCTTCCTGCGAGGCACCGCGGACATTACCGCTGCCCAGCCACCCTGTTGTTGCACGAAATCACCGTTACTCTTCCACGCGTGGGCAGAGATGACCGTGAAACAGTGAAATTCGAAAAACCAACAGGAATGCATGTTCCCTCTCCCCCTGTAGTTGCCAGATGCGTTGCTTGGCTTGTGAAAGCTCCAGGATGAAACTGCGCAAGTCTCCAGATGGAGATACCAATGGGACGATTCAACGGGCAGGGTCGAAAATTACTCCGTGGCCCCTGGCTCGGCTTTGTTGGCGTGTTATCGCGAGCAGTTTGTCTGCCACAGTACGTCCTTTGCCGGGAGGCAAGGACGTGTATTTCACCTTTGTTAACTCTATCCTGTCGACCTCCCCCTCTCGCTCTGCCTCGCTCTACCAACCCCATTTTACTAACGTGGGTTTTCGCGGCTCAATGTGAATTGCTCTCCGTAGCTGCTCTTTCGAGTTAGCCGCGTCGAGTGTCCCTGCTGTCTCCTTCGCGACGTTTCGCTTCCGACGTTGGAGTGAGAAACATGACGGTAACTCCATCGTGGGATGTGAAACGTGGCGAAGGCCAGTGTAGGAGCACTCAACACAGATGTTTCGAAAGGTCAGCTATGGAGAGCAATTTTCCATCCCATCTTAAATTGGAGCTGCAACCAGATCACCCTGAATGCTCCCGGACTTTATCGTATGGGACGGCGCGGTGATGTTATTTCATTTCTGTAACCCGGCACGAGGCATGAGATCGATCCCGAACTCATGCCCAAGTTCGGGATCGAACCAGGTGCCTGTCGTGCACCTGGACTTCATGCATCCTCTCGCTCCCCGTGCTCACGTGGATGTTTGTCCGGACTCCTCCAGTTTTGCCTCCTCTGCACATTGAAAAATGTGCCTGCGGGTGACTTGGCCACTTTGATGAGCCACCATCGTGTCTGGGAATTGCTCTCCACGGCTATCCCAAAAGAGCAGCTCTTGAGAGCAGTTCTCATCACACGTCGAGCCGTGGACACGCACTGTAACCCGTCACCAGCGCGTTCAGCTGGAACACTCGCGGCAGGTGTGCGGGTTACACCGCTGTATCCGCGCGGGCATTCCCTTTGTAGTGGAATGCGTGTGGATGTTTGGAGGCGGTTGTTCCGAGCAGGTGCGTTCGGGAGTGGGTGGTACACGGCCGGTTGATGTTACACAGGCGCCGCGATTGTTCTTTGTGAGAAGAACTCAAATTTTCCGATCGGAAGTGAATGAATGAGCGAGTAGGCGGGCGAGTGTGCGAGCGACGAGGCGGGCGAGTAAATGAGTGGGTGACCCTGTTGTTTACAGCGTGGCGGTGGTCGAGCATACGTGGTTAAGGTCAGTTTGGTAGTCCGGGTCCATCACGCGGGCAGAGGAATGAGTGTGGTTCACAGGAGTCGTGTAACTGCTGTGCCAGTCACCAATGCCAGCCCATCCCTCATGAATCATCATCCCCATATAGAACCAGTGCCCTACGCATTGGGAAACTCGTTCATTTGAGAAATATGCTTAAGCGGAAAATTACACATACGCGTTTACGTGTGTGTGTGTAGCAGTTAGCGTACTGTACCACTAGCCCAGCTACCTGAGATCACTTCCCACTCGTGACCAATGGTGAATATTTGAACTGATCCGGAGCTTCCCCTGAGCCCGTAAATGAGTACTTAGTGGGTGGCCAGCACCATGCTTGGCCACCCACTAGGTCATGTGCTGTACTAGCCTTTATAGGTGATACTAGCGAACCATACTTAACACTGTGGTCTCTTAAGGCTATAACGATGAATGTATGAATTGGTCCTAGGCTTTGTGTGAGCTCGAATCCGTCTCAAATGAGTACCTGGTGCAGCATGTAAAGACAACCGTCCCCCATACTCTACACGGTATCGAGATGCCTTCTTCATCCAACATTGAAATCGGTCGAGCTGGGCGCGGTTTATTCATTTATGAAGAGGTGTGCGTTTCTGGAGGTATTACTTAGGGCACTTTGACTGGGGCAGTTTCAATGGAGCATTTTTTTTGGGCAGTTTTAATGTGGCTTACTGCTGTACAATTGAAAACACATCACAATTTGTCCTCGGTAATGCCACAAGTTTGCAAATCGTTGCAATTACATAGCCGTGAGTCTTCTCAAATGTGTTTTTAATTACCGTTTTTCTTATGTTAAATTGCACACCAGACAAATTCGAATGACTGCGGGCTGAGGAAAGTGACGATTACCAAAGCTGTAATTGTATCAATTTACTCCCTGCACTGCGGTGGTAGGGTTATTGTGGAACTGTGGTGGCGGAGTGGTGGGTATGGTGGTTGGCACATTGCTTTCTGAACCCAGTGACCTGAGTTTGATTCTTAGTCAGGGCTAACATCAGTGGCGAGTGGCACCTGAAAGAGGTTTGGCTGTCTCTGCCTTTCCCCATCCCGTTGACCAGCGTGGTGAAGTATGGTCAAACAATCCCCATAACCAACACAGCCGTGGGGAGGCCTTCAATCAACAGTGAAACTCAACTCATGGGACGCATTCATTCGGGGTGCTCCGGTTTCCTCCAACGTGTAAACACCTGGTGGCAGCGCGCACTCTGTTGTGAACCAGACAATAGAAAGGTGGTGGTCGAGTCCCAGCCACGGCTGACACAAGTGAAGTCTGGCTAAACAACCTCTGCTACCGACACGGCATGGCGGAGATGTTGGCCAGAGCCTGTCATCAAACATGGGACGAGCTCACGGCAAAGTGCTCCAACCACGGCGCCACTAAAGTCTTGCGATGCACCGCCGTCTCGTACAAGTTTGAATGGATCGTTTATAACGGGGGGGGGGGTCAGACACGTTTCACCAGTGGCGTGCTAAGAGTTAAATTTTTCACACTGACGGATCTGCGCGTCATTGATAGGCTGGCCCTGCTAAAGTAAACCAATTGAATTGTGTTTCTTTGTCAAAGTATTTTTTATTTTGTCATCCCACGTGCCCTGGTTCACAGAATTGGTTTGATAATGAGTTCAAGCTGTAAGAACTCGGTACACGTCAGCCAATGGATATACAAACTGATATGCATCAATCGAGAAACAATACGCGTTAACAAAAAGAGATTTTAAAAAGATATACTTTATACTCGAATTTGAATCACAATCCTGGAAAAACGCGATACAATTGCAATCGAATTGCTGGGAGGGGTGGGTGAGGATTTAAGCCAGCAGCCACGTGTGGCAAAGTCTTTGGGGGGGGGGTGTTCACGTATTATTTACGCACAGTTATGGACAATTATTTCCGGAGGTTTATAGACAATTTCACGGGACGCAGACGGAAATCACAGGGTGACATGCGCAGCGCTGTAATCTATGGCCGAGCCGGCTCTCACTACGAGCGAGCAACAGCAGCTGCCTCAGGCATTCATCTAGGAGATGGAGAGAGAGACGGACGCAGACCAAGAACCTCCACTCATTCATCACTAACGCTGCTCTCTGTTGAACGGGAGAATTCATACGAAGTGCAGTTACCCCGGTGCAGTAAGTAGCGCTGCTGCCTCGCAACAAGAACGCCCCGCCGTTCGATTCCCAGCTCGGGTGCTGCCTTGCTGTGAAGTTTGCGTGTTCTCCCCATGACCCCGTGGGTTTTTGCCCAGTTCTCCGATTTCCTCCCACAGTCCAAAAACATGCTATCTACATTAATTGGCCTGCTGACTAAATTACCCTCAGTGCCCTGCGATGAGCTGGTATCCTATCCTGGGTATAGCCCTTTGTTGTGCCCTGATTCT
>JAZEWT010000031.1:10277697-10315376 GCA_036362905.1 Mordacia mordax | reverse complement strand
TGGGGCCGACTGCGCTATCGAGGTAGTTCGCTAGTGACGCAGCCACTGGCGACCTGGCCCGCTAGTGATGGGGCTCGCTAGCAGCGGGGCAGTTATCGGGAAGGTCTCTTATCCATGGGGCCAATGGTGACTCAACCCTAATCTCCACCTGCTGCCCTGACGCGTAGACGCAGATTCCTACTGACACCAGCATTGCTGCCGTTTTGACAGCCGGGATTTTGGGACCGATGCCTTATCTTTGTAAGTAACTGTTTATAAAGTGTAAAGCGTTCAAGTAAGCATGAGCGCTTTGTCAATCGACTGCTGTTTGAAGACCGGATCGTATCGTCGGTCATCTGGCTTGGATTGTTTGATCACATTTCACTGTGCTACTTCACAGCAGATGGGTCAAGGAGGTGTGGCTTAGAACTAATTCAGATAAATGTGACTGATGTTAGCCGTGGTCGGGAAATGAAGGTTGCCGGTTTCGTAACACAGCATGCTAACCACTGTCACCACTCACCCATTATAGTTTTAAAACATGTATAACGCACAGCTCTGTGTTGATCCACTGTTGCAAGGAGGCCTCCCCCACGCTGTATCAGGCTGTTGGATCGTGCTTTATCGTGCTGGTCAGTGCGGGTTGGTGCAGGCAACAGTGGACACTCGCACGCAGCACTGCACGAGTCAGCACGGCAGGGTGCCCATGTAGTGGCAACATCTGCGTCTCACAGAAAGAAGCGCCTTTCCAAAGGGGTTCAATGCCTGTCCAAGGCACCTTTCTGTGTGGAGTTGTGTTCTCCCACTGTTCTGTGTGGGTTCCTCCAGGTTCTCTGGTTTCCTCCCACAAACGAAAAAGAACACTTATTAACTGGCCTATACCATCGTTGTACACCAGGACAGTGTCTGGCGAGTTGACGCCAGCTGTCAGGGTGGTTACCTCCCCCCAACCTGTGTCCCAAGCTCTTTGTGGCCTCTGGATAAAAAGGCACTGCTATCAAAATATAATAAATTATTATTGTAGCAAAGTGCGCTAACCACCGCGTCACCAACAGAGCTAACAGCCAGTACGGTAAGCTGCAGCATACCAGTAATGATTCAGTATGGTACAGGTGGGAAAGGGGGCTTGCGATACGACCGTACCGGTAAGAAACTAAAGCTACATTCACTACTGATCACCACTACCGATTGCCACCACTGTCCCATTACAATTTTAACAGCTACTTAATTGAACCCTTATCTCTTCCGCTTACTCGGTCGCTTCTGACTGGCATGAGTTTGTATACCTTGATTGTAGCAATCGTGTCGTTTGGGGCTCTCTGAACGATCTGATATCTCCGGACGTGCATCGCAGTCTTGTGTACAGCTGTCAGGTTTCTTATCCGAGCCCTTCACCGACGTTGTCATCCCACCGATTCCTTCCACTCCATCGCCCTGCCTTTGGCTGCGCTCTGAGGTTTTTAAGTCTGTAACGTCTTCACAATCCCGCTCAAAGAATTTAGGTCTGTAATGTTTTCAGAATCCCCTGTAGTCCAGCTCTTAGTTAACCCTCTGATCTCACCTCCACCTGGATTGCGTTCCCCTCTTTCGGTCATGGCGAGCAGCTGCGGTCTCTGTCTCGAGCGACCGTCAATCTCCGCGTGAATGGAGGTCACTCCCTCCCCGCTCGTTCAGATGCCGCGATTTGGCTGCTTTCAAAAATATCAGTCCTCCTGGCCCCGTCATTGTTTCCACTCGAACTTGGCTCGGTCTGTTTTCGATAGCAAATTGTTTGTGTAGGGGGTAATATATGGATTATAGGTACATATATTGATGTAGATTTTCATATATCTCGATTATTGCTTTTACAAACTGCTCTTTCTGGTTAGCCATGTCGGACGCTCCATAATTCATTGCGATATTTCGCATCCAAAGTTGTAGGCATCTTCAGGCAGAGTGGTGTGACCGGGTGCTTGCGATTGAGTGAACTTTCTGTGAGACTGTTGTACCATATATGAGTCTCTCACATTCTCCGTGCCCGGATCTTTCTCCCGTTCCCTTTTTTCAAAGTGCATTGTCTTTATTTAAAGCCAATTTAACTAAATCAGCTCTCACCCCTAGTTTAACAATAACGTGACATTGCATTACATCACGGATGTCTGCCGAATTGTTTACAGGGAGTTCATTTTAGGGGCTGTTTACTCTTATTTTTATACCTAGCTGCCATGTCTGGTTGCATTTTATTCTAATTTTCAAATTCGATTGCTTGTTGTCCGTCTGCAGTGTGAGCTGCCATTGCCGAGTTCTTCACATGTAGCAAACGCACTGCAGCCTCGTTGTCTTCCTTGTTGTGACTGTTCCGCCTGTTTGACTGATGTAAGCTTGCTCATAGAGCGGCATAGTGGCGCAGTGGGTAGCGCTGCTGCCTCACAGCAAGAAGGTCCTGGCTTCGATTCCGGGCATGGGTGCCTTTCCGTGTGAGGTTTGTGTGCTCTCCCCATGTTCGCCTAGGTTTTTGCTGGGTACTTCGATTTCCTCACACCGTTCAAAGACACATTAATGGCCAGATTAATTGGCCTGTGGAGTAAATTTCCCCAAAATGTGTGCCCTCTGATGTACTTGTATCACATCCTGGGTATTCTCGTGTCCTGCACCCTCTGTCTTCCGGGATAGGCTCCAGCCCCCCACGACCCTGTACAGGATTAAGCAGGTATTGATAAATGAACTTCTTCATAATTTCTGCACGGAATGCAACACATACCATCTATCTGCCGCAGCTATCAGTATTTAGATATTGTACGCACATCAAGTATCTTCTGATTGGCTGTGAAGTTGGTTTTTACGTTCCACTTCTCAGGATAGTTATTACTTCTGTCCGCGGTAACTTTGACATTTGGTAGGAAGACGTGGGGTTTTGTCTTTGCCCTGCTGTCATGGTTTTCTGTTTGTGAGTTGGATCTCTGCTTTTGTGAATCAATTGTTGAGTAGTGCTTGTTGTAAATGGTGTAGCTAGTATTTTAGATGGTTTTTTGTCGAATATTGTTTTGGACTAGTGAGCTAGGGTATGCAGTATCCCCTGACTTATGTTTTGGGTGATGGTGTGACTCCGCATATAAATACCTGTCCTTGTGTGTTGTTTTCCTGTAGACTGTGTGGCTGAGTGTCTCATCCACGTTTCTTTTCACGAGCACATGCAGGAATGGGATTTGGTCGTTTTCTTCAATTTTCACGGTAAACTTTCTGTTTGGGTGTACGCAGTTAAGGTGATAAAGGAATTGCTCTAGCTTGTCCTAATGCATCATCAATGTGTCAATACCATGGGTGGGTTAACGCTATGGGTACTTTTTAGCCAGTATACATCTTAACACCTGCATAATCGCCAGATACGGTAAAACCTGTTGTAATCTTACCATGGGTGGGTTTTACTGTAGCTGATTTAATGGGTTCATCTTCAAATCCTCTTAGGTACAGGTAGGCTATTGAGGGTGAGACTGGAACCCCCATTGCTGTGCCCTCTTTCTAATAGTAAAACACCGTCACACTTGAAGTAGGTTGTTGCGGGGCATACTTTTACCAGCTCTCCTGCCTTCTGTTCAAACTGTTTCATAATCATTTTGATGGTTTCTTCGATGGTCATTTTTGTAAAGAGAATACATCAAAACTGATAAATAGATGTTTATTACAGTAGAAAGTACCCAGTGAGTTTACAAACTCTGGATGCGGGATTCCTGTAATACTACACTGACTAATATCTGATAATTTTTGTGCTGTGCAATTTTGTGTTACTGTTTACTTTCAGTTGTATTCAGGGTTTCATATTTGCAGAAATTTTTTCTCCGAGTTTAAAGGTGCATCTTGCACATTATTCTTTATTTTATGATTACAGTTAGGGTTTAATCCTTGCACAAATAGCTTCCGTGAGTTTATTTACCCATTATGTTTGTCAATTTGAATGTTTGTTGGATCACAGGGACCCTGCATCTAGAGCTTGCAAGCATTTGGAACTTTCTACTGTAATCATAAACATCTATCTTTAACACTTGCAAGCTCTGGCTGTGGGATTTCTGCAATACAACCAATATATATCAGCACAAGGTAACAGAACGAATGTAAACGTGTGGTGATTGCTTCGAAAAGCTGTTCTCTCGGGACAGCCGCGTCCATCGCTCCCTCTCCCTGCACCACGCGCCATTGAGCTGCAATTCAGATATTTTAAAATTGCTTTTCATTTGTCTTACAGAGGCTGAAAGCTTGTCTGAGTCAGCAGCAGCCGCCGCCACACCTGCCCAACGGCACCATGGGAATGATGGCACCGGGCATGGGCCTCTGTGGCCAAACTCAACCGTTGCATCACCAGCCCCATCCGGCCCAGCACCACCAGCCTCACCACCACCATCATCCGCATCACCACCACCAACATCAACAACCGCATCAACAGCAGCACCACAACCCCCACCAGCACCACGGTCACACAATGCAGCAGGTAAGAGCCTCTTATTACATCCACATTGTCATCTATGTTAATGTTATGTGGTGTTCCTCAGCTTTTAGGAAGGGGAGCGGTGGCGCAGCCGTTAGTACGCTGGGCTACAAAACCGGCGGCATGAGTTTGAATCCCGCTCACAGCGAACACCAGTAACGATTTTCTGAACCGGTCCTTGGCCTCCCCTAGGTCGACTCAGCCTCAAATGAGTATCTAGTGCAGTGTATAAACATTTCCACTAGGGAGACAGGCGGCCTGGCGTGGTGCTGGTCACCCACCTCCTCTTGTGCCGCGTCGACCTTCATAGGTGCTTGCTAACAGCACTTGACCCAAGTCTGTTAAGGGTATATGGGTGAATCTTTGTCTTTAGGGTTATAGGTACTAGCACTATGGACGATCTCTATTTGTGTAAGGCCTTCTCACATCAGTTATTGATGACTTCTGGCTCTCATGGCTGGACATTGACCTGTAATCCATCTTGGTGTCCTTTTGGCAATGTTGCGAGATTGTTCAAGTGTTAGAAGAGTAACCACTATCCGGGTAATGAAGCTGAATTAAGACGTAAAGCCTTGATGCTGTACAGAAAAATACTTGCTCCATTGTACATAGATTACAATAATTGCTCTCAAGAGCTGTGCTTTCAGGATAGCCTTTTAATGTTTCACCTATGTTGGAGGCATCATTAAGCGACAGATGACTGCGGCGTAAAAACCTACATTAGTAAAATAATATAATTATCAGGAGGTGTGGTGAGTAGCGCTGCTACCTTTCTGTGTGGGTTTTTGCACCAGTACTCCGGTTTACTCCAAGGTAAAAGACACTGCTGCAGCCCTCGAGATTAATTGGCCCCCCACTAAATTGCTGCCAGTCTTCTGCTATGGACTGATGTTTCATCAAGGGTACAGCCTCACCTTATGCCCTATGTCTGCCAGGATAGGTTCCAGCCCTCTGCATCACTGCACAGGACGAAGTGGAGACTAATCATGCTGTATGAGAATTGCTCTCCAAAGCTGTTCTTTCGGACCAGCTGTGTCAAGCACTCTTTCTCCATCGTGACGTTTCTCCTGCAAAGTGGGAGGTGAAACGCAGTGATGGAGGGAGCGCTCGACACAGCTGTGGTGAGAGAACAGGTTCGAGAAGCAATTCACACGCGTCACCTTAACAGTCGTCGCCGCCGCGTTTCCCGCACAGCTCCCGCTGGTGGCCACTCCGCAGCCCGGAGGGGGTGGCGGGCGCAGACGCCGGGTGCTCGACGAAGACCCCGACGAGAGGAGACGTAAGTTCCTCGAGCGCAACCGCGCCGCCGCCACTCGCTGCCGTCTCAAGCGCAAGGCGTGGGTTGGCTCACTCGAGAAAAAGGCTGAGGAGCTGACACAGACCAACATGCAGCTGCAGGTGCGTGCGTCGCTTCCCCCCCCCCCCTTGCACCGAGTGGGTCGATCGGCTTAAGAGGAGGAGGATGAAAGTGCAGCCCTGCAGTTGAATTGTCACGTTATTGTGGAGGGGCTTGTGTATTCCAGTAAACCCCAGAATTGTGCTGCTTCTAGTCGTGCACTCCTGCTAGGGTCTGCCCTGGTGAACAGGTCAGGGGGTGAGGTTCCAGACAAACAACGATCCAGAGTGGTTCGAATTAAAGTGGGTTTACGGCATGTTTACCCTTACGTGACCAAAAACACCTAATTATAACTAACACTGGCAGTGAAAACCCACGTTTCCTTTATGACTCTAAACACGTGCATTTCTCTACCAGAACGAGGTGGCCCTTTTACGAAACGAGGTTTCTCAGCTGAAGCAGCTGTTGATGGCGCACAAGGACTGCCCCGTCAGTAATATGAAGAAAGTACAAGGCTTCCTGGGTAAGAGTGCTCCCGTGACCGTCACCCAGCCACACACTGATTCGTTCACTCACCCCCTCATTCTCCACCATCCCATTCAATCAACCACTCACCCACCTAATAACTTACTCATTGATTGCTTCGAAAAGCTGCTCTCTCGGGACAGCCGCGTCAATGGCTCCCTCTCCTCGCAACGTTTCGCCTCACACGTTAGAGGCATCCACAGGCGCAATGTGTGTGTGCAGTGCCTGTTGCTCCTTTATATATGTGGGTACTATGTATGTGTCGAGTCATCTTTTGTTGTGTGAGGTCTACATCTGAATCACATTAACATTCGTTTCCTTATCTTATTCCCACCCCGGAACTGCGATAACTCGCTCCCTGCTTTGTCTGTGGCTAGTCCCCTAATTTACATCTCATGAAAGAAACATCTCACACACCAGGCGATACCCTTCTGATGTCCACACCCAATAGTTCTATATCTGTGCAATCATCATGCATCGAGCCATGAAAACCTACATCATTACTTACTCATTCCTTCAAAAACTAATCCAATCACTCCTCCACTAACTTCCCCCTCATTCGCTTACCCGTTCACTCACTAACCAAACCGCCCACCCACAAATTCCCTTGCTCACTAACAAACGCAATCACATACTCACCCAGTGCTGTTGACCATTACGTTCACACCTTCAGGTGCTAGCCAATTGTCGTTTTGATCCTTTGGACCTCTGCTCGCCCAACAGTGTTACAAATACGTAGACACACATACAGGGAATGACAACCATGACAAGACACTCTCCAAATAGCCACAGTCATAAACCAGGGTGATTCTGTGGAACAGCCGCTACCGGGAACTGAATGATACAGTCTCATTTAAATATGAGAAGTGTTAATGCACATTAAAACTGTTACCGCTGTGTTTAATCACCATTCGTAAAAGGGTTTTAGTACACCTGTGTGTAAAGCGTTATTGCAGGGGAAAAGACAAAGATACCCGCGTATAGCTTTAAACAGAGACTCTGCTGGGGTCAGGTGCTGCTGGTGAGTAGTGCCTGTGAAGGGCCAGCACATGACAAGGTAAAGGTGTTCAGCATCACGCCCAGCCATCTTTGTCCCCATTGTGACGGTAATTACATACTGCACCTGATACTCGCTTAAGGCTGAATCGACCTAGGGGAGGGCCCAGGACCTATTCAGAGACTAGTGACTGGTGTTAGCTGTGAGTAGGAATCGAACACTGCTTGCTGGGTTTGTAGCACGGTGTACTACCCACTATGCTACTGCTCCTGGGGTAAATACAGATACAGACCACGCCTGCTCACAGTCGATAGCACACAGAGCGCTCCGGTATTATCAAACAATTGGTTTGTGAAGGGGTTAACCGGATAGGCCGCGTTGTTTCCATTTGCCACCGTGAACAACAGCTGCCAAAAAAACACCCCCCAGGCAAGTTTAGCAACAGCTCAATTGAACCTGGTCGCGGTGGTGACTGCCTTGAACTCATGCAGTCACCCACGTGCCCATTCACACCATGCTTGCCACCTGTCTAGGTGAGTGACCCGGGACAGACTGGGAACCGGCATCTGTGTGAGTGGTGACAGCTGATTTCTCTAAGGATCTGGTTACCCCTTATTGAGCTGAACGGTACACATAGGGGGTGTGATCCAAGTCTGGATGCATAGGGAAGATTAAATAATCAACACTGAATACACTTATTATTCCATAAGCACTAGTTACACCTAATCTCGTTTGGTATAGAGACATCCGGGGTATTTAAACTCCTGAAATATGTAAAAACAGAACTCATCCCATATATTTCTGATGGGCTGACTTCTGATACACCCTATAAATATATTTAAATGAACATTACTTTAAACTTTTAGCCGTGTTAGTACACCTTGCCACGCTTGGATAGAAGGCGCTTAGAAATGTAACATATTATTATTGTTAAACAGTTGTGGACAGGCCTGGGTTGAGTTTAGTTGGTGATAAAAAGTTGCTTGCTAGGATTTCCAAACTCTGACTGAAGCTATTGTGGGAGAAAATATTTATAAATGATTAATTTTCTACATAAAGGGAGCAACAGGCACTACACACACATACTGCACCTGAGGATGCCTTTAACGTGCAGCGAAACGTCGCGAGGACAGAGAGCCATCGACACGCCTGTCCCGAGAGAGCAGCTTTTCGAAGCAATCATCATGCATCGAGCCGTGAAAACCTACATCATTACGATTAATTTTCTTAAAATATTCTGTTTTAGAGAATTGCTCCTAAGAGCTTCTCTTTCCAGATGGCCGTACCTGTCATCCCCTTCTATCTCCGTCACAAAACTTCATCTCCTACGTGAGAGGCAGCGTGAAGCTGCCAAACCGCACGTGTTTCTTGCCGTGCGTCTAACACAAGGGAAGATCAGGCTCAGCAATACGGGTGACCGGGCCCCATAGAGAATAATCAACATCAATTAAATTGTAATGGTAACAGGGTCGTGCTCTCGCCTCACAGCAAGAAGTCCCGAGTTCAATTCCCGGCTCGGGTGCTTTTCTGTGCGCATTTGCATGTCCGCCCATCGTTTAAAAACACGCCGCTGCCTAGGTTCGTGGCCTGCTGAGTAAATGACTCGAACACGTGTGCCCTGCGATATATTGGCGTCAGATCTAGAGCATAGCCCTGCCTCGCACCCCGTCTGCCAGAGCATTTCAATTGATTTTTGGCCTATGTTAAAATACTCGTGCTTTGACATAAGCCTGCAAACCCCGTTCTTTTCAGATAGCCATGCCACGTGCTCCCTTTCTCTCTGGCAAGCAGTTCTCATAGGTTGCGTTGTGAAAACCTACATCAGTACATAGGCCTGTACCGCTATAGCCAACTACATGATCCGTGTGCCAACAAGAGGATGCGGGGGGGGGGGGGATACGGAGAGGGAGCAGGGATCATGGACCAGTTCGTGCCCCGGTATCTGGCTCTCGTGACAAATGAAGTTTCCCACTGCTCGTCTAAGCGTTCCGTCTCCCGCGTCGTCGCAGTCAACGCCGGGCTAAGTGCACGTTCCGTTACCGCCACTGTGCCGCAGAAGACGAGAGTCCGACGGAGGAGCAGGCGAGCTGCTCCCAGCAGCAGGTGATCCAGCACGTGTCCTCCAACCCCCTCTCCTCCTCGTCCTCCTCCTCCATCCTCACGCAGCTCAGCAACTCCAGGACCGAGCTGGCTCGCATCGGCCAATCACAGCTCGGCATGGGCGTGGTTTCACAGGGCATGACCCTGAGCAGCTGACTGGGGCCTGCCTGCTGATTTGTCTGAAGCAACAAGAATACAAACTCCCACGGAGGAACTAGTTTTATATTGTTTAAAAACGAAATAGGCTTATCCAAGTGCGTGAATGCGTACGGTATGTCGACACACAGCAAATAAGACGAGCAAGCCGTCTATTCGTTACTGAGTGAGTGGCGTCACCATGGCGTCCGTGCCAGGATAGGTGCACTTTGAGGCAGAAACACGAAGTGTTGAATGCTCGCCAACAGCTATGAGCTGACGGCAAATGCATCACATGCTCTCCACTGTATTATTACACGGTATATACAGACTGTGTGTGTGTGTGCGCAAATGCAGTGGTTGCAATCAGAGATGAAAGTAAGCCAGTACGGTACGCGCGTACTGGTAAGACATTTAAGTTACTTTTTCACTTCTGGCTGAAATGTGTCGCCGTATGATGGTACGCTACACCGCTACTGCTTAGAAGACCAAACGCGTGCATGTACCAGCAACTTACAAAGCCATTCCTCCCCTATCTCACAACATTCTCACTGAAGGGGAACAGCAATGAACGTGGACCGCGACACCAAGGCTAGGTTTCAAGGCGTTGGTGTCGCACGGATCCCCGCATCTCAAGCTTGCAAGCTCATTGGGTACTTTCTGCTCTAATCAAACATCTATGTGTCTCCAGCTCACAACTTCAGCACTTACAATTCAACACTGGGCATAGGTAACCGTACACAAAGACAAAGATCATCCCTATAGCCTTAACAGACTGTCGGAGCAAGTGCTGTTAGCGAGAAGCATCTACGGGTGGGTGAACGGCCGTCTTTGTCTCCCTAGTGGTGATGTTTACACAGACGACACCAGGTGCTCACGTGAAGTCGACTGGGGGAAGGCCCAGGACCAGTTCAGACAATCGTCACCGGTACTGGTGACCGCGAGCAGGGAATCGAAGTCGTATTCACCGTGTTCGTAGCTCGCTAACCGCCACGCCACCGCTCCAACAATAACCACCGTTCGCGCTTGTGCCTGCGCCAGGCCATACGCACTGAGGCCACGTCAAGTGTCGAAGGCTCACCGCCAGGAGGTCGCGCGACAGACCCAGGTTTTCTGACCGAGACGACTGGCAGATGAACCGCTGCTCCCTACATCGCAGTACACATGCGTGCATGAAACTGGGCACGCGGTGCATTTCTGTTTTTAAATTATCCGCGTACCCAGTTCAACTCTTAAGCATGGACGTGATTGATCGCACTTACTGGCGCTCGTTTTGGTTCATCGTTGAGCCAATTGCAGCTGCGGTGATGGCAGTGCCTGCGGCACTCAGCGGACTCGCCGCCCGTCACGGAGTCCCGGTGGACGGCATTATTCTCCACGTGGGGGCAGGCCGGGCAAATTTAGGGGGGATGAGGGCAGCAGTCAGGGGGCAAAAGCATGACAATTGTGGGAGGCCCAAAACTCTCTAAAATACTAAATGTTGGGTGACAACACTCTCCACCCCTTGCAGCCGCACAAATTCATCACTATCTAAAATCTTTCATTATATTATTTTTTTTTACAATGGAATCGCGAAAACAGAATGGGTGGCCAATAATACCAAGTGGCGCGATACGGATAACAGGGTTCTGCTGTAAGAGGGCGTGGGCCGACGCTTTGGCCACACCTTGCTTTGCCAAACTGTTCGGTCAGACGTAGGACACAGCAGTTGTTGGGCACGTGACAACGATCTGGACAGGGGGACTTGTTGTTGGAAAACCGATCGCTCGAGTTGCTGCTGGCTTCACGGTCTTCTTGAACAAACAAGAGGTTCAGATTAACATTGCACGAGCCTCGCACAATCACCATCACTTTGCTCGTGGCGCAAACAAATGTTTAAATGCACTTAACACTGGAATTACGAGAATGTTGCATAAAAGTCCACCAGCTTCTACAGTGTTTCACTCACAGGCAAAGGTCCTAACTTTGAGGAGCCTGGCTGCCTCTTACCGTAATGGTAATAACGAGTCTGATTTTATAATGGTTATTATGATTCACGATAGATCTTTGAGTCTCCTCGTCACGTGAGTAAAATGTTTCATACTCTCTCCACCTGGCCAATTACTAAACTGTGTCACGTGAACAAACGTAACAGCGAATTACACTCAGGTCCTGCTAAACATTGATTCGTTACAGAGCTATTGCTCCGGAGTTATTTATTTTCACCAAATAAAAAAAAATAAAGTTTGTCATTCGAGTCAGAAGTTCCCGAGTCCATCACTCAGAGTGCGCCGAGAGCGGCCGGTGGAGACTGGGCATATGTGCAGTGTCCTGTACGTTCATAGCCAATCAGCCCTACTTCAGTGACCTGTCTTGGCGCTTGTTCGCGTGCTCCTGTTCACAAACGCATCCTGGCCGCTCTAACACCGTGGAGTCTGTCCACGGGTTCAGCCAACACCAATAGACCGCTGGTTTTGTTGTGGATCTCAAACAACAGCAGTGGTGCCACTGACATCTCTAGCTCGTCACGTGCGTTCATGTGACAACGTGCATTGACAGGCCCCGTCGGGTGGTCGAGGGTGACGACACACATTTCACTCACGCGACGATTTGGGCCCGAGAATCGATCGTGGCAGTGGTTGCGAAAGCCTATGTGATAAATTGTTATTAATGTCATATTTTTTAGCACTTTTTACTGTGTTATATTAAGTACTCTATGGTACTCTGGTATACGGATCGTAAACTCTTATACGGCTGAAAGGCATTATAGTGATATACTATGAAGAAAACCGTAGTGTACATGCAATAGATTAGTTTGTGAGTGGGACATTAGCGCTTATACCCTCGCTCTGGTATAAACACTTGAACTATCTATCTCTGCGGGCACGCACACGGTGAACGCTTGATTGGGGTCACGATGGAAGCAATTGGCCCAAAGATATTTTAACAATAACACGGAGGTTTTCGCGGCTCCACGTATGAACAGACAGGAGGAATGCTCGACACGGCTATCACGAGAGAGCAGCTCTTATGAGCCCGTCTACTAATACAGTCTATGGTTGAACCAACCGTTTAGTAACGGAGATTTCTGCTTAAATTAGCATCGAGTCATTGCTGCTCACCTGTTTATTATAGCCATGAGCCAGTGACGGAAAATCAATGTTCCTATGGTGGGTGACGGAGTCTGTAGGTGTCAACCGCTATTGACTTCCTATCAAAGCGGTACTCATTCTCTTCACCCCAGAGTGATGATGGGCTGAATGGAACTCCCGAACAAGGGTTTAAACTTGCAACCGCTAGCTCCACCGCTAAACCACCCCGGGGAGGCATTATACAAAACAATAATCCCATGGGCGCCTCGTGTCGGACCAATCGAGCCTCGACTGTGTGCACGGAAACACGTGGTATTTACACGCGGGGGTGGCGGTGGTGGTGGTGGTGGTGGTTTCGCGCGTGCGACGCGGTCATATCTGCACAGACTTGTCCTGTTCACTGTACGTTACTTCTCATCAATGTCAGTCATCCATATTAATATATTATTGTGGTGGTCATCGTCGTACAATACTGTCGGGGTTTTCTGAGGTGGTGGCGGCGGTGGTGGTGGTGGGATTGTTTGAACTGTCGTGTTGAAAGCGAGTAAGAAGGACGGACGTTTGAGTATTATCAAGTTCCCCGCAGAGTGTTGGACAGCCCCCCTTGTAACGGAGCGATGCCTCCTCCCTGCCCCCCTTGTAACGGAGCGATGCCTCCTCCCTGCCCCCCTTGTAACGGAGCGATGCCCCCCATGCCCCCCTTGTAACGGAGCGCTGCCCTCCCCCTGCCCGCTGCCCCGCGCCGCTCTGCGTCGTCATCTCGTGCGCAAGGCAGTGACGTCTCCTCTCTCTATCAATTACGATGCAGCACTTAAAAAAAAAAGCTTTTTTACCGCTTTTAAATGCCAAAGACTGTCTGGTTGTTTTGAAGGATTTACTATGTATATATTGTACATATCGTCATTACCTGACTTTGGTTTTTATGTATGAAACAAAACAAAACGTATATATATTAAACAAACAAAAAAAATCCTATATTTTGTGCCTGGAAAAAATAAAACCAGAAATCTTTACGGTGGGTTGTATCACTGACACGTGGGGGGCTAAGGCAAGAACGCACAACTGGTGATCAAATTCCGCTGGAACCATCGGGGACATTGTTTCCACGATGTACTTCTCCGCAATGCCATCTCCATCTCACCTTCATTATGATTTATTACGAACGTCCTCGTGGTATCTCCTCCATGCCTATAAACATGCTCACAGGATTGGCAGAGCTGTGGGGGACGATAACGTGGGTGTAACAGCAGAGCCGGTCCGCGCGAAGCTGCCCTGGTCGCCGACTGGAGCCATAACCGGTTTGTGCATTGGCCTGCCTGGATCATTGAGTCTAACAGTAATTATAATTATATAATTTATAAACCGCGCACATTTGATCTAATTATAATTTATAACACGCGCACATTTGATCTAACTAATTATAATTTATAACACGCGCACATTTGATCTAACCAATTATAATTTATAACGCGCACATTTGATCTAATTATAATTTATAACACGCACATTTGATCGAACTAATTCTAATTTATAACACGTGCACGTTTGGTCTAACAGTAATTATAATTTATAACACGCGCACGTTTGGTCTAACAGTAATTATAATTTATAACACGTGCACGTTTGGTCTAACAGTAATTATAATTTATAACACGCGCACGTTTGGTCTAACGGTAATTATAATTTATAACAGAACGGGGGAAAATAAGCAAATTCCGAAACGAGCAGCGTCCAAGACAGGAAGTGGAGCCGCAATGTACAGGACCTTCCCTTCCGCGAGGAGACGCGGATGTTATTACCAAGGCGTTGAAACCCGATTTGTTTAAATCCTCCCGAATATTTACAGATGAAGTGCCTGTGAATTAACAATAAAGTGAACGCCCAATCATAACTAAAGTTCTAAACTGACCATCAGAATAACCCATTGCATGAGAGCCATCGCAAAAGCTTTTCTACATTATAAAGTGTTTTTAGGTTGGGTCATGTAATATGTGTTGTCATGTCAACACATCGTGCCAATATAGTCCGCAGGCCAATTCACGAAGACAGCACGTCTTTGGACTGCGCAAGGAAACCAGAGTACCCGGTGAAACCCACACGTACAGAGAGAACACGCAAACTCCACATAGCCAGGCCGTGCCAGAACGGGGAATCCAACCCAGAACCTTCTTGCCGTGAGGAGGCGGCAGCAGCGCTACTGCCCTGCACCACCGTTACTGCCCTGCACCACCGCTACTGCCCTGCACCACCGCTACTGCCCTGCACCACCGCTACTGCCCTGCACCACGGTGCTGAATGCTCAGTAAACGCATCGCGTCGTCACTCTCTCAGTTTACACCTTCAGTGGCGGCGCTATTTGTTGCTAAACAGCCTGGCCCTCGGGGGCCTTCAGGTCTCTGTGCTCGGCAACTCTGACCAAGACTACCAAGGTTGCATTACCGTGAAGCCCTCTATACCACAAACAACGGGACAGGGATAGAATGTGGGGGGGGGGGGTAGATCTCACATGCAAGCCGAATTTCCCCACGACAAGGCAAATCGGTCATAGTCCGTTTGTTTCCGTAGTTATTTTCCTTCCAAACCAAGAATAGCCGGGGTGCCAAGGCAGGTCACAAATTGCTCGCAGCTGCTTCAGGGCACGTGTAGGGAGCTAGTAGCGAAGGTCGTACAATGGGCCGTACAACGAGGGTCTGTCTTACACTCGAGCAGGTAAGAACAGCTGCTGCCTGGAATACTTTACACCACGTGCCAGCGTCTGCCCCCGCGCGTGCCTGTGAGCCAGCAGTGGACATTCCACCTTCATGTGACGGAAATCGATCTCTGAATACAATAATCTGTGTATAATGGGGCATGTGTTTGTGTGTGTGTGTGTGTGTCCGCACTGAGGGTAGCAGGTTCCAATCATTCGTAAGCATACATTTTATCGGCAAATGCCAAGGTTTTTTTGTAATGTCTGCTTTACTTCTGACTTCTCTACCCACGCGTATGAAACAGCGGTCTCAACGTTTGTCGTATTGCAGGAACCCCGCATGCAGAGCTTGCAAGCTCACGGGGTAGTCTCTGCTGTAATAATAAACATCAATCATCAGTAACCAGCAGTACCACTCAGAAATGGACATGGGTATGAGATCCAGGTCCAAAGCAGTCGTGCGAGCATTTGAGTGCTGCCCCCTACTGTGTGGAGCCCACCGTGACTCGAAGCGATCTCCTCGGCAAGGGCTCTGAGATAACCATGGGAATATCACACGAAGCTATTACACGTACATCGTAGCGCCTCTCACCCACGAGCTTTCAGGAAATCACAGGAGTGGGGAGGAGGCAGCCATACAACCGGCTGGTGCCAACCGGTCAGACACCGAGTCCTATATGTTATATCACTGGTCGGTCAATGAGTGATTTTTTAGTTGTGAGGAGTAAATCGGAGAACTGAGGAAACGCACGCAGAATTGGGGGAGAACACAAAGACTACGCCTCGCAGAACGTTGCCTGCAGCAGGATTCGAACCGTTTCGGGCAGGAAGTTGACTTCTGTGAGGAAGGGCGGATGTTACCATCGTTCAGCCACACGACCGTTTCTCTGCCACGTCCCAAAGACCGACGCGGTAGTACCGCTCTGCGAGGGATTCGCTTTGTTAACACGCCAACACACATTTGGGACTCAATGCTGCTTGAAACATCGGGGCACACAATAATAAGAGTCGCAGCCGGCAATCGAACTTGGGTGAGCAGGTTCACAGGGCAACGGCGGTCACGTCACGCGTGGCCCGATGATTTACCGTGGGGTAAAGCCTTCCCACTTCCCCCGTTTCAAGTTCTCAATCGATGTAACGATGACGCGTCATTCATCACCCACGCGGGCGGCCGGGCTGACGCAGAGGTAACGTCTGCGTCTCGCTGTCCTCCTGCCCAAGGCAGTTCGAGTCCCACACTGGGCACCTCCCTGTGTCCCCCCATCTTCTGCGTGGGTTTACTCCAGGTTCTCCGGTTGCCTCCCACAATACAAAAAAAGCACATGAATTGGCCGTTAACAGTGTCTGGCCGGGTTGACGTTGGCTGACTGCCTGCACCACTTTCACCTCCCCTCTTTAAGGTTTCCTCGCTACATCTCTACACCCGTGTCTCGTGTATGACCAGGAGTAAACGTTACACGGCGCGTTATGAATTATTATTATTATTGACGAGCGGTGATGTCGACTGCAGACTCATCTCCGTCTCCACTGCACGCGCGTGGTGAGCGCTGCTGATTGATTCATTCGTTCGGTCTCGGTCTCCGCTTAATCCTGTACAAGGTCACGGTAAAGCCAAACCCTATCCCGACAGACGCGGGGCTCAAGGCAAGGCTACACCCAGGATGAGATATCAGTCCATCGCAGGGTAGTGGGGGTAATTTAGTCGGTGGGCCAATTAACTTAGGCAGCAGCATGTCTTTGGACAAAACCGGAGTACCTGGCAACAATTAAGTGCAGAACAGCATCCGAGCCGGGAATCTAACCCAGGACCTTATTGCCTTGGGGTGGCAACGTTACTCCCTGGCCCTCAGAAGAATTGTTTAATCCCTCTAAGTGTTCTCGAGACCCTGATTAATGACGCTCGACGGCTCTGGATTAACGGCGCACCGCAGGTTCACGCGGTTGTACAGCGTGCGTGTTCACCGCGACACATCGCTGCCGTCGCCAGCCGTGATCTATCCACTGCTGGGTCGGTGCCTCCTCCCCAAGCCATCAGCACGTCGTTGTGCAAACCGCGTATCGAATCCTGCGTGCGGCGGGCGGAATTCAACGTTCCGTCTCCCCAAATAGACGTTCGCTCGGCTGCGTTCCCTCTCGTTTGGCAGCGACAGGAGGGAGATCAGAGAGCGTTTCCCACTGTGGAGATCAAGTCGTGTGCACGTGATATATGGATCATCGCGTTACCGGATTATGAGAGATGGCGACAGCTTGGGGAAGCGTTCATCCAGCAGGGCATTAATCATGGCGGGTGATGGTGATGATTTAGAATGCCAGCGATTTACTCACAAAATCGTCTAACCCTGAGGAGCCTCAATGAATCTCAAGGCTCCTCGTCAGGAGGGTCCTGCCAAGTGATGAAGGCAAGTTAAGTTTACGGTGAAAACTCACTCGAGGAAAGCAAGGAAATACAGACAGAACGACACCTGGGCTGTGAATCGAACCCGTGTATATCTTGCTGTGTGGCGGCAGCGCTATCCACTGCGCTATTAGTACAAACACGCTGCTACTGCCTGGGTTAATTGTCCTGCAGACTAAATTACCCCCAGTGCCCTGCGATGGACTAACATTCCATCTTGGCCACTGCCCTGCCTTGCACCCTGTGTCTGCTGGGATAGGTTCCAGCTCACAGAGGCCATCTACAGGATTAAGCGTGGACTGATGATGATCTAACATTCATGTGAATCCGGTTAACACCAATGCTTCTGTCCATCTGTCTGTCTCTTGGTCTGTGTGTTCGTGTGTCTGGAGATCTATCTTCTTGTCCGACTGTCCATCTGCCTGTCTGCTTGGAGCTCCCTCTAGAGGTGGCCCTTCCACCAGCAATAGCGTGAGCAGCAAATATTCACTGTCACGACACGTGTACCTCATCACCATTATCAATACTCGCTTTATCCTGTACAAGGTTGCAAACGGCCGGAGCCTATCCCGGCAGAGGGCGCAAGGAAGAGCTGAACCCAGGATGCGACGCCAGTACATCATAAAGCACTGAGGGAAATTTAATCAGCAGGCCAAGCTGTGTCCGCATGCGTTGTCGTCGGGTATTTTAAGTTTCCTCCCACGATCCAAAGACTTGCTGCTGCTGTCTAGGTTAATTGGCCTGTTGAATAAACTTCCCCTGTGCCCCGTGATGGACTGGCATCTTATCCTGGGTATAACTGTGCTTTGTGCCCTCTGTCTGCCCGGATAGGCTCTGGGCCACCATGACCCTGTACAGGATTAGGCAGGTACTGATAAGGACGATGAGACATACATGTCTCGTGTTTTCTTGTACCTGAGATGTGGCGACTTGAATTTTTTTTCCAAGATCGCCACCGCCACCACCACCACCACCAGTTTCCCGCTCACTTCTGAATTCCATTTTTACGAGGGCAGTAATAATTCATGGTCTGAAATAAAGTGCTCCTGAGACCAGATGTATCTGCCTTGTGGGTGACATCTTGCCGTCAAGAAATGGCTGTAAAAGTTGGCAGAGGGCATACGTGAGATGAATGGTGTCGCGCGGAGAGCCGTGGGGAGGAGGAGGAGGAGGAGGCCGTGTGATTTAGAGGGACGATTTGCCTGGTGGCGCGGTGACTCTAATTAAATTATGACGAAGCGAGCGAGCGCCCCGTCCTGCTCGCGTGTGTTTGCTGTCGGGCACGCAATGACACCGCCACCGTCGTTATCGTGGAGGTGCTGGAGCTGGGGTTTGGTGGTGGTGGCGCTGATTGAAATTGGGTAACAATGGGAATGGTGTTGATGGGGAGAGGTGACGCAGCGGTTAGCGCGCTACGAACCCCGTGAACCACGGTTCAATTGCTCGTAACGGCCAACGTCCGTATCCAGCGATTTCCGAACGGGCACTCGCCCTGCGCGGACAGTCGTGGAGAAGAGCGGTGAAACAAAGCCTGCGGATCAAAACAGCACAGCCAGAGAAGCCTTCATCTAGCAATGGAGAGACCACGGCGACTGATCACTGCCTGCTGCTTCTGATGAACCATTCGGAGTGACGTCGCGTTGTAACCCGCGTAGTCAACGGTTCGAGATCACAAGCATGGGGGGGCCGCCGTGTTAAAAACAAACGCTCGGGAACCTCGTGAAGATAAAGCGTCGGGTCCCTCACTCGAAGACGAACGCCACGCAATCGAGTCCTCGTGCTTTTTGAGAAAACGAATTCATCCCATGCAAGATTGCAATCTAGCCTGGATATGATAGATTGGAGCCAAATCCAGGATATATGGCTCCAATCTGTCCTGGATATGGTTCCAATCTAGCCTGGATATGGCTCCAATTTGTCCTGGACATGGCTCCAATCTATCCTGGATATGGTTGCAATCTGTCCTGGATATGGTTCCAATCTAGCCTGGATATGGTTCCAATCTGTCCTGGATATGGCTCCAATCTGTCCTGGATATGGCTCCAATCTATCCTGCATATGGCTCATACGATCCAAACGTACAACGTGCACAGGTGGGCGAGCGAACGAGTTTCTTCAGTGATCGCATCGAGAGCAACGCGCGCTTCCGCATTAGAGGTCTCATCCGAGACAGCCACGTCGCACCGCCTCGCTTTGAAGGAAGCGTTTTGGGAGACAAAGTGGTTGTCTGCTCTCACCGCTGACCATGATAATGTTGACAATGATGATGTTGACGATGATGATGTTGACGATGACGATGCTGACGATAACAAGGTTGACGATGACGATGTTGACGATGACGATGTTGACGATAACGATGTTGACGATAACGATGTTGACGATGATGATGCTGACGATGATGATGTTGACGATGCCGATGTCAACATCATCAGATGCAACTGTGCATGTGGGGATTCCCAAATATTTGGATCCCACAAGCAGACTTCGCAGCAGTGAGCATCGCTGACAATGTACCGATGAGTCCTAATCAGGGCGAAACTGCTCGGCAGTGGCCGATGCTCATCACAGCCACCTGACAGTGGGTCATGTTTGCTCAAGTTTTATTTAACAAAACATTGCGCCGCCACCTCCTCCTCCTCCTTCGCGAACACACTGGTGAAACCACCGGCCAATTGGGATCATCACGGACTGGCCAATGTGCCCATCTCCAACAGGAAGTGAAAATTAAATACACAGGCCACAGTAGCGCGACCATGGCCATGCCCAGACAACTACGGAGCCTAGAGAAAACCCGCACACTCATCGAGATACAGTGACACACACAGAAACACACTGAGCCACATTACAAAGTTACACAGAGACCCACATAGGTACATTAAAGACATAAGCCACAGCAGTGATTGTGGCTATACGGTTCAAACTCGGGACCATATCGCAGACCCATAGAGATGCACAGACAAAAATATATACTCACAGAGACTCACAAAGATACAGAGACATATTAAAGACTGAAGCCACAGTAGTGTGGTTATGACCCTGCAAGCCAAACTATGGACTGTAGTAAACCCAAAAACACAACGACTCACGGAGATACAGACTCATTGCCAAATACAGACTCATAGAGCAAGAGAGACAAGATAATAATACTATTTACTACGCATGCAAATGCTACGCCTGGTAATGAACAAAACACGGATATGGGAGCGCGAGGAAACCGCAGAGAGGGGGGAAGGCAGCTCGGCAGTCAGCCGGCGCCAACCCGTCAGACACTGCTACCTATATATTATGTTATCAAACAATGAATTAATGAGGTATTTTTTAAGTTGGAGAGGAATCCGGAACACCCAGAGGAAACCCACGCAAAACAGGGGGAGAGAACACACAAACGCCACGCAAAAAGGCGCTCTAGGCAGGAATCGAAGCGCTTCAGGAAGGACCTTCTTTCTGTGAGGCACAGACGTTCCCGCTGCAGCACCGAGCGCCCCGATACAGGAACGACTCAAACCACAGAAGTAATGCGACCGTGACCACAGAACCCCCCACCCACACTCTGCACGGTGCCCGCAACCACAGCCGCAGAGAGGGGGCCCGGTGGTGGTGGTGGTGGTGGTGGCGGCGCTCGCTCACAGGGCAGCGCGGTTCGCGTCCACGTGGTCTGCACGAGTCCTGCAGTCTCACGCCGGGACGGAAGGAGGCGCCACCTCACCGTGCGTTTTAAACCAGCTGTTAAGCTGGAACCAATAAAGGGGTGTTGCTCTTTTTGACAGTTGTCCAGCGTGAAGGGGTATGCAAGTTATAACATCTCAGGGCACCACGGGCAATTTAGTCAGGGCCAGGCGAAACCCGACGCGCATACGAGGAGAACATACCAACTCCATCCAGAAAGGCAGAACCTGAGCTTGGAATCGAACCTAGAAACTTCTCGCTATAAGGCAGTAAATAGTGCTGCTCACCGCCCATGTGTGCACCTGATGGTCTCTCGTTGCAATCATCATGACCATCATTATCATCACTGTAACTATTATCGTAATCAACAGTAACATCACATTTACCATCACAGTGATTATCATAATTACGCTAACCATGACGATGATAACCATGATGATAATGAGTCTCATATGCAAGTGTTAACCCGCACTCAAGACCTGCTCAGCCTTCAAGAACCATTTGCTGTATTTACCAAAACATCAACATGATCGTCAATAACACTGTGCAATGATGATCGCGACAATTTTGATGACTGATGAAAACAAATTTTCATCATTATGACATTGATGTAATGTTATGACATTGATGTAATCGGGGTGTCATTCAAAATTCGTCTAGTCTTCCCATTGGCTGGTCGTGCAACATAACGACTCTGCAGAGGATCTCTCTAGTCAGCTGTTCTCTCGGCTCGAAGCTAATCGCATCATCACCATCTAGCGGTGTTGTAAGAAACAAACCTGCCCAAGGCCATTGAAGGCCACTATAAAGGCTTGTTATGATAATTATGATCACCAGAGTCAAGTTTGCACGTTCGTTGAGTCACAGGAATCCAGCATCCAGAGTTTGCAGGCTCACTGGGTACGTTATGCTGAAATAATAAACATCTATCTATTAAAATCATCACCACCGTCATCATCATCCATCGTCATGTCACTGTCACCACCGCCCCCTGCGCGTGACATCACCTGATCCATCAGTCACTCAGTCACGGCCGTGTTTTCGTTTCGATTCTGCGCACCAGGTGGATCCGGGTCGATTCGTTTTGAAAACAATACAAAAACAACCGTGGCCATGTTGCTGGTGAGTCAAACGTTTGTTGTGTTGCTGTGAATCCACGTCCAGCGCGTGCGAGCTCACTGTCTGCTGTGATATTAAACATCTCTCATCTATCTCGGTGAACAGATCACCCAGAATGTCCTCGATTCTCATGGGATCTCAGAAGCCAAGTGGCTTGCCACCTCGCTACTGGACAACTGCTCAGCGGTTCCAGGTTGAATACAAAGCAATCGCACCATAGTGGGGCAAAGAACTGGCATGGATGGTAAGGGCAGTTATTACTAACTTTAATTCATTTAAATAAATCATCGCTTAGAATCCAATCCCTGAGATTCAAATCTAATCCTTGGCCATGACATTACCTCGCAGTCGTGTGTACACACAGCAGGACATATTCCTGTGGCTCGATTTCATGGAGCAAGAAGAGTGACGTATGCTTGTCACGGCTCCGCGCATGATGATTGCTTTTCAAAGCTGATCTTTTGAGATAGCTGTGTCCCTGAGCGCTCCCCCTCCCTCCTCCATGACAGTTCACCTCCCACGTTGGAGGAATCATCAAGAATACGACGCGAAACATCATGAGCGCTATCCCGAAACAACAGCCAAAGCAATCAAGAAGGCGCATTTTTTAAAAGTGGCGAAATAAAAGCAGGGTGGCTTTTCACAATTTGCCGCGAAGATTATTTAGAGTGTGCGTGTGTGCGGCCAATCTGGAGACAGCGAATGACACGGGGCAGACGGTAAACACAGACGTTTTCGCGTGCGCGTTGTTCTGTGTTGACTGTGCCACGGGAGAAGATGGGATTTTCCGGTTTGAAAATTGTGGCGAGCCGAGTAACGCTGCCGCCTCGCAGTAGCAGGAATCACCTAGGTTTGATTCCCAGCTCGGGTGCCCCCCGTGGGTAGTTTGTGCACTCTCCCTGTATCCTCGTGGGTTTTGCCAGGAACTCGAGTTTCCTCCCACAGTCTGAAGAAACACTGCTGCCACTCACCCCTCCACCCACTCACTCTGGTCTTCTCCCACAGTATAAAGACACCCGACTGACTACATTTACTTTTGATGCCCTGCAGGTGGACTAACGTCCCATTCTGGATATAGCCCTACCTTGTGCCCCGTGTCTGCCAGAATTGGCTCTGGTTCACCGCGACCCTCTATAGTATTAATCAGATACCTATAATGACGGTGATATTGTGGGAAACGGTGGTGCAATGGTTAGCGAACTGAGCCATAAATACGGCGACTGCAGGTCAACTGCCAGCGACTTAGCACCTACCGTAGGTTAATTCGGCGTTAGAGAAGTACCTGGTACAGTAATTAAAACTTCTGTGCTGGGGAAACAAAGGCGGCAGGGAGTGGTATAGACGGACACCGCCTCCTGTGCCACACCGGCCTTAATAGGTGTTTGCGAGCAGCACTCCACCAATTTGTGTGTAAAAATAATATCAGGATCACCAAGCTAACATCAACATCCTGGGCAGACTCTCGTTTTGCTATACGAGCCACTTCAATCGGAGCAGTACCAGTAGCCTCCACTGCCAGGGTACATTGCGACCCTTGCCAGAGATGAATCCAATTTCACATTAAGCAGCACACGCCAACCACAGCCAAACAATTCCATCAGAACCCCAAACTTTCAGTTCATAGGTCCCAAACTCCCCATTCCCCACCCCCTTAACGACGGGATGTACTACAATGCGTACATTGGTTATTACCAGCAGAGTAGCCGCCCTGTGGACGATTTTGTTCCAAGCGTTTAATGCGTTTTTAAGCCACTTCTCGATATTTTCTGCTGACGTGACTGCTTTGACCTCAACATCTTCTTGATGTCTTTTTGGGGAATATAGCTGCTGGCTCTCTGAAGCTTCGAAGAGTAATCAATGCAGGAAGCAACACTGAAATAAGACATAAAAGCCTCACTGTTGTGCAGATGCAATGTGTGCTTATGCCGTATTGTAACTCGATACCTTCAGCACGGACACACACGCAGGTAGAGGGTGAGCCCGAAATTCCTGACATATTGCAAACTACATTACATACAAAATGCGTCAGGTATCTTTGGCCCATGCTGCACACACACGCGCACACACACACACACACGCGCGCACACACACACACGAACACTTACTTCATTCGATATACGCGAGATTGCATACGCTATCAGTGACACAGGGAGATTCCTCCACGGTAAAGAGTCAGTTTGGTGACGGCTTTCTAAAGCTGCTCTTTCGGGATAGCCACGTCACTGAGCGCTCCTCCTCTCTCCATTACGACGTTTCGCCTCCCACGTTGCAGGCATCCTCAGGTGGTTTGAGACTGCTGAGGCTATAAATAAGTTTCAACATCTCAGGGCTGTGGGGGCAAGTTTGGTCGGGACAATTAACCTAAGCAGCAGCAGCAGCAGCAGCGTGTCTTTAGGCCAGTGGCAGGAAATCGCAGTTTGCAGTGAGAGCTCACGCGCACAAACGTAGAACACGCGAACTGCACGCGGAAAGGCGATGGCACCGGGGCCGGGATTCGAACCGGGGACCTTCTTACAGTGAGAGGCAGCAGCGCTGCTCGCCGCGCCGCTCCAAACAGACCACGCGTGCTGGCTCTAACGGCGTCTCCTCCGGGCCCCGCGCCGCCCGTTATTGCCCTGGCGAGGGGGGCGACGCTGCACGCAGCAGGGCTGTTGTTTTGTCTGCGCTCCGCGTCTAGACGCACTTGGGGACGAGCGACGTCTGGTCTCGGCAATCGCTTTGTCTCCCCGCTACCGCTCGTGTCTGTGAACTTGAATGCCAACCCCACTGGGGGGTCCCCATTCCGTTTTATCTGCGCCGGGCCCCCTCATCCTGGGGTCCCCTAGGAAGGGAGCTACGGAGGAACAGAGAAGGAGCGGAGGTGGGAGGAGGCATTGGGATGGGATAGGGAGCCGGGTGGTGTCAGCCAGTAGGTTTGTGTCGGCGGCGACGGAGGGTGATTTGGAGACGCGTGTGTGACGATCGCGCGCCAAGACTGAAAGCAAGCGTGGCTCGATCAATGGACACGAGGTCGTCAGCTCACTCACGCAACGGCTGTACGGAAAACATGTTCACACACGGCAAAGTGGATCTGTGTGGGGGTCTGCTTGGTGGTTTGCACAGTGTTCTGCACGGCGGTCTGCATGGCAATGCTCTGACTGTACCGGGATTCTTGAGGAACTGGGCAGGAAGGGAAGAAGAGAGAGTTGTTTGAGAAGGACAGTCTTATGGCTAAAGCACTCAGTGCAGTCGAGGTGGGAAGGAGGGGCTGCAAGTACGAGTGTGAGTCACGTTCAGCCACGACTCCACCTGAATGAGCTCCCTCTGGCACGGGGTACCAGGGTCCCTGCCTCTGGTCGCCAAATCCCATCATCCCACACCGCAGACACGCGTCAGTGAACTACCCACGGGGGGGGGGGACTCTCAGAATTACAAGCCTTCGAAACAGGGCCCTGCATCAATAATAAACAAAGCATTTAATTCATTTTATCTGGTGGTAAATATCAATAAAATCCCAATTTGTCAGAGTCTCACAGCAATGGGCAATTACCCCTAACCCCCCCATTTCCCCCATCCTAATGGCTCCCCTAACCCTCCCCTTGACTACCATAGCAGGCTCTGATTGCACCGGCTGTGAATACAAACGCTATGGCTAAAACAACCTCTCCCCACGATCGGCCAGGTGCAGGGAGGGCTTCATCCAAGAGTGGATTGACAGCCGGCTAATTATTCTAGACAGCAGCAGAGTGTCTGTGGAGTATCGGAGAAACCAGAGTACCAAGTCAACACCCACGTGGACAGGCAAACTGCACACAGGAATGCAGTACCCGAGCCAGGAATCGAACCAGGCACCTTCTTGCTACGAGGCGGCAGCGCTACGCCACAGTGCCGAACACGACACACCTTGCCACACAATCGGCGACAGTTGACGCTTGGCAGCAGACGCGTGCAAACGGCTGTGCCACCGCGCCGCGCCGATCAGCACGGCACTTAACACGTGGCTTGGAAAAATAACGCCCCGGTGAAATCGCCGCGCGCGCGATCACGCGCTACCAAACAATAACTGAATGACAATCACGAAATAACAAAGGGATCATAGGTATACTTGTGTGCCACCCACCCCCCACGGGTCGCCGACAGACCCCTTTTTATGAGATGTTTCATTTCTTTTATAAGTAACTCACGTGACTTTATGTGCCATGCCAATAAAATTAACTGCGGTCCGATGTCGTCTTTAAATTCACAAACGTCGGCGCCACGCAGCGTCTCGATAAATAGATAAAAGCGCAATGAAAATCACCGCGGCTTTGTGCAAAACAATATTAATAATAATAACACTACCGCTACTACTGTACCGAGTGCTGGCAAAAAAATAAAGTAAACGGCGCACTCGAGGGTTATGGGCTTGCGCACATCTCGGGGTTGAATTCCGATGAGGAGCCAAATCATCTCCGGAAACACGACCGTGAACGAAGCACAAAGTATTCATTGTGTTCAGAGTAAATGGGGCGGCATTAATCGCGGAATAGGCAAGCGATTTGCGTGCACCGGCACGGAACACGAGCATAACAACCACCGCTATCCGCCACGAAGTGGCGGTGACGTCGCCACAGCGCGTGTACCAGGCCAGGTGCACCTCGAGGCCACGCGAAGAGACGTAGGCTCACCGACGGATCACGGAGCAGACCCAGATGCCATGGGCCGAGTGAGTGAGACGAGTGGCCGAGGCCCCAACTGTGGTCCCTACCGTGCCAACTCGCAGCTTTAGCCACCTGGTGCTCCACTCGTTGTTGTGAGCGTCGCTCCTCCACCCTCTGCCGTGGCTCGAGGGCGAGTGCCGCCAAATTGCAGACCAAGACCATGATCCTAATATGAATCGATGTTCAGATAGATGTTTATGTTACAGCAGAAATTACCCAGTGAGCTTTCAAGCTCGAGATGCGTGATGCGGGATGCCTGGGACACAACCAACGTCCGAACTGAATCAGCTCCATTAACGCAGGCAGTGTCAACGTGTTTACCAATCATCAGGTGTGTGCAGCGTGTCACAAGTTGATCCGCGTTCAAGCGGGGAAGAGGAAACCGGTGAACGCGGAGAGATGGAGGACTGTGGGTGGTCCGCAAGGACTGGAGTCTGGGAAAGCCTGCTTTTACGAGTAGCGAACATTATTACTATAACTGCAAAGCCATAAATCATCTTTCATAATCGTGAGATTTATTGCGTCATATTTTTAAAATGTGGACTTTTTTTTAGTGTGCAGGTGAGCGCTGCTTAATCACACGAAAGGGCATCGCGAAGGGTGTCCGGACAGCTTTGAGAAGTCGTTCGATGCCAATCATCGCCGTCATCGTCAGGGCAATGAGCCACGGTCTATCCACTGCTGGATGAAGGCCTCCCAAAGCAGTTCGCCATCTCTGGCGGTATTGCGCGAGCCATTTCACGGTCGTACTGACCGGCGCGGTGAAGTACGGTCAAACAATCTCCGTGACCGGCAGTGGTCAGCAGCTCGGACAACGGTGGATTGACAGGAAGCGCTGCACGTGTGCAGTGCTGATCCAACACCTGTACCGTCCGGTGGGACTTGAGCTGGTCTCCAGTCACGTGATGTGGTGAAGCACAATCAATGCGAGGTTAATCGTGACGTCAGTCTCCGCTTTATCCTGTCCAGGTGCACGGGGGGCCAGAGCCTATCCCGGCAGTCACAGGGCACAAGGCAGGACTAACATCCTGGATGGGACGCCAATCCATCGCAAGGCACCGGGGGCAATTTCGTCAGCGGGCCGATGAATACAGGCAGAAGCGGCTTTAGTGGCTTTGGACCGTGGGAGGAAACTGGAGCAGCCGACGAAAAACCAGCGTGGACACAGGCAGGACGGTGCCACTGTGATGCAGTGGCACTGCTCACTGCGTGGCAACGTCCCGTCCTAGGTTGCCTATGACCAGGACACACATTGATTACCCAGCATACACCACGTGCAGTGCATCTGTCACTAAGAGTGCAGGTGCTATAACTCGCGTGGCGTGGTGAGTAGCACCGCTGGCTCACAGCAATAAAGCCCAGGTTCGATTCCCGGTGCGGGCTCTGCCTGTGTGGAGTTTGCGTGTTCTCTCCCCGTGTCCGCATGGGTTTCTGCCGGATACTCCGGTTTCCGCCCACAGTCAAAAGATACGCTGCTGCTTAAGTTATCTTGACAACGTTGTTTCCCATTGCCTTGCGATATAAGATCTTTGCCCCTCCCTGCTGGACAACTGCTTCAAGGAGCTGCACAGCTCAACAGCTCTTTCCAGCTTCAATAAAAACTGAATATTTCGACACTCGGCACCCCCCGCGTCCAGGACAACCCTTCATTATAACCGCAACGACTAAGTTCCCCGTCCCTGCTGTATTTTTGGTCTAGCGGAAAATGTCAAAATAATAATGTATCCGTGGCCATAACCGACAACATCCATCGTCTCGGCTCCTTGAACCCTTCTGCCATGACTCGTCGCTAAACTTTAAACGCACGCTCGCCCGCTCTCCCAGAATGCTGAGTTACAACGAAGGGAGAAAGACTAAGTAACGCCACCACCTTCAGATAATTCACTCAATCTGACCTGCTGAGCGGGTCATTTTGAAATGGGATGAAAATGAAGGGGAACTTAAAAGGGATGTGTGGGCATCTTCCGAGTAATTAAGCCGCCGGGTTTTTTCTTCTTTCCTTGGCTCTACCGGAGGTGGTTTTACGAGCGTGAGCGCCGTTAATCAGGACGGAAAGGGTTGCTTTAAAATGTCTTCTGACATTCTCGTGAAAAGCCCTTCATTTTCGCGTACAAGTTCAAAGACATAATTTTCACGTCCACGGTGAAAAACCCTCGGCTTAAAAGGCTCAGCAACCGATTCTCAATCGACTTTTCTTGCAGGGCGACGCAAACTTTGGAAATTCTTTCTCCAAAGTCACCCCCCGGTTTCTCCCCCCCCCACCGCCAAAAACCCACAGGCGAGGCTCAGTGCAGGGAATACTGGTGGGGCCGACTGGGATGGATTGAGGTCGTAGCAATGTTACAATTTAGAACGCGATGCGGCTGCTCAGTATTCAATGTCAATAACATTCGTTCGAAGACAGCACGACTCGGAGGCAAGAGAAAACCACAGAGAGGCGTGGAGGAGGGACGATAGCCACACAATTAGTCGCCACCAACATCTGCCAGACGCTGCGTCCGATGTGTTATGATATTACTGGCCAATTCACGAATGCTTTTTTAGTTACGGGAGAAAACCAGAGAACTTGGAGGAAACCCAAGCAGAACAGGCGGTGAAAATACACAAACGCCGCACAGAAAGGCACCCAAGGCAGGCATAAAACCTCCTTGGGTAGACCTTTCTGAAATGAATGTTGCCACTGCACCACCACCACCCTGCAGTGGAACGAGTGAGCAGTGTGAGTCACTCACGGGCGAGTCATTCACTAGAGACGCAGGAAACGACTGACCGTCGTGTTTCCATGGAGTCCAACATTTGTTTTTATTTTCTTCCCCGACGAGCAAATGGTTTCTGCAAGGGCACTGCCTTTATGAAAGAGAAAAAAAACGTGACGTATATTACACGCATCGTCGCATTATTGGTATTTTAATGAGTCGTAGTTATAGAAGGGAAAAGGCGAATGGGACCGCTGTACGTTGTCTTGTGCGTCTGTCGGAGGGTGGGGAGGTGAGCAATGCTTACGTGTTGCTGTTGGGGTCGGTGAGACAGCGTGCATCTTAGTGGGTAGAGGACACCTGAAATATCTCGAACATGGGGAGAGAGGGAATGAGTGGGCAGTGGAGTCACACTGCTATGCATGCAGTCGGTGATTTGAGATGTAGATTCACATGCAGAGTCGTAGATTAACAAACGCCCGGACTCTGCTTGCTCGTTGAAAATAACCATTGAGAACTCACGCGATTACTGACAATGGGAACGGAATTCCTCGAGGGCACGGAGCTCGTGACTGTTGCTGCTACGGTGGCAACGGTCTCCATGCGCAGCAGCATCAACCGCAGCAGCAGCAGCAACAGCAGTAGAAGCAGGATCAGCAACGATATCACTTGCAACAGCTGCAGCATAATCTGCAGGAGTTGGATCATCTGCAGCAGGCGGCCGCATCACTTGCACCAGCTGCAGTAGCAGCTGCATCATCCTTAGCAGCTGCAGTGTCAGCTGCAAAACCGGCAGTAGCGCTAGCTGCTACATCCGCAATAGCAGCTGCTTCATCTGCAGCACCAACTGTATTATCTGCAGCAGCAGCAACAGCAAAAGCTGCATCAGCTGCAGAAGCTGTATCAGCTGCAGAAGCTGTATCAGCTGCAGAAGCTGTATCAGCTGCAGAAGCTGTATCAGCTGCAGAAGCTGTATCAGCTGCAGAAGCTGTATCAGCTGTATCAGCTGCAGAAGCTGTATCAGCTGCAGAAGCTGTATCAGCTGTATCAGCTGCAGAAGCTGTATCAGCTGCAGAAGCTGCATCAGCTGCAGAAGCTGCAGAAGCTGCAGAAGCTGTATCAGCTGTATCAGCTGCAGAAGCTGTATCAGCTGCAGAAGCCGTATCAGCTGCAGAAGCTGTATCAGCTGCAGAAGCTGCATCAGCTGCATCAGCTGCAGCTGGTTCCCCGCATACCTCTAAAGCCAGTGGAGGCAGCAGCACTGCACGCATCATTCTGGCAGCGCCAGTCACGGTGCACGACGCCAAGAATAATTCACTGCCCCCGCATCCCATCGCCCGCGGTTTGCCGCTGTTGCGTGCGAGCGAGCGCGCGCACTTCACTTGGTAAGGATTTACTCATCACCACCGCCACCACCGCCACCGCCACAGCCACAGCCACCACCGCCACCGCCACCGCCACCGCCACCACGGCCACCACGGCCACCACGACCACCACCGTCACCACCACCGCCGCCGCCACAGCCACCACCGCCACCGCGGCCACCGCGGCCACCACGGCCACCACGACCACCATCACCGCCACCGCCATCACCGCCACCACCGCCACCGCCACCACCACCACCACCGTCACAAGCGCCGCACAGTGCACGCCCGTCAGCGAATCGCCCTGAATGTCGCGCGGCAGAGAATCCGTACGCGGCCGTCGCCTACCATCCTCAGCCGTGGAGGCCGCAGCGAGGGTTAATGGATCACACGCAGATGAGCCGTGAACCCCCCCCCCCATTCTCTTGGGGGTCGTGAGAGCGCCGTGTCCTGGCTCCCCGGGAGAAAGTGGTGCAGCGACGCGGGGAACCGCACCTGTGCCGTCTTCACGGCGTAAAGCGGTCCCCCACGCGCACAGACGTATTCCGTCATCATATCAGCGCCCGGCTTACCGGGGTCGCGCGCACCAGAGCCTGTCCTGGCAAACACAGTGCGCAAGACAGGTCTATACCCAGGATGGGACGATAATCCACGGCAGGGCACCAGGGGAAATTGAATCAGAAGGCCAATCTAGGCGGAAACAGCAGTACGTTTAGACTGTGGGAGGAAACCAGAGCACCCGGCGAAAACCCACCCGGACACGGAGAGAGCACGCAAACTCCACACGGACAGGCGGCGTCACCCTAGCGAGGAATCGAACCAAGGGGGCCTTCTCTCTGCGGGATAGCAGCGCCACTCCCCGCGCGGCCCCACGCGGGCCCCTTACGATTCTCCACGCTGGGCGGGCGTGATGGTGGGCCGTGCCTCCTCGCCCACCGCTGCCAACGCGGCCCCTTCATTTCGTGCCTGGCACGGGAGAGACTGCGCTTTGGCAAAGCCGCGGCACAACAGAGACAAACACAGCCATCTCGGGGGGTTGCTTACTCCGTCTGTGATGGGGGGCACGTTGAGTCGGAGCGGGTTGTACTGTGCAGGCCGAACAACGCTCAACGTTTAAAAAAAATAATCTTTCCACCCATTCTTGCTTTTCAAGCGCGGCTTCTTCAAGCACCGCGAAGCACAATTAACGTCCCTAACTGTAACGGCGCAATCTGATCCCAGCTCTTACGCCTCGGACCCAATAACGTTGACTCGGCGCTCTGAGCTCATCAGATGTGACAGCGAAGCTGGTCTGAGTCTGCTCGAGGGGTGATGGTAATGATTGACCCCCCTCCCCCCACATCCCCCTCCCCTCCCACCGATCAAACACACATCTCACACTCGGAATCCCAGAAATGGCCATGACTGAAGATCATCTACATTAGGGGCTCTGAACCTTCTGAACCTCAAAGCCCACCTGTGGAAAGTCTCCACAGACCACAAGGTGGCACTCGCGGCCTACCCATGAGTCACACGACCCACGGGTTGATAACGGCGGGTCTGTACATGACGGAGCAAGCGTTTTTATGCACGTATGTCTCCACTGGGTTCGAATCCTTCCTAAACACAACACCAAGGATTTTATGTCTAACTTCAGCTTAACTTCCCACTTATTGATTACTCTTATGAAACAGCATAGGGCAAGCAGTAATATTCCCCAAAACACATCGGTCAGAAATCTGGGTCAAAGCAGTCATGTCGGTAGAAAATGTCATCCTTCAATAATAGACGTCGGAAGAATGTGTTACACACTTGGAACACGATCGCCCGCAGGGCGGGTACTCTGCTAGTGACGATAATAATTAGTGGTACTGATATCACCACCACTCTACTCCATAAATGTTATTTTCACCAAGCCAAAACCTATATTTAAGTGCGTGAAAAACGCAAACCTCAAAAAACAATACCGCACGATTACGTCAGAAATGAACGACATGCAACGTTTCGGGCAATGGCCCATCCCGAGGGCATACAGATGCACGGCACACAGAGGAGGCTTAGGAGACGCAGGGTCATTACGCATCGCCGTCACGACGGAGGCACCCGGGGATGCGTTGCCGTGTTGTTCCATTTACGCTGCCTTCGGTAAAAAAAACAATCTAATTGCGCGGCACGCGTTACTGCCTCCTTCGGGTGGTGCGGAACAGCGAGCCAGACATCGTATTGTTAGCGGCACGCCAGAGAGAGGACGGCGAGGGAGGGGGGAGAAGGAAGATGGAAAGGGCCGATGGAAAGAGAGAGAGAGCAGAGGAATAGAGAGGCAGCGAGCAAAGCGAGCATGAATCACCGCCCAATAAAAATATGATTTACTGCGTCATGCAGCGTGCTCACGTAATGGCTCGGTTCACGAAGAGGGAAAGGGCCAACGATATAGTATTTGTGAAATGTCGACGTTTACCGTCACCGATAATGCCCCGTCGTCCCGTCTGCTCGCGTGGCCCCGGACTAAATGAAGTGTTTGCAGCGATGGCGGTCGACGGGCGGTGCTGGCAACAGATTTATAATAATAATAATAACATTGAGTTACATTTTTAAAGCGCATTGCACCCGAAGGTTGCAATGTAGCGAATGTCACGTGATAATGATGTTACGCGTGATGATGTCGCACGATCCCTCATCGTTATCGTGAGATCGTGACCTCCAGATGAAAATCAGATGGTGATGATTGTGATGGTCATTATCATCAGCTACGGTGTTGTGATGTGTTTCCCATTTTCGGGCATGTATTAAAAAAAAAAACCCATATAAAAACGAGCCGGGATATAAAAGTTGATAAATTGGCGTCACATGGCATGTTCATGTGACAGCGTTTTGGTAAGCAAAAAGACACATTCCCATATCGCACCGTGTATATTTTCTGTTAATCAACCTTGTTATAGTGACTCCACTGTCGCACGCTATGGCTGTATATATGTAAAAAAATAAATAGCATTTTAAAAATCTCGAAATCCACGCAAAATCACTAAAACTGATCTGAAATTGAGAAGTCCTCTTAGCTCCTTTTTTAGGAGAATCGTGTCGAGCATTTCTCCTTACATGGCTATCCACAAAGAGCCGCTTTTAAGACCAATTCTCATACATCGAGTTTTAAAAAGTTATTTGTGCTTGTGCACCAGCAGCATTATAGTGCACCAGCAGCATTATAGTGCAGCAGCAGCAGCAGTGCCACTCGATATACATCAGGCACCGCTCTGCCGAGCGCAGGGCTCTGGGTAAAGCAGAACCATCCTCCCACACGCGTCCCCCATATAAATAGGGCCACGGCACTGTACGACGCTTGCCAGCCGCGCCGTGGGTGGTGGGAGGCGGCGATTTACGGCGGTGGCGATATATGTCCTGGCCTTGTCACGAGACGCGCAATCTGTGGGAGATGGCTTGCTTTAGGAGTACGGCTCCGGCTAGAGACACACAGTGTTCTGCTTGACACGAACTCCCCACGGGTTGAACATGGGGGGTGGGGGGGTATAGTGGTAACATCCGCACCTCGCAGAGAGAAGGTCCTGGCCGAGACACGCAGGGGCTTCCTCCGGGCTCTCCGGTTTCCTCCCGTTACTAGAAAAACGCTCATTAATTGGCCGATAACATCATAATATATAGGACTTAAGTGTCCATCAAATGTTGGCGTCAGCGAGAGGGCCTTTTTGGAGTATCCTCTAGTGGAGGCCCTCCTGCAGCAGTGGTGTGAGCGAGCAATGTCAGGCTCTGCACGAAACATTTGAAGTGTGATGACACAGGCATTATGGCCCGTGACCTCTCCCTCGACTTGCTGATTGGAGTCCTCCTCCTGGCTACAATCAGCGCACACTCCCGCATGAACTCCGTGAACGTACCAGTGTGTGCCACCTTCTATGGCGTATAGTTCAGAAACGTGGTCATTAAAGAACAACTATATATCTAAACATATAAAGATACGCGGAGGAAGGCATGGATTGCAGATCATCACTTATCGGTGCCCGCTTAATCATGAACAGAGTTGCAGAGGGCCGCAGCCTATCCATACAGAAACAGGGCACATGAAAGGGCTATGACCACGATGAGACGCCAGCCCATCGCAGGCACAGGGGGAAATTTCGGCAGCCGGCCAATTAATCGAGGCAGCAGCAAGCGTGTCTTTAGACTGTGGGGGAAACCGGAGTACCTGACAAACTCCCATGGGCACAGGAAGAGGATCTTTTTAAAATCTTAAAGCAGAAGGTACGCAAATTGTATCTATTTAGGAATGCAAGTGGGTTTGGGTGAAACACGTCAGCAGCAGAATCGTTGATTATTTGGGTGACTTAAACGGCACGTGAAGTGGGTGTCACAAGCCTGGCTCATAAACTGAAGTCGAATCTGTGGATGAACTTTAAGCCGGATCCATCAGACAACGTGGCAGGAGGAGACACGTGGCGAGCGAGAGGATCAACTCGCCAGCTCTTAAAAGTTCAACCGTCAAACTATAACACGCCACAACAGTAGACATAATTATGTAACCGAGCATAATCAAACTGGTTCCAGGTTGCAAACCAGAACCATCAAGGCACAACGCCGAAGCAGACACAGCCATGCTTCACCATTATGGCGTGTACAGTACAGACTGATACAACTATTACAATTGATCTATAATAATGGCTTATAAATATAAACTAGGTTGCCTTTCATCGTCCCTGCTTTCAGGCGAGCGCCTGATCAAGAATAATACATTGCAGCTATACCCAAGTTGAATAAAGTCTCTGAGCATCTCAATACATACTGACGATGCCTCCAACATGGGAGGCGAAACGTCGCGAGGGAGAGCTGAGGAGGAAGGATCCAGACGACTATCCCGAAAGAGCACCTCTTGAGAACAATTCTCACCAAACATCGAGCCGTGAGAACCAGCATCAAACATCGTCGAACACCTCCTCGGTCCGTAACGAGGAGAGCTGGAGGCCTTGCCTATGCCTCACTTAGGCCTCGTATCAGGGCCCCCGTGCGAAGCGCCGTTTAACTCTGTCTAACTAACGTTTAGCAGGGAATTAACGAACAAACACTCATGTGGTCCACGTCAGTAGTAACTCTGCCGCCGTACTCACGAGATTTGGAGAAATGCGGCGCTGTGACTTGGCCGAGACGTCGCTCCAGGTAATGTCGGGCTGAGGGGACCTCGCTCCGCGTGCCGCCATCACCACCACCACCATCTCTCTCTCTCTCCTCGGGCGGATGCCAACTGGCGCGGCATCACAACGGGACATCACCGCCGCATCACAACGGGACATCACCGCCGCATCACAACGGGACATCACCGCCGCATCTCAACACCGACTGCATGCCCCGTGCAGGCACAGGGCTGGCTTGTGTGACTCAGCATCACAACGCCAGTCCCATGTCAAGGGGCACCGGGGGTGATTTAGTCAGCGGGCGAATTGAGCGAGGCAGCCGCGTGTCTATGGACTGTGAGAAGAAACCGGAGTACCGAGCGAAAACCCACGCTGGCACGGGGAGAGAACACGCAAACTCTGCACTGTGTACTATGCTTGTGTGTTGTTTTATACCTGTGGGCTCTTAAATACACTTGTTTGTTCGTTGATGTTCTCGTGAAGAAGCTGATAAATACCCGCGTCTGTGCTGTCTGCTTGGCTGGGTGACAAATGAGCAGAGTCTTTGGTCAATCCTGGCCCAGCTGACTCAGAACTTAACAAATTAATGATATAGAATGTAAACAAACACTGCCAGATAATGTTAGCCACTTGGTACTTTGTTGCTGTAATAATAAACGGATATTTAACTGTGGGAGGAAAACAAAGGACCCAATGGGCGAGTGAGTGGGTGAGTGGGACAGTGGGTGAGTGGATGGGAGAGTGGGTGAGTGAGTGGGTGGGAGAGTGGGTGAGTGAGTGGGTGGATGGTGTAAATGGTGAATGGATGGGACAGTGAGTGAGTGAGGAGTGGCAGGGGGATATCTTTGGACCATGGAAGGAAACCGGAGTACGAAGACCCACGCGGACTCGGGCAGATCATGCAAACTCCGATTATAGAACATACGCAGATGAATGATATCCAAATGTTACGAAATGCGAGAGGATCTGGAATAAGATGTGCCAAGACCAGACGCATAAATTTTATTATTCTGACCTCTGTGGCACGTGATTATGAGTCCTCGAATAAAGGCCAATATCAAACAGGGACATGTGTAGGGTTACTACCTGTCCCGTTTTCTCCAGAATAAGTCCTCGTGTTTGAGAAGATTGATAATAATATTTGCATTACCAAAGCGCCTTTCACCCGAGGGTCACAAAGCGCTGCGCAGAGCTGTGAAGAAAATGACATGTCAGCAACATCAGAATAGATCAATTAAGTAAAATAACGACTTGCAGCCGAGTGTGAAGCGGCTGGGATGAGAATCAGCACCTCCAAATCCGAGGCCATGGTTCTTGACCGGAAAAGGGTGGCGTGCCCTCTCCGGGTGGGT
>JAZEWT010000031.1:10257512-10267886 GCA_036362905.1 Mordacia mordax | reverse complement strand
ACAGCTACTCACTCTGCAAGTCACAGTAACACGCTCCACCCGACACTCACTCGCTCAGCCATTCACACAGCAACTCTCCCACAGTGCGGACGCACATACGTACATACAAACACTTGCTCCAATATCTATCGACTAGTGCATTTGTCCATCAAAATGACGGGTTGTAAGAATTGTGTTTTTGCTGAATAACAATTAAACAAGCTTGACATTTCTTAGCACACCAAACATTGTAAAATCAAAGTCACCGTGTAGCTGGTCCTTCCCAACGTCAGATCGGGCCCAACATTTCGGAAAGAGATTCTACTGTCTACCAAGTGACCGATTCAAAATGATAGGACGAGGGGCCCAACTGTTTTCGCGCTTGAGCCAAATTCATACAGCGTCTCGCACACAGCACTTGCATTCGTTTTATTCAGATCAGTGACCCCCCGCCTCCTCCCAATGCGCCGTCCTTCAGACGGGCGGAGGAGGCCTTGTCAAGTCGTCAGGCCTCGCACGCGTGGCACTGCGCCCGGTACCCTGACAGTCAACGCTCCATCACGGCGCTTCCCAACCCCGCTCTTCATGCGGACCGCGAGTTGGACATCAACAGATTGTTGGGCGAACAGCGACGGTGCGCTCGCGGCACGGAGGCGTCACAACAAGAGGTCACCGCACAGACCCGGTGTGATGTGCTGCCTAACCGAGATGTCATACCTAAAATAAAGACGTGCTCAAATCTTCTCTGGATTCTACGTTTACCCTCCCCCATAGACCCGTTACGTTTAAAACCGCGCACACACTCTTACAGTCTTACTTTCAGGAGGAAGTTAGAATGCGGAGGATACGGTATTATTTATGTCTCTGTCCCCCCGGCACCTCCCCCCGTACTGTGACGACACCGCTCATAATCGCTCGTGTCGAGACCTGTTCATTAATATTTCGCCACGTGGTAATCGGCGCTCAGGTTACATCGATCTCAGCGCATTTGCAGGTGTTAGAAACGGCGCTGCTCCCGTCATCATCCCCTAGCCTTGCTGTAGGGCAAAATAACGCGCGCTTCAGTGCCTGTGGATCATTGCGCACTGCACGCACCTGATGATTGGTCAACATTGCACCAGTGACGACACCCTACTTGCTTCCGACCGATTAGTCAGTCAGTTTTTATCGAAGCCGGAATGCACCGTGAAGCTATGTGGCACTTTTCAATAGTTGTCCAGCAGAGAGGGATAAGCAAGTTGCAACATTTCAGGGCACCAAGCACATTTAAGAATAATAATTGCACTTCTAGAGTGCTTTCACCCGAAAGTCACAAAGCGCTGCAGAGAGCTGTGGATAGAACTGCATGTCAACAACAAACAACAACGTCGGAGCAGATCAATGAAAAGTAAAATAAAGCACAACAGTGAGCAGCATCAACAGTCCTACCAGAGGACGTCAATGCCTTACTGAACAAGTGAGTCTTGAGAACGGATTTGAAGATGCTCAGGGACTCAGCTCACCGAATTTCCAATGGAAGGGAGTTTCAGAGTCTTGGAGCAGCAGGCGAGAAGGCTCTCTCGCCCATCGAACTCAGGTGCGATCTGGGCACATGCAGCAAGCTGGCCGTATTGGAGGATCGAAGTTGTCGTGTTGAGGAGGGTGCCTGAAGTAGGTCACGGATGTATGTCGGTACAGCAACAGCCTAGTAGGTGAGAAGGGGGATCTTGAATTCAATGCTATATTTAACCGGTAGCCAGTGGAGAGACACCAGCACTGGGGATATGTGATGGTGTCAGGACAATTAATCTAGGAAGCACGCCTTTGGATTGTGGGGGGAAACCGGAGTACCCGGCGGACACGCGAACGTGCAATATTCATACAAAAGGTGGCACCCGCGAGGAGGAATCTAACCCGGAACTTCTTGCTGTGAGGGGGCAGCACTACTCGCTTCGCCACCAATATTGGTCACGCGTCGGATGTGCGCCTAGAAATTCGCCGGTGTCTAAAGCATTTGGACATTTTTCATTTTATTATGAGACACAACGATGTGGATTTTTGTAGCATCCATGACAGGTGGTCACACATAGATGTCAAGTCTTAAAACGCAGTGCCCCCTGTGGTCTCACTGTGGTATTGATGGTGCCTCCATTTAAGACTCAAACAATACCCATGTCCTAAATAATGACAATGATCTACAAATGATAACGCGCTGCGCCGCGTCGTTCCCTCTCGAATAGGCAGGAGAATAACTGAGTGGCGCGAGGAACTGACCAGAGGCGAGGGAGGGGGAAGGGAGCTTCGTGATGCCGAACACATCATCAATACCCGCGTTTAATCCTGTACAGGGTCGCGGGGGGGTGGAGACTATCCCGGCAGACACAGGGCACAAGGGAGGTCGGGGGGGGCTTATAAGCAGGATGTGACACAAATACATCGCATGGCACTGTGGGCAATTTACTCAGCAGGCCAATGAATCTAGGCAGCAGTATGTCTTTTGACGGTGGGTGGAAACCGGAGTAGCCACATCGACATGGGGAGAGTGAACACGCTAACTCCACACAGAAATGCACCCGAGGCGGAAATCGAACCTAGGCCCGTCTTGCTATGAGGTGATCTTCTTCTCCTTCTTCTTCTTCTTCTTTTGCTCTACGTCGACACGGTGTCGATGTAGAGCCCTAGTGGGGTTTTCGTGGCTGTGGTCGCCGCAGGCCCCTCGATTCTCCATCGCAGGGCACCGGGGGACGATTTAACCAACTGTCAATTTACCTGGGAGTGTTTATGGGACGGTGGAAGTAAACCGGAGTACCCGACGAAAGAGACACAGAGACCCATAGGCAGAGTCTCAGAGGCCCATAGAGACACAGTGACACAGAGATCTATAGGGGTCAATAGAGATACACAGATACCCATATTATTATGAACTATTATTTAGCAGCTGCCCCTATCCATGACAATGTACATCGCATATTAAATACAGAGATAGAGAGGTACATGGGCACACAGAGGAGATCGTTCTATAAAACTCACTGCAGTCTGCCCTCTTTCAACAGAAGAGGAGGAGCGAATCTCTAGGAATTTTCTCTCTGCTGAAGCCCCCCCTCTCCGTCACCGTGATGCGCAAGAGAACATCATTTTGGCGTTGAGCTCCTGAACCACACCGCGAATGCCATCATCAATAGCCGTCTTAGGTCTGGGGCAACCCATGAAATTGCGGGTGGGTAATCATTGAATTTTACATGGGACCCTAGAATTACTGGGACCCCAGAATCACTCTCACCACCCCTGGCACGCACAGGAATGCAACAGAATTACGAAAACGTGAAGATTAGCCTCAAAAAACTGAAAAAACCCAAGACACATTTAAATTTGACATTTATCCCCGAAACTTTACATGGGCACGTTATTCCAACTGGCAACTCTCACAAGCTGGAGCAACCTCATGTTTCCAGAAAAAAAACTCTTGAGCAAGGGCATTTGGCAACAATGTTTAACAGGGAACTTGACATTCGCGGTAAACTACAAACATGGCATTATATACCTAAATAAATAACCCCGCAGCACGCTGCCTCGACAAGCGTCAGCCTGCTGGCAAAACGAGCCAATTCGAGCTTCAATCTAACGACACACTTTCATATTTTAAAGCATGTTTTACCTTTTCATCGCAAAAGGCACAAATGTCATTCATTCAATTCCCGCTTAATCCTGTACAGGGTCGTGGGAGGTCCTGGCAGACACAGGGCGCAAGGCAGGGCTTGACGTCCCATCCTGCGTCAAGCCCTGTCTAGGTTCATTTCCGAGGGGAAACCTAGACAGCATGTATTTGAACTCTTAGTGCAAAGCGGAGAACTCGTCCAAGACGTACGCGGACACAGGGAGAACATGCAAACGTCACACAGATAGGCAGCCCGCTCCTGAAGTCGAACCCAGAAGACTTTTTATGCTGTGGGGTGGCAGTGCTACTCATTTTGCCACCGTGCTGGACGAAAAGAGTGTTTATTTTAATGAATAAGTTATATTTATAAACAAAAACACTGTAATTCATTTACAGACCACGTATTTCAACATAAGATGCCGTAAAGTGGGGACTATTTAAAAATACGAGCAGGATGTGGTTATTTCACAACCGTAACTGCACCACGTGCTTGTCACTCAAAGTATTCAGGATCGTTCCCATTCCAGATGCAATTTGTTTTTCTATTAGCAGAGTACCCGCCCTATGGCGATCATGTTCAAAGCGTGTAACACGTTCTTCTCACGTCTCTGCAGATGACGTTTTTTTTCTGACATGACTGCTTTACCCGAGATTTCTTCCCGATGTCCTTTTGGGACTATTGCTGCTGGTTCGCTGACGTTTCAGAAGAGTAATAATCAATGAGTGTGAATAAAAGCTGAAATAAAACAGAAACGCCTTGGTGTTGTGCAAATAAAGATGTGCGTTTGAACCATTCGAACCGAGTACCTTTAGTGCGGAAATACATGCAAACACTTGCTCCATTTTCAGCACAGGAAGCGGCATGAGTCGCTTTACCGAGAGTCATTTATTTGATTCGCCAAGTTTTCGGGATAATAATAATAATGATGAGACGCTGAATAACAACACAATTGTGCGGCCGCTGCGCTGTATTGTCCAGTGGTCGGAAGATGCAACATGTGTAGTGAACACGATGGAGGTACTGCGAACACTCTCTGTGAACTATATATTAAGATGTTCCTCGTTCTGTTTGCTTGCTTGCTTGATCACGGCAAACGCCGCCAAATCGCAACCAAATCACAAGGGACCTTCGTAGAACGACGGCACGCGGTCCGAGACGGGTCTTTGGCCCCTTAGCGCGCGCCCCATAGGGCCTTCCTTGGCCACCGGGACCGCTTGCTGTGCTTACGCCCGTGCCGTTACGGTACGGAAAGCGGCGTCGCCATTACAATTACAATTCCCAGTTCGGATAAGCGGGGTCGCTATTAGAATACCCAGTTAGGATAAGGGCCACAGCTATTACAATCCCCAGTTCTGAGAAGCGGACCCGTTATTACAATCCCCAGTTAGGAGAAGCGGGGTCGCTATTACAATTACAATTCCCAGTTAGGAGAAGCGGACCCGTTATTACAATCCCCAGTTAGGAGAAGCGGGGTCGCTATGACAATCCCCAGTTCGATGAGCATTCGCCATGACCATCAACAAGGCGAAGGACAGTCGGTGAAGGTGGCTGGGATCAACCTCGAGAGCCCGTGCTTCTCGCCTGGTCAACTCTACGTTGCTTGCTCGAGGGTTGGCACGGGCAGCAATGTTTACATTGAAACCATGAATATTGTGAACCCAAAAGCGTTCAAACTATTGGGATTTTAGATTTTGTTCATAATGAAAACCCACTTTAGCTTTTGCTTTCGTACAGCGTTGAACTATTTTTTATTCTATGTTTTGTTTCGTCAATATTAATTTCAAGTTCTTTTCTTGCACCGGGCACCATCGGGTTCGTGTTCATGAATTTCACGTTAATTTTTTGCACACGGGTGGATCAACCATCACATTTACCCGGGTAACGCACGTGGATCAACCATCACATTTACCCGGGTAACGCACGTGGATCAACCATCACATTTACCCGGGTAACGCCGGGTCGCCCCAGCTAGCAGCTAATAAATATTATTCCTCACAGAATGATTTCGTTATTCCCGGTAAATCCACTTATGCCGCACACTGTCTATACATTTTGGTGAACTGTAGCGGCCTCTAGTGCCTGTAAGAGTGGAAGGAAGTAATTACACAGAGATAAAAATGATTTACCTACGTTCAAAGGCTATTATTGTGAGTTGAGGAATCGATGAAAATCGCCGAATCAAACTTCAAAATCAGACTTTTACCCAGGTAATGAATCAGGAGACCAGGATCGAGTCTCATTTTTAAAGAACGACCTGGCGCATGGGGAACGATGGCACGGTGAGTAGCACTACCACCTCACAACGAGAAGCACCCGGGTTCGATTCCTGGCTCAGGTAACCTTCTGTCTGGAGTTCGTATCTTCTCCCTGTGACCGCGCGACTTTTCGTCGAGTACTCTGGTTTCCTCCCAGAGACCAAAGATATGCTGCTGCCGAGATTACGTGCCCTGACTAAAGGCTCTTGGTGCCCTGCGATGGACTTGTATTCCGTGCTGGGTACAGCCCTGCCTTGCACCGTGTCTGCAGAGACACAGAGCAACTCCTTCCATCTCTGCAGTGAACGTCCTCTGGAGGGAATATTCCTGTTAAAAATAATAAATCTTTGTCCGGTTTTTATTCATTGCTTTCTGCACGGGCCTCAGTTTAAGCAAGAGGGTTTTCACGTTTTTTTCATATTCCTCTTTCTAAGCCTACTGATTCGGCAACTGTTGGCTAACTTTGGCGGTTCCGCTCATGAAATGACTTTCATATATCGATGGATTCCGTTGTTTGGGTTAGGTCATGTAAAAAATGTTTGTCATAACCCTCCACCACCCGACAGAGACCAATTAGTAGAGTTTGTCAACGTGAAGAAAACGTGCCAATTCTTCGCTGTCTCAGCATCATCAGGCAACCCGTACCTATTTGAAGTAGGTTCGCTTCTGTCTCAAGTAGGTACGGGTCGTCTGATGATGCTGATTGCAATTATCAGCGAAACGTTGTATTTCATTTGTAAATGCTTTGAGTTTGCGCTCCAACACCCCGGCGTGCTGAGATAGTGAAGAACTGGCACGTTTCGTTAACGTTGATAAACTTTACTAATTGGCTGTTGTCGGGTGTGGAGGGTTTACGACAAACATGTTTTACGTGACCTAACCCCAAAAAATGGAATCCATCGACAGCATTGGCCACAAAAGCCTTCGAATTAAAGACTTTTACATAATCAACAGTTTTTGCTGGGTACTCCGTTTTTTCTCACCGTCCAACGATGTGTTGTTGTCTGGGTTAATTGGCAGCGGCTGAGTAAATTATTCCAAAAAGTGTGCCCTGCGATGTAGTGGCGTCACATCATGGGTATAGCCCCGCCTTGCACCCTATGTTTGCAGGGATAGGCTCCGGCCCCTCGCGCCTCTGTTCAGGATTAAGCGGTTACTGATACTGACTGACATTCGTTGTCTATGGTTCCATTGACTGCACATGGTTCCATTGACTGCACATGGTTCCATTGACTGCACACGTGTTCAGGGATTAAAGAAGAAAACATTCCTGTGTACAGTAAATAAAACTCCAGCTTGTTTCTCAACTTGCTTAAAAAATGTACGTGTGGCTCAGATTTAGCAAGAGTTTCAGCTGAGATATTAAACGAATGCCTACATACAAACACGTGCGTTTGTTTGCATTGTAATTATTTCAGTATTATTATTGTTGTTGTTTTGCCACCAGGTGTGTGAGACGTATTGCAACATCATCCCAGTTCTCCTCCTTCCATGCTCTAGCAGTTTGACATTGAAAACTAATTTCCACAATCATGTCCACATACCCGGGTAGCGCTGGCGCCTCACAGCAAGAAGTGCCCAGGTATGATTCCTTGCTCAGGTGCTTTTCTCTGTGGAGTTGTGATATTCTCACCGGCTTCACGTGCGGTTCTGCCGTCTTAAGACAATGCTGTCAGTTTAATTAGCCTGGTAACTAAATTGCCCCGTACTGTGAGATTAACTGACGTCCCATGCTGGGTAGGGTACTGCCTCGAGTCTCGTGTTTACCGAAATAGACTCCAGCTCATTGCGACCTTGTACATATCTATGGAAGTACCGATGTCTGCGGTCAACATCTCCCCCTCTCTTACTTCCGGTTATGGAGATGGCCCATTGATAACCCAGTGAGATATCAGAAGAGATTTCACGCATAGCGATCGAGTGGAATCAGAGATAGAAAAAGATGGAGATGTGAAATGAGACGAGAAGCGGTCGAAATGTGCGTGACAGATATTGTATTTTTACCTTAATTAACCGGCGATGGACTGGCGTCCCGTCGTCGGGTGTATTCCTGCCTTACGCCCTGTGTTTCCGGGATAGGCTCCGGCTCACCGTGACCCTACATAGGATTAAGCGGTTTCAGATAATGAGATGAGATGAATATTTAAAGTCTAATAATATTTGCACTTCAGCTGGAATTTCGACAGTCACGAGCGAAAATGCAATGCAAGTTTCTGCGCTCAAGAGAACAGCAATATTGCTGCCCTTTTGCATAAACTTGGTAGCTTGGTGGCGAAATGAGCAGCGCTACTACTACACAACAAGAAGACCTGGGTTCGATTCCTGGCTCAGATGCCCCACCTCTCTCCCTGTCCGCATGAGTTTTCGCCGGCTACTCCTGTTTTGTTTCCACAGTCCGAAGGCATTCTGGGCCTCTCGAAAACACGCAGTGGCGATTTCACGACCGCGTACACAAACGCACAAATCGCCCGTAAACACAAACTCCATATTCGCTTCTCTCTGTGCATTCCATTGCGACCCAAAACATTTTGGAAAACCGCGAAACAACGTTTTCATTTAAATTAAAATGAAACCCAACAGAGAGAGACCCCCGCGATCAAACCCGGTTCCAGATTTGTTCGGCGGCTGGCAGGACGAGTGAATTCGTTCGTTCACACGCGACTCGATAAGACTTAGCAGCGGAAATTCCGCGCTATTAACACCCGAATGCCATAACCTCCCCGAATGACAAACCACAGCCCCCTCTACCAGGCCTCTGCCCTCTTTGCCAAGCCATCTGCCGTGCCTGTGCCAGAGCTCATTAATCAGCCGTTACAACATTCTGGCTCGGGAATTAGAATTTGCCACCCGCGTCATTTATCTTATTGCAAGGGTGCGGTGGTGGTACTTGGTGGTGAAGGCGATGGTGCTGGTTGCAGGCTTCAGCTGAGAGTGGTGGAGTCAATGGATGTGTGGACAACTGTGCCCGGCCATGCCTCTGAAAGTAACAGGGGAACCTGAACTTGAGCTCGGATAATAAACTTGAGTTTTGTTTCACACTCCGGCCGGAGGCACTGACTATGAGACAGATGCAGCCGGAAACCGGTCCAGGGCGCTGTGGATTTCGGGAAGAGATTTTTCCCGCGATCGATCCAGGAAATTATTTATGTTTTTATCCTCATGATGCTGCATTTAATAGTTATAAACCAGATCATGTGATTACAGACGAAATCTCGTGCACACGACTGTGACGACTGTGACTCAGACGAGACCGGCTGTTTACCTGGACAAAAGCATCGACCATGTAAGGTACTATTAATATCATCCTGGGCCAATCCAAATGCTGGACGGATGTTAAACATCATATTCGGTCTTATAACGTTTCCAAAAAACGTATGAGTGACATTTTATACAATAATTTTATATTAAAATCCACAAGACAGAAAACATTCCGCACAAAAATAATGACGGAGACAACTGTGTACTCGGATCAATAAATAAATGCACGGTTATTTTGGACAAGCGGTACCTTGCATTCCAGTGGTAGTGCCTTACGCCGATAATGTCTGCTCGCGGCCATCCTCGCAGCGTTCCCATCACGATGCCCTGAGTAAAGTGGTAGCGAGATGATGGGGCCGTGGGGCCGGGGGCCGCGGGGCCGGGGGCCGCGGGACCGGGGGCCGCGGGGCCGGGGGCTGCGGGGCCGGGGGCCGCGGGGCCTGATATGCTAATCGAGGTGATTATAATGTTCAATCAGCTCATCTACTTGTGGACAGCACAATGGTGTAGTGGGGAGTAGCGCTGCTGCCTCACAGTAAGAGGAACCTTGGTTCGATTCCTGGCTCGGGTGTCGCCTTTCTCTATCGAGTTTGCTTGTTCTCCTCGTGTCCACATGGATTTTCAGACGCACTTTGGTTTCCTCCCACAGTTGAAAGGCACCCTGCCGCTACGTTCATTGGCTTGTTGATTAAATAACCCCGGATGCCCTGCGATGGACTGGCGTCCCGTCGACGGGTGTATTCCTGCCTTACGCCCTGTGTTTCCGGGATAGGCTCCGGCTTCACCGTGACCCTATATAGGATTAAGCGGTTTCAGATCATGAGATGAGATGAGGTGTTCACTGCGTTTAACGAGCGTGAGATCAGTGAGCGTTTAACACACGGTGCAACGGTGCACGCGTGAGCTCGTTTAGACGCAAGCCTGGAGCGTTCTGTCTCTACCCTCGGCAGAGATGGGAGCGTGGCCGAGACGCCGGAGCGAGACGCCGGAGCGTGGCTGAGACGCCGGAGCGTGGCTGAGACGCCGGAGCGTGGCTGAGACGCCGGAGCGTGGCCGAGACCCCGGAGCGAGACGCCGGAGCGAGACGCGAGACGCCGGAGCGAGACGCCGGAGCGAGACGCGAGACGCCGGAGCGAGACGCCGGAGCGTGGCCGAGACGCCGGAGCGTGGCTGAGACGCCGGAGCGAGACGCGAGACGCCGGAGCGAGACGCCGGAGCGAGACGCGAGACGCCGGAGCGAGACGCCG
>JAZEWT010000031.1:10232433-10254567 GCA_036362905.1 Mordacia mordax | reverse complement strand
AGCACGGGTGGAATGTGCGGGTGGGACATGTGTGTGACATAAGTAGGTGGCGCACGTAGGCTCAATGTGTTTTCACAGTAGGGGGGCAACTTGGCTGAGTCACTTGCGGTGCAATGTTTCATCGTTTGATATCAGCTGCGGTGGTGCAGTGAGTAACACTGTCGTCTCACAGCAAAATAATATCTACTGCTGGAGATGAAGGCCTTCCCACGTCGTCACAATCCCTCTCATGGATCTGTGATTAAAAGATTCCGTTTAAATGATGTCACAGCAAGATATATCCGGGTTTGATTACCGGCTCAGGTGTTGCCGTCCCCTGTGCAGTCTCATTGTTTATATGTTTTCCCCGTGTCACCATGGGATTTGACCGGGAACTCAAGATTCTTCCGACAGTCCAAAGACACACGTCGTTGCCTATATTGATGGTCCTGCTGACTAAATCATCCCTGGTGCCCTGCAATGGACTGGCATCCCATCCGAGGCATAGCCTGACCTTACGGCCCTGCACCTGCCGAGACAGGCTCTGGCCCTCCGCAACCCTGTACAGGATTACCGATAATGAACGACTAAAGGAAATGTTGACAGAGCGGCTCCAGAGCGGCGCCGCCGTGAGGCGCGATGGGTGGAGCAGCAGCGCGCACGCACCTCCTTGACCTGCGAGTCCACTCCGCTGGGCAACTCGTGCGGCTGCTTGTTGAGCAGCAGCTCGGAGGAGTAGAACTTGTCCGCGATGGGAATGGGGCCCGCGGACCAGAGCGAGGTGGGTGACGAGGGCCCGTCGCGGGTCGTGATGTTGGCCGTGTTCACCACCACCCCCGTCGGCGTCACCGTCACGGACGCCTTCTGCGCGCTGGCGCGCTCCTCGGCCGCTGTGAGGCCCTTCACATTGGCCACCTGCATCTCCTGTGGGCGGTCGGGCGGGTGAAGCACAACGAGCAGCGCTTATCGTGCGACAAGGCACCTTAATCTTGAAGATCGGGGATTGGCAACCACTTGGGTCTGGTTTCCACACTCGGTGGCACACAGACAGAACCGCACACTCAAGAAGGACCTGTAGACTCAGAGACCTATGGAGTGGTCCAGGTGTCTTGTGACCCAGATTTAATTCTATAAAACTTACTATATGTGTATACCAATGAGTGTCTAATGTAATGTGGACAAAACATAAATCACGGTTATGGATGTAAATTAGAGGTATGCTCAGTCTCAGCAAACCTTAAGATGCTTCTAACATGGGGGGCAAAACACGGCGATGGACAGAGGAGGAGCGCTTGACAGGGTTATCCCTAACGAACAGCTTTGGAAATGAATCATCAACTGAGGGTTACTTGAAAACAGAAGTATAGGAATCACCAGACATTTGGACCACTCTGTATACCGAAGAGGCGACATCATCACTGCAGTCACTTCTGATAATCACCTGGCTGACCGACCACCTTGATGTAACTTCACAGCCTCCAAATCAATACTAACGGCGAACAAGCATCCACAACGGTTCCGTCCCCCTCGAGATAACTTACCGCTGTTATTTTGGTGATGGCAGTGACGTCTCCGAACTGAGCCTTCAGGTCATCGTACGATTTTCCAGACTAAAAAAAACCAGACATCAACGACAATCATCGCATTACTGCTGTCGTTGTTGGTTTAAATGGCCGATTGCCCTCAAAATGGTGGGAAACTGGTGCAGAATTTTACGGCCGGATGCCCTTCCTGATCAGTATTTGTTTGAAACATTCCCACAAACATGTTTAGCAAGGGAGACCCCAGCAGGGGCGTTAGACTCCAAGATCTGTTCACTCCTGGTAGGAGTGCTGGACTCCAGACCGATTCACCCAGGGAGATGCTAGCAGGAGTGTCAAACTCCAGATTTATTCACCAAAAAAGACCCTAAGAGGAACGCCGGACACGGCTAACCCGAACGATCAGCAGTAGAGTTCTCTTGAGAGCAAGTCAACAACAACAATCAAAGAACAAAATAATGAATATCTTGTTATAAGCTAAAAATAATAGCAATAAAAAAGGAAGAAAATAAAGCAAAAAGGAATGAAAAAGAAATATGATTCGATGATTGCTTATTATTACAGCAGAAAGTACCCAGTGAGCCTCCAAGCTCTGGATGCGGAATTCCTGCGACACAGCAAACGTTTGAATTTCTCAACACAACAATGCACAAAATCAACGGGTAAACAAGTTTGCATGTTTTCCCTGTGTCCACGTGGGTTTTCACCGGGTACTCCGGTTTCCTCCCACCGACCAAAAACACGTTGCTGGCGAGGTTTATTTGCCTGCTGAGTAAATTGCCCCAATACATGTGCCCTCCGGTGTACTGGCGTCGCATCCTGAGCATTCCCTTGCCTTGCGCCCTCTGTCGGCAAGGATAGGCCCCAGCCCCCGTGGCCCTGTACAGGATTAAGCAGATATTGAAAATGATGATGATGATGAACTTACTCACCAAAAAAATTGCTACAAAAAGTGAAACCCTAACTGTAATCAGTAAGTGAACAGTAGCATGCAAGCCTGGTGCAGTTGAGAGAGAAATTAAAACAAAGAGAAGAGATCCAAAGCGTACACTCCACTTGAAGCTGTCCCAGGCCTGGAACCATCCGGTGAACGTGGGTGGCTCGAAGCCCTGCTTGACGACGAGCACGGGGGTGTCGCGGTCTCGTTCGCTCGGGTGCGTGTCGATGTACTCCTGCGCCAGGCGCACCGACTCCTGCCTCTCCGCGTCCGTCGAGCCCTTGCCAACCCACAGGAAGATCTGCGGCACGACGCGTAGCACCGTAAGGGTCGAGTGCCATTAGCGAGCGGCACCTGTAGAGGTGGGCGCGGGACGCGGGGGTCTCCGCCACTCAAACTCACGCTCGCTTGCACCAACACGCACGCTCGCGTAGGCACGCGTATGTGCACAACATAAACAAAAACAGACTTGACATTTATAACGCGTGGAACGTCATTCGTTCAATGTCGAAGGTATTCGTCTGAAGAGAGAACGACTCAGAGGAAATCACAAAGAAGTGAGGGTAAAGCAGCTATGTGCTCAGCCGGCGCCAACCCGCCAGACACTCTGTCCTATATAATGTGATGGTATCGGCCAATTAATTAATGACTGTTTTAATGCGTTGTGGGAGGAAACCGGACAATCCGGAGAAACCCCACAAACAGTGGGAGAGAACGCAAGGTGGAACTCAAACCACCTCCAGCAGTGAGACACAGATGTTTCCACCACAGGGGCCATTCTGATGCCATGTAGTCTCCGAGAGAGCGGTGAGACAAGCACTGTTAGTGAGTAGATCTTGAAGATAGGTAGACCATGGATCGGACCTCACACTCTGGGCAACCATGATCTGCTGGACCTGTCCTATCACAGTGACATCACACACCCTGGTCACGTGTAATCTGCACCTCTCCTCCAGCGCAGACCTTCACTCACCCTGAGCACCCACAATCTCGACCTCTCCTTCCGCAGTGAACCTGTTCACCCACGACCTGGACATTTCCCAAGGTGACGTCACACACCACATTCACCCAGAGCTCATCCGTCTCCGCGCACGGTGACCTCGGCTGACCTGGTCCCAGGTGTCAAGCAGCATGACGTCGTCCACGTCCAGGTCGTCCTGCGAGAAGTCCGTCACCTCGCTGACAAAGAAGCGTCCAGTTTGCGTGGAGCACTCGAAGAGACGCGGGTGAACGCGCGCCGCCGGCTCCTGCAGCCTGGGGCGCGCACGGCGGGGAACACAGGCTCAACATGGGGACCTGGCGCAGCACGGGGGGAGCGAGGGGGGGAGTGAGGGGCGAGGGGAGGGAGCGAGGGGGGGAGCGAGGGGGGGAGCGAGGGGCGAGGGTAGGGAGCGAGGGAGGAACGAGGGGGGGAACGAGGGGAGCGCTGCCAACTCACACCCAGAACGCCTGGGGATTGATTCCCACCTCGGGTGCGTTACCGTGTGCACGTTGTGTGTTCGTGCCTTGTCCACATGGGTTTTCACTAGGCTCTCTTTCATCCCCTAAATAAACGCTCACTGTTCAGCTGATAACATCTTAATGTAAAGAGAATGCAGCGCCCGGTAAATGTTGGCACCAGATAACCACGTAGCTACCTGTTCGCCGTACTTCTAGTTAGTAGTGCATTATAACTGGCAGATTGTCATTATTATTATTACCGTCCATCGTGTTAGTTCGTCTCCGAGCCCGGTTACGCAGGTTCAATCGGAAAAGCATTAGGACGATTTGTCCTGGTTGCCCAAGAAGCTCCTGGGCACAGAGAGCGAAACGTCGGACTTCTTGCCAAAGCGACGCGCTGGCAACGCTCACCGCTTGTCACTGGCGTAGGCGGACTTCCCCCCGACCTGTACCCAGAATTCCGCCGGTTCGTGTCCCTCCATCACCGTCTGCTTATCTCCCTTCCACAGCAGCTCCGCCACCGTCTTGGCCATCTCGCGCTCGTCCCCACTGCAGCCCTGCACAAGTGGGTGAAGGGTGACACCGCACACAGACGTAGACGCACGCACATGAACACGCACGAAGATGAACGTGCACGCAAGGCTGAGCGCGCACGTGCACGCACGTGCAGACACGTGCGAATGCACGCGGATGACTGTACATGCACAGATGAATGTACGCGCGCACGTAGATACATGCAACGCAGACCTCTGGACGTTCGGGCCGTGGGTATTTTCAGCCTTTAGGCCAGGACTCAACAACTTTCTTAAAAATAAAATATTATCGTAATAATAATGAGAATTGCTCAACAGCGGCCCTTTTGAATAGCCATGGCGAGCGCTCCTCCTCTCTGCTTTACAACGTTTCACCTCCCACGTCAGAAATGTCGCAAAGCTGGAGATAGGAGGATCGCTCGATATGGCCATCTCAAAAGAGCTGGTCTTGAGAGCAAATCTCATCATACATCGAGTCGTGAAATCCTACATCAATACTAATGCTAATTATTATTATTTATCAGATGCCCTTACCCAAGGTGACTTACATCATCACACATATACACATTTCTGAAAAATAACTAAATACAAAGTAAATAAACACCAAATAAATACTATCTATTGCCCAACATTTTCACGCGACAAGTGTTGTTGTCAGACCCCTGTAAGTAATAGTTGGAGAGATGTGTCTTGCGTGGTCTCCGAAATGCGGTGACTCTGCTGCGCTGATTTTTATTGGGATGTCATTGCACTGGGATGGGGGCCACGGTAGCGAAACAGCAGAGCCTTGGAAGCCAGAGAGCGGATGTGTGACGCAAAAAATAGAGCAGAGAGAGTGAGAAGAGGTGTCGGAGGAGATAATGGAGCAGAGATAAAATAGATCTCGAGATGTTTATTACTACAGTAGAAAGTATCCAATGAGCTTACAAGCTCGAGATGCGGAATTCCTGCGACACAACTCAAATTCCGAACTGAACAATGTAGCAACGCATAAAACCAAAGTGAGAAACTCTCTTACAGCAACAATGAGTGCAGGAATGAGACTCTAACTGTGGTCATAGACGTAAACAGTAACACTACGATTGCACAACTGAACAAACTCACATAACCAGCTTGTACAAAGATGAGATCCCAACCATAACCGTTAAGTAAACAGCAGTGCTCAAGATTTCACCGCACAATAAATGTACAAATAGGCAAAGAAGAGCGATAGCGCAAGAGTTGCATGGGACGAATGTAGTTGTTTCACAATGAAAGTAATGAGCATATGCAACCCTTCAGTTAGACCAATCAATTCATGCAAATGAAGCTGGGCCGAAATGTTGATACTAATTGGGATTTAAGGTAACTCAACGATGGCAGCAAGTGGAATACTGCTCCAAGAGCGAGAGACAGCTGCCACCAAAGCCTTTCCCCAAATGTCGCGGTGCATCTATGAACATGAAGTCGATGAGATTGAGCGTAGAAGGACTGGAGCAGAGAGGTGACGATTCCTCTTGACCTCTCACCTTGCCGCACCACAGGTAGCAGGTGTTGGTGGTTTTCAGCACAAAGACGTCGTTGGAGTTGAGGGCAGAAGCGCGCGCGGGCACTTCGATGGCCTTCGTCGTCATCTCGTCGTTCCCACGCACGTGGAAGAGCCGCACAGGCGGCTCGGGCTCCTGGCGGCTCTGACGCGACGTTCCGCCCTGCGCCCACGCCGCACACGTGAGCGCGGGAACAGACGACGCACGTGTGCGTGCGTGCGCGCGTGGTTTGGGAGGTTGGAGGCGGAGGAGCGACGCGTGCAATGGTGGAGCGCCGGGCGGCTGACTGAGACCCAGAGAGTTGCTACAGTGGAGGAGCGCAGACGGTGGCGTCTGCTCGGTCACCCCATGGCACCGGGGTCTGTCCCGTGGCCTCCTGCCAACGATCCTTCACTTGGCCTCAAAGTGCAAATGGCCTGGCACAAGCGCCGTGGTTACATCACTGCTAATTAGTGGCAAATGACGGGCGTTGTCGTGCAGCACCTTGTGCCCCTAGGGTGAAAGGCGCATTAGAAATGCAAATATAATTATTGTGTGAATTGCTATAATGGTGAAGCAATGGTTGACTTGTTATGATACGAGTCCAGTGACCCGTGATCGATACCCACTTACCGCCACCACCGGTGAGATTTCTAGCTCTGTGAGATTTCCAAACAGATTGCTTCATCTCATTTAATGAGGGGTGGCACGGTGGTGCAGCAAGTAGCGCTGCCGTCCCACAGTAAGAAGGACCTGGATTCAATTCCCCGCTCAAGTACCTTTCTGTGTAGTGTTTGCGTGTTCTCCCCATGTCCGCGTGGGTTTTTACTCAGTACTCCCGTTTCATCTCACCATCCAAAGACATACTAGAGCTGCCCAGTTTAATTGGTCTGCTGAATACATTTCCCGTGGTGCCTTGCAATGGCGTCCAATCCTGGGTGGAGCCCTGTCTTCCACCCTGTGTCTGCCGGGATAGGCCCTGGCCCGCCGCGACCTTCTACTGGATGAAGCAACCAGCAACAGTCACGCGCGCCGACGACGCTGTAACGAGAGTGAGCGAGCGGCGGACGGACATCACGGCGGCAGCGCTCCTGCCGCACCTCGTAAATGATGAGCTTGCCGCGGAAGATGCTGAGGAAGTGGCGCGGCTCCTTGCCCATGACGACGCGCACCTGCACAGCCTCCCCGCCGTACCTCCCGTCCAGCGCCACCGCCTGGTACGCGGAGGCCGTCACCTCGTCCTTGGTTGCGTGACGACCCTGCGCCAGAACAGCAGCGGTGAAAACGTTGAGGTCTCCCTCCCCCCCCGTCCCTCGTGTGGTCTGCCTCGAACAGACTGCTGGGGCGAGTGTGCTTAGCAAGTAGCACCTATGAAGGTCGACACTCACACGAGGGGGTGGGTGACCAGCACCACACCCGGCCGCCTTTGTCTCCCTAATGACAATGTTTACACACTGCACCAGGTACTCATTTGAGGCTAAGTCGACTTCAGGGAGACCCAGGACTGGTTCAGAAGATCATCACAGGTGCTCGTGGCTGTGAGCAGGCATTGAACCCGGGTCTCTGCAGCAGGGTTAATAGCCCAACGCGCTAACTGCTGCGCCACCGATCCAAACTCACAAACAGTGCACTAACCGCACCACCACAGCCAGCACCACAACTACCAAAGCCAGCACCACAGCCACCACAGCCAAACAACGGTTCATGGAGCAGAGGCCAGCGATCAGGTGCCAATGAGGAGATGAGCTGAGGATTTACAAGGGATGAAGTGATGATGAGTCGTTATACGACGATGAACATATGTGCAACGCAACTATGATTTGAGAAACGTGACGGCGGTTAATCTTGCGAACAATAGTGACTTCGATAAAACTGTGAGCAGGATGATGATGCAGGTGTCGTTATGACGATTGATGTTTAATACCACATGATCACGACCATGATGTTTATGGGAAACATGATGGTGATCACGATAACGATCGTAATGATCATGATGCTGCCCATCATGCTGCTGATTCTGATTCCGCACGCTGGTTACCTGCCAGATGTAGATGATGTAGGAGGGCTTGTTGTTGCGCTCGTAGGTGTAAAGAATCAGGTAGCAGTCGCCGCCGTAGAACTGCCCGTGGCGGCGCTTGTCCACTGCCACCATCTCCAAATCCTCGATGCGCCACACCTGGGAGAGGCGGGGGTGACGATGATAATGATGAGAATTGCTCAAAAGCGCCGATCTTTTGGGATGGTCATATCGAGCGTTCCTCTCCTTCGCGACGTTCCGCCTCCCACATTGGAGGCATCATCAGCAATAGCGAAAGTGAGAGGAGGAATGCTCGATACGGAAATCCAAATGACAGTAATGATGGTGATGATGTCAACTTCAAAGTATCACTCTTGTTTATTGTAGCGTCTCTCCGCACAACTAAATAGTTTACTCCGTTTGTCCTCTTAATCCACAGACTCTCAATGTGAGGGGATTTTGGATTTTGTGGATTATCAAGTTCTTCCAGAGGATCACGTCTCATGTTAGAGCCGCCATTCTCAACCATCAGTGGGCCCCGAGGTCCACTTAGTGGTCGGTGGAGATCGGACCCAAGTGGGCCTCCAAGTGTAAAAGGTTGTGAAGCCCTCTTAGAGAATCGTCCACAGAAACATGTACAGCATAGCTCCGTCGGAGGTCACTTGAGGTGACCTCGTATTCCCGCCAGGGGGCAGCACTTTCCTACAGCTCAAGTCATGACAAACATCTTGCACGTTGAATAAATCGCAAATAATCGATGCTTCTATTCACGAGAGTTTCACTAAATCAAATCGATTTTAAGCAATGAATCGATATGTACCTCGCTCACACGTGTGTGTGTCCATACAGGATAGGTCGTGCAGCGGTTAGCGCGCTGCACTACAAACCCGGTGGCCTGAGTTTGATTCATGCTCACGGCCACCAACATCAGTGACGTTTTTCTGAATCCTGGGCTTCAAATGAGTGCCAATTCAGCCTCAAATGAGTGCCAGGTGGCAGTGTGTCAACATCGCTACTGGGAAGACAGAGGCGGCCGGGCATGGTGCTGGCTACCCACCCGTACATGCAGGGCGTCCCCTTTCATAGGTTCTTTAAACCCCGCCATTCTCAAAGGTTGAGTCGTCGTTATTCATCAGTGTTAGTAGCGAGCGCCACATAGTTGGTCCCTGGAAACCAGGCCCAAGTAGGTCTTGAAGTGCAAAAGGATGAGGATCCCTGCTCAAAACAGCACTTACCCCAAATTCCCGCTGAGGCTATACAGGGGGGGGGGAGGCTTTATCTTTGTGAGCGAGTCACCTCGGTGGTGCCGGAGCCATCATCCACCATGCGCTGCTCTGCCGCGAGCTCAGGACTGGCGTGAAGCATCTTGGCGTCGAACTTCACCTGCTCCACTCGAGCTGCTCTCGCACAGACGCGCGCGCGCACCGGTTCAATATTCCCGTGCATCGCCTTCAATAGGCAAGCGCTGTCAGCAGGTGGCACGGGCCGGCTGGGCCACCTATACCGGACACATTTTGAGCTTGCGGTAAAGATAAATGCGTCATTTATTGTCGGCCCACTCTGTATAAAGGCCAGGACGGCACACGAAGGGTTGGGTGGCCAGCACCCTCCAAGTTAACAACACACTGCACGAGGAACTCGTTCGGTTCTGATGGTGGTGATAACGTCAGTCTTGATGGGGAAGGTAGTGATGTAAAATCTCCATATAACGGGGACTAACAGAGAAGAAAGGCCGTCTGGAAGTCTGTTAAATCTATATTTTTACATGACTAACTTATATACAGAGTAATGATCGGATATAACAATCTACGTGTTATGAACACTGTTAAACTGAGCAATTAGCATGTGGATATAATAACAGCAATAAAAACACGAAAATAAAAAAAAGCAAACATTTCAACGCAGAACTCCGTCTCGGAAGCACAGGGGACAGCGTCCGTTGCTTCTGCAGTCACACTGCGGTGCTGCTCTGTAACAGCGGCACTGCCGTCGTTGTCAGTGTTGTCATCGCTGTCGTCATCATCGTCATACGAACCGATTTTTCCCACGGTGTGTGTCTTGCCCAGGCCCTGCGTCTCCCCCTTCTCCGTCCACTTCTGGAAAAGCTGCTTGAACATGGGCGACTCTCCGCCGTCAGCAAGCGCCTCCACGCTGGTGTTCGCAGGATAACCCTTGGCCTTGATGAACTCCTGCATGCAGAGTGAGACCGATCAGGGTAACACAGACGGGCCGGCTCCAGGAGGAGTCCAAACGGATTCCTCCGTCTCAACGTGCGATACCGATAGTGCGATCGGGATGACGGCCCGGGGGGAGGAGCGCCCGAGTTTTATTTTATCTGCTGTGATGAGTGGCGGCACGGTGGCACACTCTGTAACGCTGCTGTCTCACAGTAAAAACGACGAGTTCGATATCCGGCCTGGGTACGGCTTTTTTGCGTGGAGTTTATGCGTTTTCCCTGTGTGCGCGTGAGTTTTCATCGGGTGCTCCGGTTTCATCCCACAGCCCAAAGACACGCTGTTGCCTAGATTAATTGTTCTGCTAAATAAATTACCAATGGTGCACTGTAAACAAGTGCTGGCATCCCATATTTGGTATAGCCCTACATTGCGACCTGTATTTGCCAGGATAGGCTATGGCTCACCGCAACCCTTTACAGGATTCAGCGGATATCGAGGATGAATGAATGCTAGTATGGGATCTACTATCTGACCGTCTGCTTATCTCTCTCGGTGGAGCAGCCCCTGAAATTATCTGCTCACGCCACTGCTGGAAGAAGCGCCTCCACCAGAGTAGCTTCTCTAAGATTCGTCGAGAATATTTGGTTTACTCTGCCAAGTTGACCGTGAAATAAAACTCCTCCGCCTGCAAGGTAACTTCGCTCGATAAGGTCCTTGACGTCCATTCCAGACATTCACTCGGCACAGACTGAAAGCACATTCCGTGCTGCCTACCAATACAGCAGCGAATCATTTATAAAATCGCACTACCTCGCTACCGAGATATGTACTCAAAACACCCGCATTACCTCGCCAATCTACTCTCAACCCACTCACTGCAACGCGCTCACAAACGCATTCACCCACCCACTCACCAACCTGCTAACCTCGCTCACTGCAATGCGCTCACGTACTCAATCACTCACTCACCAACCTGCTCATCCACTAACTCACACCACTTATCAACCTGCTCACCCACTCACTCACACCACTTATCAACCTGCTCACCCACTCACTCACACCACTCACCAACCTGCTCATCCACTCACTCACACCACTCACCAACCTGCTCATCCACTCACTCACACCACCCACCAATCTATTAACCGACTCACTCCCCTATTCACCAACCTGCTCACCCACTCACTTACCCACTCACCAACCTGAAGACCCGGCTCACCGCAAAGCGCTCACCCACTCACTCACCCACTCACCAAACTGCTCACACCGCTCACCGCCACGCGCTCACCCACTCACTCACCCACTCACGAACCTGCTCACCCCGCTCACCGCAAAGCGCTAACCAACTCACTCACCCAGTCACGAACATGCTCAGCCCGCTCGCCGCAACCTGCTCACCCACTCACTCACCCACTCACTCACCCACTCACTCACCCACTCACTCACCCACTCACTCACCCACTCACTCACCCACTCACCAAGCTGCTCACCCCGCTCACCGCTACGCTCTCCGCACTCCTCGCTGCTGCTCACAACACTCAGCATCCCTCTCGCTACCAAACGAGAACGGCAGAGCGACTTCTCCGCTCTCCATCTCTGCTCGCACAGCGTGGAGCGGCCCCTCCCTCCCCTGCACGGTCGACAGAATCATCACCACCGCCTCGATGTTCACAGAAATACTTAACACCTACATCAGCAAGCTCTCACACTAAGCTTGCCTTCTTGCCTCAGTGTCGGCTCCTCATCCCAGACCAGATAAGGAATTTGCGTGCGTTATAAATTGCATTACTGTTATTATCATGTTGGAACAGCTGGTCTGTACCCACACTTTGCTCCACCACACACATCCCTGCTGTGACGCTGCCATTCACAAAACGTTGCACCGCTGCTTCAACTGCAGTGCCACCGGGAGATGGAATTTAACCTCTGCTGGGCCTTCCTGCACTTCACCCACTCCCGCGGGTTAATCGGTCAGGGCAGATAAGCGACGGTCGGATATGCGACATTGTGGTTTACAATGAGTATCTGATGAGAGGGCTTCACTCACCATAGCCCGGCTCATGGCCGCCTGGCGCTCTTGCTTGCTGGCGTTTTTCCCCTTCCACACGTAGATCTTCACCCCACCCTGGTCAAGGATGTAGCTGTCCTAAAAAAAAAACGTAAAACGTCATTAATATGACCCGCAAAGTACACGCCCTCCGGGCGGTTTTGTTCCAAGCGTGTAACACGTTCTTCAAACGTCTCCTGTTGATGACGTCATTGTTTGAGCTGCATTTCTTTCTGATGTCTTTTTTGGAATACGGCAGGCTCTGGGAAGTTTCAGGGTATTAATCAATAAGTTTTAAGTTAAGATTAACTGGACATAAGAACATTAATTCTATACAGAAATGTGTGCTTATGAAGGATTCGAACACATTGCCTTCAGTGTGAACATATATACATACAAACACATGCACCATTAGATACAGATTAACGATTGTAAAGGCATAGCCCTGCAAATACTGATTCGAGTCACTGCCAGCAGAAGGGACCTCCAATAGATGGAGCTCCAGAGAGCTCCACTAGCTTAGATATTTGGCCTACTCTTCCACCCTGGCCAGACGCCATGGAAGAGGTAAGAGAAACAACACTTTTCCCCACTACACGTGAGACCTTCTGATTGAATAATTGTGGTGTAGACTGGCCATTCTGAACCGGTGGGTCGTGACCAATCAGTCAGCTTCGAGCGAATCTCATGGTTCATGGAGACCAGATCCAAGTGGGTATTGAGGTGCAAAAGATTGCTCAAAACAATTAAATTGGGGTCAAAAGACATCTGGACCACCTGTACATAGCGCCATTCCTACAGCGAAAGCTTTGGAGGACATGACTGGAAAAGAGTCACAAGATACGGGGCGAGGCTTTCCTAAGACATCAAGCGCAATACAGCAAAACCAATAATAATAAGACACAGACGCCAACTCCAGAACTATCTGCGCCACACCGGGACGGGTGGCAACCTTGCTGCTGTACTGTACTGTAATGTCCCCGGTGTGGGCGCGGGCGAATGTTGACGCCACTATTGCTGTCGAGTCTGTGTGCTTCCAGGCGTTAATGACCAGCGGCCCAATCGGCTTTAAAGCTGATCTTCGGGCGTCATATTTCGTCCACCAGTAACACAAGCGAAGACGAACAAACAAAACTGAATTTGCAGAAATAAATTACCGACGAAATTAATGCTACGACAGTCTAGCAAACGCGACTTTGACAAGTAGTCGGCGTGAAGGGGTGCAGTGGAAAGGTGTTCATCTCCTAATTACATTTCTGCAAGCAGCGCTGTGTTAACTAAGCAGGCGGCAGGGAGCCGCAGTGGTAACATCTGCGCCTCACAGAAAGTATGTCCTACCCAAGCTAGTTCGATTCTCGCCCAAGGTGCCTTTCTGTGTGGAGTTGGTGTATTCTCTCCCTGTTCTGCGTGGGTTTCCTCCGAGTTCTCCTACTTCCTCCCATCAACCCCCCACCCTCATTAATTAATTGGCCGTAACAATATCTAGAACGCTGTGTCTGGCAGGTGTTACCGCTTGCTAACTGCATGCCTGCCTTCCCCTGTCTTTCTGTGGTTTCCTCACTATGCCTCTGTAAATGATGTGAGTCGCCCTGGAGAGAGGCTTCTGCTAAGTAATAATTAATAATGATAATTATACCTCAGGAGCGTATCTAGAACATCCCTTCTAGACATCCCATCTCTCATCTCATTATCTGAAACCGCTTAATCCTATATAGGGGAAACGGTGAAGCCGGAGCCTATCCCGGAAACATAGGGCGTAAGGCAGGAATACACCCGACGACGGGACGCCGGTCCATCGCCGGGCATTGCGGGACAATTTTAGTCTGCGAGCCAATCAACCTATCCAGGAGCATGCTTTTGGACTGTGGGAGGAAACCGGAGTACCCGGCGAAAACCCACGCGGACACGGGGAGAGCATGCAAATTCCACACAGAAAGGCACCCGAGCCGAGAGACTCGAACCCGGGACCTTCTTGCTGTGAGGCGTCAGCGCTAACCACTGCGCCACCGCGCCGCCCTTCTAGACATCCCCCCAGACCTATTCAATAGGTCTGGGGGGATGTTCTAGACAAGCATCGATTTGGAGACCCTCCGACTAAAGGAGATTGGCGTCAGAAAGGGCATCCGGCCATACATTTCGCCTCTAATGCCCCCACCACCCCCCACTAGGGGAGAATCGGACAACCCGGCTCAACCTTGATACCTGCCGTTAACACCAGAACAACAGCCTTCAGCCTGCACTGCTCAGCATGGCGAAGTATGGTCCAACAACTCTCTGGATCAACACGCCGTGAGACGCCTTCATTCAGTAGAGGACTGCAGCTGTTATTTTATGGTCTGTATGGCGCTGTTCAGGTGTCATGACTTTCTCAAGTTAAATATTTGTAAAAGCCTCTCGGACTTTGGCCACGCGAGCAGTTTAACTACTCTTACAGCTCTCCGGTGTGTTAAGGCTGTGACGGTGTGTTATTTGGTACTGTGTCCAACGTTTCGTTCCACAGTGCATGGACATTCTTACGGAGATGGCGCACGGAACGAAACGTCGGCCATCGTCACAACCAACACGTGGCACACCCAGCGATCACATCAGAGATCCGCACAGTGGCAGCATCGGCCAATACCGATGGAAGTGGTGGTGGAGCTTAAACAACCACTCTCCGCCATGTTATAGCCCGGGTTGGCCGTTTGCCCCCTAATGGTTGGGACTATTAGAGCATAAAGTTGCAGCCTGACGCCCTTCCCATGCCAACCTCCTTTAGTGAGAGGGTCAAAGGAGACCATGACAGGAGTGTTAGGCTCCAGACCTGATCACCAAGGGAGGCCCTACCTAGCAGGAGTGCTGGACTGCAGACATCTACACCAAGGGAGGCCCTAGCAGACCTGCCGGACCCCTCTGCTAGGGGATATCGTATCTGTATTGCTGTAGGTTTTAATGACTTGATGCATGATAATTGCTCTTCAGATGTGCACTTTAAGGATAGCGGTGTCGAGCGTTCCACCTCTCTACTTTGCGACGTTTACCTTCCACGATGGATAATGAGTAACGTTCGTTATCCTAATAGAGCAGCTGTTAAGAGCAGTTCTCTTTAGGTTTAAACGCACAATGCCGAACAAAGTACATCTTGGTAAAACAAAACCCCAATAAAAGAATACATATATTAAAACCTGAGATGTGTTTTAGCCAGCTATACCGTCACAAAATATCATTGACGTCACCAAATATTTACCCAATATGATTGGTTAACAAAAAATAACAAATTGATTTGGGACAAGGCTTAGTAAAAAAACACCCAATAACCGCGCTATTGTGTATGCACTGTATCCATTACACAGCAGAGGGAAAGCAAATGTTTGTCGTCGGCTTTTATTAGCCTTTCCAGATAATGTGTGAGTCTAACTCAGTGACTTTGTACATAGCACTTAAAATCCAAGTGTATGCTTGAAGCTTACCATTAAGCTGCGAACGAATTACATTGCAACAACAACGATATACTTTATAACGCAGCGCAAACTGCACACCTGCTCATAGACAAGACAAGACACAGACATGAAAGCACGAGGAAAACCGCCGGGGGGGGGGGGAGGCAGCCAGCGGTCAGCCGCAGTCAACCCGCCAGACACTGTCTCCTGTACATTACGATATTGTCGGCCAATGATCGAGTATCCGGAGGAAACCCACGCAAAACAGGGTAAGAACCGTCTCGGGTAGGCATAGCTTTCTGTGAGGTGCGAATTTAACCAGTGTGTCGCCACCCTGCCACACCGATGTCTAGGATGTCACAAAGTGAGGCCGCGTGTGTTGTTGGCTTGTTCAAACAAAACCGTTGTTAATTTGTAACCAGCTGTTCTGCCTCTGCGTAGAGCGGTGGAACAGCGCTTGGGTGCACTGAACTATCAACATTTTTAGGGTACAGTAAACGCTCGAATCAACGGATCTTTTATTCAACAGACTTCAGAACCAATGGCGCTCTGCGAGACTGTGGCCCGAGACCACAGTCCATAGTATATAGGTTGTTATAAGATATGGTCATTAGTCTGTCGATATAAGATCGTCATATAAACATCAAGATTTTACAAACTTCTGGACACTTTCCTCCCTGTTAGTCCGTTACACTGATGTTTAACTGTGTGTTCGGCACAGTATAGATCCATCCAATTCAAATACGGTCAAATATATCCCACAAATTTCAACAGTCAGGCCGGTTTTATTTAATCTGGAAGGAACCGTTGATCTGTGTAGCTTTTTTAACAGTTGTCCAGAGAGGAGGGATAAGTAAATCACAGGACAACGGGGAGAAATTTAGTCTGGCCAATTCACTTCGGCAAAAGTGCGTCTCTGGACCAGGCGGTAACTCAAAGTACTGTCATGACGTGTGTTGAAGCGTGGGTCACCAGAGAGCGGCGCTACCAACAGCAAGCATAACGCGCCATCAACACAACGCTTACGTGAACCTCTATGTGCTTTCACGTGTAGGTCGCTGGCACTACTTTGACTCTTTATTATTTACGAATACAACTCCAACCTAACGAGCGGTCGCAAACAGCTCGCGCACGTTCTCCGAGTACTGCAGAGGTGCACGGTCAAGTCCGTCGGCCACCCTGGTTAATACTGCGCCATGCACTGACCCCGATAACGGCACGCGTCATCATCGTCTTCATCGTGGACGTTGACGATCCCGCGACGTCAATAGAAACAAGAGTCATCCGTGTGTGACGACATCGTGATCCCCAATTGCACTCGTTCTTAAGAACTTGTGAGAGTCCCCAAACGGGAAGGGAACAGCGCTCCCCCCGCCACCGACATCACTACAACGTGTGTTAAACCGAGGGTGTTCGCGGATACTAATATGTACTCACGACTTGACGGTATTGTACACAGAGGTACACACCACGTAAGTAGAATCACGAGAGACCATCTACACTCGTTCCGTCGATTCACGTTATTTGTGTTGGTTTCTGTCATTTTAGTGACACGGGTCACTCTGAAAATTGCTCACCATCGCTGTTCTATGGTGATAACCATGTCAGTTACTCCTGTTTCTTCACAAGGTTATCCAGAGGGAACACCTACGGAGAGAAATTCTCACACATCGTGAATCCTTACATCATTACCAGGTCATGCTCACCGGTGAGACTCACCCTGGTCGGTGGACAGTTCCCACGTGGTTTTACATAATCAGCTGATCCGCCACCAGCACGAGGCTGCGACTGCAAGGCGTTATAATTATGTACCAGTGATTCAGCTACTTACTTCATGTTTGAGCAGGTCCTGGGTTAGAGGTCGTGTTGCTACCTCCTGGACCACCAGTTTCCCGTCTGCGTCCGACAGACTGTCGTGGAAACATGCACACACACAGGACACGTAAATAAAGGCAGCACCATCCTTGGTTAAACGAAATAAAACTGAAGCTGCGTTACTGCGACTCTCGCAGGGAGAAGCTGTTATTTGAAACTCCACGGAAGGATGGATTAACTGTGAGCAATTTTTACAATCCGCCACGCCAAATACTACCAGATCAACACACACCATACAGCCAAGAACAACCTCCATTCACCCAAAAGTGGTGGTGATGTCTCCATGATGTGTGTGCCATGCTAAGTGTGCAACCAACTGACTACGCAAAACCAGACTGGAGGGTCAAGTGCCGTTAGCGAGCACCTATTACTTTAGCCAGTACCTGGGACAGGAGATCATAAAGGGCATCTGACTCATCTTTCTTTCATTCTTTCATTCAGAAGAAGAGCCACTCATTGTTGTTTGGCAATTTCCTGCACCAAGTAGAACTGTCCACCCTTCATGATGACTGGAGCCAGAACCAGTCTACTAGACCTCCTGTATACCACAGAGATCTACGTGGTAATGGTCCAGCGTCTGACAGAGGATTGGCAGCCTGTCCTCTACAACGAGTGTTCGAATATTCCACGTGACCATATGCACAGTTTTTTGTTGTTTTTGAAAGAAGCCCGAGGGTTGGTATTCGGCCTCTTGGCTCCACCAAATGGGGTTTGGCTAGGAGATACCATGAATGCTTGCCCCCCAAAGGGCCTCCGGTACAAGCTTTGTTTTTTATTATTTTCCTTTGGTTTAATGGTGAAAAAAGAAATTGAACATGGGGGGGGGGGGGGGNNNNCCTCTTAACCACAGTGAAGACTGTGAGTGCCGCTGCCACAGCATTACCGACCGGCGGCACGAGGAGAAGAGGGGTGAGGGGGTGTGCATTACCGACGTGACACACACATGCACACACGTGCGCCAAGAAGGGGAGAATGCCCTCACTGGTAGAGTTTGATGTTGGACATCTGAGCGGTGTCGGGTCGGTCGTCGGCCATAGCGTCCTTTAGGGCCTTTTTCCGCTCGCCCAAAACGGCCGTCATGACGCGCAAGAGCTCGCCGGATTCCTTCTCGCTCTCCCCGTCGATGACGCCAATCTGAGCGCGCCCGCCGCGCTCCCGATCGCGGATGTCCATGCCCATCTGCAGGCCCTGCTCGTGCCAGGATGGGATTTGGGGGACATCGCCATCAGCATCATTGTTGTTCGTTGTTTGTACCGAACATTCAATGATGAGTGAAAACCCATCAACCAGTTTACGACATTCGTTGTGTCGTCTGATTGCTCACATCGAGAAACGTTTAATGGGAATACTGTGCACACTGGGGTAATCGATAATTATTATTATTATTTTGTTCAAGCAAAAATTTGCCACCGCTCCCCCAGTGTCCCCGCACCACCATCAAAGCCATTCCAACTCTGTTTCCGGAGGAAGGAGCGAACGCTGCAGAACAAGGGGCTGATTCTAAAAAGGAAAGGCACAGAGTCTAAACAGGGACGAAATGGGTGTCATCAGGAAGGGGTGAGGCCGGCTCAGAAAGGGATGGCGTCTGATCAAAATGGGTTGCGGCATAATTAAGAAACCAGTACGGGGGCAGGGTATACGTAGGAGAAGTTCAACCTTTGTTGATGCAAGGTAGTCAATGTGTGAAATCAAATCGGAGCAGCAGGCAGCGGCATATAGCTTCAATGCAGCAGGCATGATCATGGCCCAAATAGCACACATTTAACGTTGCCAGTGCACCTTACCTTTTGACAGTGGCAAACGGATTGCCTCATCTCACTCAGATTTTTGCGGCTATGCCATTACAGATTGTCCTATGTGCAGCTTGCTGGCGCGGGTTTAGAGCTGTGTCGGAGCATGACACTTGCGCGACACCTAAGGGATCACACCGTGTGCCGAGTGCTTCTTCATGAGCGTCTTTTGGATGTGAAAAAAAAATACTGTCAGGGACGTGGAGCAAAAATGTTGGAAGTTATGTGGAACCCCATACAGGCGCCACTCCAAACATGTGACAGGAAGCCATATACAGGATATTCCTGCTGTACGTGTAGCAAATTGATTTGGAGAGACGTTTCTGTGTTGTCTCGGCTTGATGTTAGCCAATCAAAATTTTACTTGTGGGGTTGCACGGGGTTTTTTCATCGTTACCTCGTGTATTTTTCTATCGGAGTCTCTGTCGATAGATCACCCTGTACCATGAACTTGACAAAATGACAGATACCTTCATGCGCTCATTCTTGTTGCTCTCAGGGCCGTTCCACTGCACGATGACCTTGCCCAGATCCAGCAGAAAAACGTCGCCCTTGTTCATGCTGTCCCAGCTCAATGCCACCTTCACACAGCACAGGGGAATATCACAATGGGTGCATCACAATAGCCATATCACAATGGGTGTCGGCGATGGACTGGCGTCCCGTCGTCGGGTGTATTCCTGCCTTACGCCCTGTGTTTCCGGGATAGGCTCCGGCTCACCGTAACCCTATATAGGATTAAGCGGTTTCAGATAATGAGATGAGATGAGACAATGGGTCCATCACAACAGCAATATCACAATGAGTATATCACCAGGAGCACATCACAGGGGAACATTGCAGAGGCACATAATTTACTATGGTTTATTCCCATTAGTTATTGTAATGAGTCTATACCAGTAAAGATCATTAGATTAAATATATTCCTCCACACGAGTAAAACACTTCTAATTTTTCTCAATCAGATTTTTCAAAAAAGAAAAAAACCCACATATCTCATGATGTCACCTTTTACGGTGAATACGAAACCAACACCGTTTTCACGGTAAGAACTTCCAACCGTTTTCCACCGTAAATACAGCTTCAGTTGCTGCAGCTCAAATTACTTGGCTACTGTTTCCAAACCTCGCAGCACACGTGTGATTGACACACGACGCCTATCAAAACACCTGTAAAGGTGTGGCCCTACGTCACTGCTTCTCAAATGTAACGAACACACGGCTCGTCGTCGGTGATTCAGCTCGAAACCTGCAGTGGCTTTGCTTCCCCATAAACCGTGGAACCAAGGTGATTGATCACCGTCCGCATGATCACTCTGCCGAGATCGCTCGCTCGACTCGCACGCGAGTGCTGTAACTTACTCACCCCTTCCGCTGGACAACCGTTAAATAGAGCTACATAGCCCAACGGTTCTATTCAGTTTGATTAAACATCGACTGAGATAGGGGTGAGAGTAACTTACATATGTTTCTGATACGGTTATATTCCCCACCTTCCCACCTCCACCACCCAACACACTTGTCTTTATGGATCCCTTTGTAGGACTTGGATACTTAAAGCTACTTTGAGTATCGATTTAAAGTTGAACGAAATGGAACGTAACGCGCCCGACATGACAGACATAATCAATAAGAAATAAGCGGTTAATGTGATTACGACACGCACAAGCGAATGTTCAGAAGGAAATGAGTGTCTAATTCCACTCAATGAGAAATGCTTAAAAACAATGTCACTTGGCCACCTGCTGCTCCATTATCATCGCCTTGCAACGTCAGCATTTCAGCACCAAAAGCAACTATATGTTAGACTTTAAATGACCATTGTTACCATTGTGGTCATTCCGCTGCTGGATGAAGCCCCCCACCCCCAAGCCATGATCTTGCTGTGTAATGATCTACTAGCACGCACACACCACCACTTCGGTCTCCTCCACGTGGGATACACCGAGACATTGACGCCGTGCGACTCACCTCTGTTGCCATGACGTTCTTGCGGCCCTTGATCTGCAGCAGGCGACGCGTATTGTACGAGTTGGACTCCACGTGCTTGAAGCCAGAGGCGACGCCGCCCTTCATGTACCTGCAATGTAGGGGAGGCGAGCGGCGGGTCACGTTAGCTCTCGTGCGTTTGCCGTGTGTGTGCGTACGGTGGTACATATGAGGCTTGTGAAGGACGCTCCTGGGCAGTTGGAGGCAGTCGCCCTCTAACAATAGTAGAGGGCAGAGGAGCGACGCTCATAACAACGAGCGGAGCGCCGAGTGGTTAAAACTCAGTTATTTAGTATCGCACGGAGCACAAGTGGTGCAACTTCAAGTAATCTCAGTCAGGGAGTCTATGACACTTGGATCTATCCCGCGACTTCCTACCATCGAGCCTTTGACACTTCACATGGTCTCAAAGTGCATATGGCCTGGTACAAGAGACCTGGTGACATCACCACCAGTTGTGGCTATGGTTACAGCTGGAGCAGCAGCTGTCCTATGAACCTGGCGACCCGAGTTCGATTCCCTCGGTGACAGCCAGCATCGGTGACGATTATCAGAACCAGTCCTGGGCCTCCCCTGTCATTTGATTTTCAAATGAGTACCCGGGTGTTGTTTGTAAACATCACAACTGGGGCAAACAAGGTGGTCGAGTGTGGTGTTGGCCACCCACCTCCTGGTGCCCTCGGCTGGCCTTAACAGTTGCTACTCGCCCCAGCAGTCTGTTAAGGATATGCAGGGGATCTTTGTGTTTCGACAGTATTTATGTGTCTTGTGCTGATGTGCATTTGCAATTGCTTAAGTTTCAAATATCTCATCTCATCTCATTATCTGAAACCGCTTAATCCTATATAGGGTCACGGTGAGCCGGAGCCTATCCCGGAAACACAGG
>JAZEWT010000031.1:10217392-10232405 GCA_036362905.1 Mordacia mordax | reverse complement strand
GGAGCCGAGAGACTCGAACCCGGGACCTTCTTGCTGTGAGGCGTCAGCGCTAACCACTGCGCCACCGCGCCGCCCAAGTTTCAAATATATATTCTTAAACCATGTGAGCTCAACGAGACGAGGATATAGTCTAGTTTGTAAAAATGACTTGTGTGCACAATATTATAATAACATGGTACGGTAATTAAATATATTAAACTTCATCGCTTTTGCCACTTATTGCGGTGTTATGGATGCACATCAGTGACGTCATTCCACGTAATTGTGGATCAATACTGGAGGGCATTGTCAGACTTCTCGCGACTGCCCAATCACGCTTTTCCTAACTTTGAGCAGGGGCGACAGAAACTAACATTTCTTACCGGTATGGTCAAATCAGACCTGCCCTCCCCACCTCCACTGTTTCAGCCACTGTTGTACAGATACACGGCACCAGACCACGTTTTGAACCTCTACGAGCGAAGCATCCTATACACTGGTGGGTACCGTTGGAGCGGCAATAAAACCGGCCATGTTTGTTTATCTCCTGACAACAACAACGCAATTGTTGGCGGTGAAGGTCGCCCAGCGAATCGCTCGCCCACACGGGCGGCGCCACGCGATCCCTCGGACGCACACGATGCCGGACTTGAAGTGGCCCTTGAAGGTGTCCGACTCGTTGCCTTGGGGCTCGCGATACTGCTTGGGCGACCCGCCGAGCCACTCGTCGAGCTGCGTGGTGTAGAGTGCGGCTGCACCCTGCTCGTCCTGCGACGACTGGGAACCCAGCCAGAAGTGGATGTCTGTCACAAGCTGGGTGGACACCTTGCGAATCTGCGGCAGGGACACAGAGGCATCGCATAGTTTGGGGATCGATCATCAGCGGGGAGGAAACATTAAGAATGTGAGGGGTGCTACCCGCACAATCATTAAAATGATGCAGACAGAAAAGGAACGTCTTTTTAGAAACACTTTATACACACGCGTTTTACTGTTGACATCTGCCACTCACCGAGATTACCAGGTAACAGTCGCCCTCAAAGAAACTGCCATTGTTCTTCTCTGGCACCGGAACCAGCTCCATGTTCTACACAGTAAGACACGGCACATCACCCGCACCGCACCATGTGTTAATCACATGTTCATCACATGTTCAGCACGTGCTCCTCGTGAGTATCATCATGGGCATGATGATAATCGTGAAAAGTATGTTCTTCATGAGCAGCTACATTGTCACCATCGTTTTAATTGTTACTAACATTACAGTAACGTCCTTCTTTATTAATACCAGCAACGGCGGCGTCATTACCCATGATCCCTCGGTGTCAACTATCAACATCACAGCACGTTCATTGTCATCGTCATCATCATCGCCACAGTCACGTCAATCATTTTAATAGGATTATCATTATCATGGCATCGTATGGTCGTCATTATCATCATCATTACATATTTATCTTCCGCATTATCATATATACCTAAATGGAACAAAAGTTCGTATGTAAATAAGTATCCATGCCTGTACTAAAGGTACTGGGTTAGAATCGTCCATAAGCGTTAACGTTATTTGCGAAACACTAAGCCGTTGTAGCTCAGTCAATCTGTCACTTTTTATATAAGCTATTTAGCTCCTTTTAACAAATGTCCAACGGGGAGGGGTAATCGATTTACAACATCTCACGGCACTGGGGGCAATTACGTCAGGACAATGAACCTAGGCAACATGCGTTTATATATTTCAGCTTCACTTCCCACTTATTAACTCTTCGGAACTTTTACCATCAACCCTAGTCAGCGCACTTCGGTCATTACCGTAACGTCAAAGGAAGGTGTCATAGGCTTGGAAGAAGATCGCCTGTAACGGACCGATCGTCGCTCATGAGCTCACAGAAAGGACCACGTGATGTCGAACGCTAGCATGGTCAGTCTCCGTCCAGCGTGACCGCGCTGCCTCACCTCGACACGGAGGACCTGCAGGCCAGGTTTTTTGTGGACTTGCTTGAACAGGTCATCCTTGAGTTCTGGCATCGTTGCGTTTCTGGGGGAAAGGATGGAGATGTAATTAGCAGAGATAATTTCACAATCACACGTGCCAAGTCAAGTCATCGTTATTAATACCTACTTAATCCTGTACAGTGTCGTGGGAGGGGGGTATATATCCTGGCAGACACAGGGTGCAAGGCAGGGCTACAACCTAGATGGGATGCTAGTATATTGCAGGGCACCGGGGGTAATTTGGTCAGCAGGCCAATTAACCTAGAGAGCAGCATGTCTTTGGAATGTGGGAAGAACCCGGCGTGCTAAGCGATAACGCAGGGGAGGCCACGAATACTGCTCACAGGAAATGCCGCGCACGAGCTGGGAACCGAACCTAGGACATTCTTGCTGTGAGGCGACAGCGCTACTCACTGCACCACTGTGCCCCCGTGCCTCCCAGGTCAATGTAATCTCATCTCATCTCATTGTCAGAACCGCTTAATCCTACAGAGGGTTGCGGTGAGCCAGAGCCTATCCCGGCAGACACAGGGCGCAAGGCAAGGGTATACCCACTAGGCCACCGTGCCTCCCAGGTCAATGTAATCTCCTGCTCAAGTGAGCATTGCTTGGCATTGGTGCTCATCCCATGTTTTCACAGCCATGAGTCATTGACGGAAATTCCATATTTCTATGGCAGTGGCAAGTCAATCTTTAGGACAACTTCCCTCACAGAAGTAGACAACTGAGTCAACCCCTAAGCAGGATTGGGATTTGAATTCACAGCCTTCCTATTGTGAGTTATTTCTGTTGGTGTGTCACCTGGAACGTATAGATTACATTTCTTATGATAAGATTTGAATCGGACATGGCAAAATTGACTTTAAACAATAACAATTTGTAACAGGCACTGTTTTATGTCGCTCTCAGAGAAAGTCAGAATTATTCCGAGGGGTGCAAAATCTCCCCGTGTCCGCGTGGGTTTTCGCCGGGTACTCCGGTTTCCTCCCACAGTCCAAAAGCATGCTCCAGGATAGGTTGATTGGCTCGCAGACTAAAATTGTCCCGCAATGCCCGGCGATGGACCGGCGTCCCGTCGTCGGGTGTATTCCTGCCTTACGCCCTATGTTTCCGGGATAGGCTCCGGCTTTACCGTGACCCTATATAGGATTAAGCGGTTTCAGATAATGAGATGAGATGAGGTGCAAAATCACAAACAAGTGACGTGACAGCCAGAATCAGCAACAGTTTTCTAAGTTCTGCGATCCTGTATTGTAATGTTTGGACAACTCCGCTAATAATCAATGACACACGAGGGAGGAAACCGGAGCAACCGGAGTAAACCTACATGCGCGAGGAGGAGTAACCCTAAATCTCCGACAACACGGACACAGATGACTGAGAGGGTTAGCAATGGATGATCCACCAACCCTCGCCTACTCAGCGCGTTGCATTACAGGTGTGAGTCACCAGGAACCCCCGGGTATGCGAGCGTAGAGCGATTAAACATCCTTTGTGTTATAGTTGCGCAAAGTATTTGTGTTTAAATAGGCGTTCCCTGTACACCCCCACCTGCACAACTCACTGTGTGTACAAGCGGCGCCATCACTGTTATCTGTGTAATAATGACCGTGGTGGACAGGGCGTGTGGACTAGGGTTTGTTAGTGGTCAGAGACCCGATAAGTGAGGATAACCGACTCATTGTCATGTTGAAATCACATTAATTATTGATAATTATTGCATTTATGGAGCGCTTTTCACCCGAGGGTCACAAAGCGCTTTACAGAGATGCGGAGAGAACGGCACGTCAACAACAACGGCACCAGAATGGAAAATCAGCAGCAATAACATTTTTTGGGGTTTTTTTAAATATATAAATCGTTGCAGGACAACAAGTATTATGATGATTGCTTCGAAAAGCTGCTCTCTCGGGACAACCGCGTCGTTCGCTTCCTCTCCTCGCCACGTTTCGCCTCCTCACACGTTAGAGGCATAGATAGACTGCGCCTGAGGATGCCTCTAACGTGCGAGGCGAAACGTCGCGAGGAGAGGAAGCGACCGACACGGCTGTCCCGAGAGAGCAGTTTTTCGAAGCAATCATCATGCATCGAGCCGTGAATACCTACATCATTATATGAACAAGTATTATGTTAATAATAATGTATAATACTTCGTAAAAAGCACTGTTCGATGAAGGCTTTTTGAAATAATTTTAGAATATAGATCCATCGACTCGTGCAGAGATCCATAGACTTACGAATGATACCCATAGAGACTCATTGGTGATGTTAAATAAACGTGATAGTGACAGTCACCGTCGCTGTCTTCTCATTCACACAGATGTGCAGTGACATAGAGACCCACAAACGGAGGTCCATGGTTACTTCATTGAGTTATACAGAGATCCGGGGACTCACACGGAGACCCGGGGACTCACACGGAGACCCATAGACTCACTCACACGGAGACCCATAGACTCACACGGAGACCCATAGACTCACTCACACGGAGATCCATAGACTCACACGGAGACCCATAGACTCACTCACACGGAGATCCATAGACTCACACGGAAACCCATAGACTCACTCACACTGAGGCCCATAGATTCACACGGAGGCCCATAGACTCACACGGAGACCCGTCGACACACACAGATCCCCCATTACCAATGATAATATTTCATGCGTTATCACCCGAGATTGGAAAACCTATAGCAGACAAAGGGATTTCATCACTCAATAGCCGGGATCCATGAACTGCCACTTGCTATTATAATCTCTTTGTACATGTTTTAAAAATCCCTACGTCACTATGAAATAGCTTGCAATATTGAATTCCTTGAATGGGCCTTGTAATAAAATGCCCAATAGTACGCGCGCCACGGCTCTGAGATTAATACAATGACGAGACAACCGCTGGGTGGCATAGTGGAGCAGCGTGAGTCACGCTGCGCCCTCGCAGGATGATGCAGCGCGAAGGTTTGATTTCCGTCTAGGTGCCACATTTCTGGGGAGTTTGCGTGTTTTCCCCCAGTGACAACGTAAAGGGAAGAAGATCCAAACAACCAGATTCAAGTAAGAGACACACTTTACGAGGTACGTTGCAAAGTTACAGATGAAGTATATTTTATAGCACAGTGAGCTGGATGGAAAGGAAGCGTTCATATTTTATACGCTGTAGCAATCACTTAACTGGCCATATACTAAACGTTGATTGTGTTACAGTTATGCTTACAGCCCAAGAAACAAATTCGCGTACACCAATTAAAATCTACTTACACACTCATGTACGTTGTCATGGCTTCCGACCTGAGGAGCTTCCAATATGGAGATATGGAGAGGAAAGCAATTCTCACAAATGTACTTTCCTTGTTTTACAAAAAATTATATCATTGCTCTAGGCAACAACACTGAGCAGCACACACACACACACACACAAACGTATACATGGTAAATTACTTGAAGATCTCATCTCATTGTCAGAAACCGCATAGTCCTGTACAGGGTCACGGTGAGCCGGAGCCTATCCTGCAGACACAGGGCGCAAGGCAGGAATATACCCACAATCGGACGCCAGTGCATCACCGGGAACTGCGGGCAATTTAGTCTGCAAGCCAATTAACCTATGCAGTAGCATGCTTTTTGGACTGGGAGGAAACCGGAGTGCCCGGGAAAAACCCACGCGGACACGGGGAGAGAACATGCAAACTCCACACAGGCACCCGAGCAGAGATTCGAACCCGGGACTTCTTGCTGTGAGGCGACAGCGCTACCCGCTGGGCCACCGTGCCGCCCTTACTTGACGATGTTAACGCATAAAGCAAAATCTGCTATCATGCATCATATAATGGAGCAATAGCCTTGGAGGGCCACCGGTTATTGCTAAAGCAATTTTGTTTTCACGTCTTTCTCGAGACGGAAAATGTCGCTGTAATGTTTTCACTTGCAAAGAAGCCACCCCAGGGCTCCAAGTGGGTAACTCGCTCTTCAGACGTCAGGATAAAGGTAGAAGAGTGGTTTTAAAAGGTTTGCTGCCACTAGTGAAATTGTGGGACTGTAAAGCTGAAGTAGTGGTAAAGGTTTTAGAAGGGTAATGAATACGTGTGATGTAAAGCTAAAATAAGATGTAAACGCCTAGTGTTCAGATACAATTGGTGCTTATGAAGGATTTAAGCCTACTACCCTCCAAGGTGAAACGCTATCCTGTAGCGGCTCTTAAGAGTAATTCTCATACATCGAGCCGTGAATAACCTACATCATTACAAAACATACATTCGTACATTTGAGAGGAAGATTTTTGTGATTTTTTTTGAATGGCTGATAAAGGACTGCTCAATAATGTAATAATATTTTGAAAAATATGAAAAGCCTGACAAAATGTTCGAAAATATGTTAAATTACAACTAATAATGAACGATAAATGTACTTATTATTTAAAAAGTCAGCCGCAAATGTTTGGACGAAAAGATATCAACTGTACAAATATCTCATCTCATCTCATTGTCTGAAACCGCTTAATCCTATATAGGGTCACGGTGAGCCAGAGCCTATCCCGGAAACACAGGGCGTCTGTACAAATATCTCACCACAATATCAAGATTTACATTTTAAGCGTCTTTACACCGAAAAATAATCCACAGCATAAAATTACTTTTAAGGACACCGACAAATACAAAATCAAGATAGCTTTGAGCTTTGCATCTGTGTGCGTAATAGTATGTGCATTCGTGGTTAGGACAAGTGCACACCAACGATTGATATGAATGCTAAATACACACGGTACAAGATACACGTCTTGACGTGTGTAAGGGTGGGGCAGTGGTTCGCGCACTGCACCACTGACCTCGGAGTCACGTCCACGGCTAACATCAGTGGCAACTGAAACCTGAACCACTCCTGGTTACCGCATTGACCAGCGTGGGGAAGAATGGCGAAACAACCTACTTGCAAGCGACACAACATGGATTTACGGGGGGCCCAGCAAAGTGCACGAGAACGCTCACGCATGGTATTAAGCATGCGTGCCACGCTAAGTGAGACTGTGGTGTAGTGGTAACATCTGTGCATCATAGAGAGTCCTGCTCCGAGGCAGTTCGATTTCCGCCTCGGGTGCTTTCCTATACGGGAGTTTGTATGTTCTCCCTCTGTTCTGTGTGGGTTTGCTCCGGGTTCTCCGATATCCACCCACAACTAAACAAGCGCTCATTAAATAATTGGGCGAAAACATCATTATGTATGTAGCAGTGTCTGCTGTGTTCTCCTTGCTCTGCGTAGGTTTCCTCTGATTTTCTCCCACAACAAAACATCTCAAACCAAAGCATTGTCCGAAAACATCGTGATGTATATCAGACGCAGTATCTGGTAAATGTGGGCAACAGCAAAGTGCGTGAACGCCTTCCCCTCGCCTCTCTGCGGTGTTCTTGTGCCTTTCAATCATCCTCTCTTGGAGTTTATTCGACGTTGAACGAATGTACACGGCGAGTTCTGGTGTGTTTTTATAATCATGATTGCTTTCAAAAGCTGCTATTTGAAGATATCCGTGTCGAGCGCTCGACACCGCTATCCCGAAAGAGCATATGTTGAAAGCAATCGCACATGGAGTCGTGGAAACCTACATCAGTGTATTTATTCTCATTATTTGAAGAGTCACACTTCACCTACGTGACAATTACATCGCATCATCATCCGCTAGGTCCGAGTTAGACACGCGTGCGATCAGAATGTACCTTTTATGAGGGGGGTTGATGTCCTTCGCAGGGCAAACCTTGAGTACGTTGACAGCCGACTTGCCCGTACAGCGACACAGTACTAAAGGATCCGCGACCAGACCTCGGCCACCTTTGGACTCCAAGGCCAGTCGGCGCCACCCACCGATCGGCACAGAACTCCTCCCTCGTCCACCTTTGCGCGTCACACCCTCTTGGCTAGCAGAGTACCCGTCCTACGGGCGATCTTGTTCCAAGCGAGAAACACGTTCTTCTGACGTCTCTTGTCGATGACGGTTTCTGCTGACATGACTGCTCAGATCTGAATTACTTCATTATGTCCTTTTGGAGAGCGGCGCGGTGGCGCAGTGGTTAGCGCTGACGCCTCTCTCGGCTCGGGTGCCTTTCTGTGTAGAGTTTACATGCTCTCCCCGTGTCCGCGTGGGTTTTCGCCGGGTACCCCGGTTTCCTCCCACAGTCCAAAAGCATGCTGCTGGATAGATTGATTGGCTCGCAGACTAAAATTGTCCCGCAATGCCCGGCGATGGACTGGCGTCCCGTCGTTGGGTGTATTCCTGCCTTACGCCCTGTGTTTCCGGGATAGGCTCCGGCTCACCGTGACCCTATATAGGATTAAGCGGTTTCAGATAATGAGATGAGATGAGATGAACATACAGCTCCATGGTCTGCTGGTCTGTTACCCGGCTAATAATCTGAGTAGATACACCACTGCGACTTGTATTCCGTCATATTTGATTTAGTGATGTGGGTGTATTTATGGATGTCGTGTATTTATGGATGTGAACCGTGAAAATCGACAACGATAACATCTCTCATTTATGTTGTTTGCTTAATCGCTGCTAACGTAGCCTCGCACTGACCAGCGTGGTGAGGTATGGTCAGAATGTCTACATGACCGACACAAGGCCTTCATCAGTCAGCGCGTATTAACAAACGAAGTTTGAGGATTTCTGAAATTATGCTCTTGGCGTCATTTGATCAGATTCCGAATCCTTTTAGAAGGCTCGCCGAGAGCGGTGTATGCTGAGTGTATAAAGGAACGGCCCGTAGAACCAGGGCGGCGCTGTGGTGCAGTGAGTAGCGGAGCTTACGCTGTCTCTGTCTCTTTGTGTATCTGTCCTCTCTGTCTCTATGGGTCTCTGTGTCATTCTGTGGGTCTCTATTTCGTTGCATAGCAACAGTCGCACTACCGTGGCTTCTGGCTTGAATGTTCCACCAGTGGAGGTGATGTGGCGATTTAAAGCAGAGCGACTTTATGATGACCTTGCAGTTGTGCAGTGGTAACGTTCGCGCCTCGCATTAAGATGCGTCTAGGTTCGATTCCCGGCTCGGGTGCTTTTGTGAAGCTGTGTGCGTTCTCTTCCTGCCCGTTTGGGTTTTCAGAAGGTAGTCCGATTTCATCCCACAGCAAAAATATACCACTCACAACATGACCTGTAACATCCTAAATATAGACGACACTGTCCAGAAAGCTGTGGCGCAGTGAGTAGCGCTGTCACTTCACAGCAAGAAGGACCTGGGTTTGGTTCCCTGTTGGGGTGCCTTTCTGTGTGTGTTTGCGTGTTCTCCCTATATCTGTGTGTGATTTCGCCAGGTACTCCAGTGTTCTCTCACCGCCCAAAGACACGCTATTCCTAGGTTAATTGGCCCGCGGAGTAAATTTCCCCCAGTGCCCTGCGATGCACTGGCGTCACATCCTGGGTATAGAGCCGCCTTGCGGCCTCTGTTTGCCGGGACAGGCTCTGCCCCCCACGACCTTGTAAAGGATAAAGGGGGTAATGATGATGATGATGGTAGAAACAGGCATTATTAAAGTGCTTCGGAGATTCCTTCTCAAGCAATCTTCATTGCTTACACAGTATTTGGTGCCATTTCCCACACACCCTGCTACCGAACTAAGCATTTCTGAAGTGAAAATTTAAAATGTGGTTTAATTGTGAGCTCGAAATTTTGTTTTAAATCAAATCCAATATATGTGTTTAATAAGGTGTTTTTTTTTAATGAATGCGTACACAATTTTATTTGTATGTGTAAAGATGAATGTAAGTCTCGTTTTTAAATGTTTTGCAAGGAGTGTTTGTCAAAAACAAAATGTTGAATAAACCGGCTCATACACTATCGAATATTGACCTATTCATTAATGACTTTGTTCAGACCATGTCAAACAGTTGAGAAACCTGGCTTGACCATGGGCTGCTGAGACCTGGATGAATACCCAGGGTCGGTGTTAAATCAGTCCGACATAACCATCTGCTGCTTTGTTGACTTTGATGACACAGCAGATGATGTATTATTCAAAAACCCGTTTAACCAGGGCAGCTTCAGCAAAGTGACGGAACAATACAGGGAGGTGTTACCCCCCCCCCGCTCTTGGTCCATTTTCTCTGCCAGAATCCACGTTCTCACCCGGTCCGCGTGGGTTTTCCCCGGCTACTCTGGTTTCCCCTCGCAGTACAAACGACACGCTACCCCCTCTAGGTTAATGGGCCAAATGACCCCTCTATCCTAACCCTAACCTTCATTACCACCACATGCTTAATACTGCAAAGGGTTGCAATGAACCAGAGCCCATCTCGGCGTCCCATCCAGGGTACCCGTACAATAGCCATGTGCCTGCCGAGATGGGCTCTGGTTCATTGCAACCCTTTGCAGTATTAAGCAGGTAGTGGTAATGAAGGGTTTAACTAGAAAGTCTAGGAAAATAGCATGGTAATTTCAAAAAATGAAAATGTACCTGTTTGCAACATCAAAATAGGTCATGAAAATGTAAGACAGGTCAATAAATTCAACGATCTGGGAAGCTGGATAACATCAGATGGTAAATGTGATGATAAAATCAAACCGAGGATAGGGTTGGCAAAGGTTGCTTTTAAAAAAATTAAAAAGATACTAATGAATAATAACATATCTATGCGGATGAAACTAAGTTCTCGATTGTTACATTAGATCAGTTTTCAAGTCCGCATCAGAATGTTGGACAATATCACCTAGTATAGAAAAGAGGATTGAAGCAACTGAATTGTGGTTCTTTAGACGCATCTTGAAGGTATCTTGGACAAGTCACACCTCAAATGAAGAAATTGTCACGAATGTGATGTATAAAGGAGGTGTTGAATGACATTAGAAGGAGGCAGTCGAAGTTTCTCAGGTATATTACGAGGAAAGAACAAAAAAAATTTGGTTGCAACTGGAAATTTTGAACGAGAGATCGTGAACGACAGAGATTGCTGGTTAAGAGTCTCTCGAGATGGATGGACATTCTTCGAAATGCATAAGCACAGATTTGTGGAAGACCATTGTCACCAACGTCCTGTGAGATATGTTACCTCGGAGTAAGCGAGAGATCGTGAGTGAATGTGTCCATATTCACGTACGCCATGACAAATACGACGCATTTGTTTAAAACTGCCCTCAACAAAACAAAAGCTGAGAATTACGCACAGAAAGATAGAGGGGCATATTTTGAATGAATTATTATTTTGATTACATTTATTTGCCCATAAAAGTCTATTCCAAGTCTCAAGACTCTGAAAGGTGGGCTCTGCTAATTTTCACAGCAACATAATGCCATCTATTTCTATAATTTATTAAAATCGCTGCTAAAGAGAAATTCTCAATCATTTGGAGCAGGACGTCGGCAGATGGTGGCCTAACCCTTTATCGGGTAATGTCGCGACATCGCTGTCGTCCGCTGCGAAGGAGGAGCCGCAGTATTTTTTAGTCGATGTCCCCGCAGTATTGACGAGGGCGGCCTGCGCGTTGTGAACCGCTTCGCTATGCTGGCGCGTGATTGGCTACCAAAGTGGCAGGCGAAACGCGCGGGAATTCGGAGAGATGCATCGCGAGTCAAGTCGATTACAAGAGTTGCACCGCTGCCACTGTTTTCACATCGCGATTACCAGCAACTATTGCCGTTTGATAATCGATTGTGCAATTTTTCACCCGTCGAGGGTGGTTTTGCGCGATCAAGTAGAAATTCCGCCTTTTTACGAAACTGCTTAACGAGCGTTTTTCTGGTTAGGCGTTAACAGACGTAAATGTTATACTCTTTGTGACCCTCGGGTGAAAGCCGCTTTAGAAATGCAAATAGTATAACTCATGCAAATGGGCGGGGTCTTTATACAGAGCTGCCAGTGAGCAGTGTCATGAGCCAAGCACATGATGCCACACGGGCCTCGCTCACGTGTTCATACACAGGCAGTGACCACCAGCACGTAGTAGTGGGAAAAAAGTGCCTAAACTATATCCTGGCACATTACACTGGGGATGTATGTGACCTGCTTTTCTCCTGATACATACATCCCGCTTTGTCTTCGTCAATGGTGGGAATCACAACTGGCTAACAGAGACGCAACGCAAATGCTCTCTAGATGAGACCATGCGACACGACTAGCTCTGTCCACCTCATTCACACAAATATCCACCGACTCACCCACTCATCCACTCACCCGCCCACCAATTGACATCCATCCCCTCACTTACCCGTTCGCTCAATCACGTGCGGTGCCTCAAGCTCTGCCCACTGATAGGAGGCCCCCTGCAATCGAGTGACATTGGTGCGCATCTGCCGTTTACAGCTCTGCGCCAGTGGTGGGAATTCCACATTCCTATGACAGGGAGTAAGTCTATCCACAGGACGACCACTGTTGGTGTCCTCAGAGCAGTACAAATCGTTGATAGATCACTTAAGTTCCATGTGGTCATATACACGCGCCACATTCTTGCCGGCGCTAAAACGCGTCCATAATTGTTTTTACTTCTGCCCGGTTACCAGGAAAATACAAAGTGCAAGGTGTGTCGCAGCGGCGTGATTGCCCCTGGGTGGTGGGGCCCGTGATAAGCATTGCTACATTGAGACCGAGGTCAAAGGTCAAACACCACCAACAGGTTCTAGACTTTGCTCCGTTGTTGATAACGCTGAGCGTGATTGGAAGAGTGGCGCTTTACGAACACCGCCTTGGGAAAGGTTGTTCGTACAAAGACACGCGAACATGACCTCGGCCATTATTCAACAATAAGATTGATAGAAAGTGTAACACTTATTGCGTACCCCACAGAGTATTCGTTCATTCTGGAAATGGCCAGAGAAACTACTGGGAGGTGCGAGGAAACGTAGAGAGGCAGTAGAGGCCGGAAGCGAAACCGCAGACGGACAGAGCACACAAACCCAACGGACAAAGACACGCGGGCTGAGACTGGAACGCAGAACCTCCTTGCTGGGGGAGGTACCGGTGTTACCACTGCACCACCGTACCAACTCGTGGTTCTCACGACGCGCCCCTGCTTCAGTAACGGCAGCACACAAACACATTAAGACCCAGTTGGAAATATCGTGCCCTTGTTCGGTTGACTGTGACTGTGGAAATGTCTCTTAAATGCTACTGCGAAAAGAATATTCCGAGTCGAAGCTCGGAAGAGTCTCACCACGTTTGGTGCCAGCGAACTGCGTAGCTTCCTGCTCCCACTTCTCCCATCATGTAGCGGCCAGCGTGGAAGAGAAAACTAAATACCATCTAGAGGGGCTGTTTTGAGCAAACATTCTCAACCGGGGGGTCGCGACCCATCAGTGGTCCGTGGAGACCGTGCTCAAGTGGGCCAAGTGAACCTTAAGGTGCCAAAGGTTGAAAACCCCTGGGCTGGAGTTCAATCTTGTGGAGGCCTTTCCGCCAGCAGTGGCGTGAGTAGGCAGTTGCAGGGCTGCTAACGTTGAAAATCTGTAGTGAGGTTTAGCTTCGTATGGGAAGAAATCCGAGAACCCGGAGAAAGCCGAGTATCGCGTAATATCCCGCGGGGTGCGTTAGTCAATTCTACCGTAGAGTCTCACAGTATCTAGCAGGCCATAGTGATCACACATGCACGTACTGCAGCACTGTAAGAACGTAAATTATTATTATTACTAACCAGGCTACAGCCTGCTTCGATTGAGGTCCAACGTACGAGGTCAGGTGCATGCATGGCGATATGGTCACATGCAAATTCTTGGCGCCCCAATGGAATGTACAAATCGGAATTATCCTTGGCGTCATTTGTATAAATACCTGGAGAGGAGGAAGTATCCCAGGCCATTTCAAACCGACAAAGCACATCTCCATGGTGACCCCCTTGCAGGAGAGTGTGCGTACTTTGGCGCTACTGGGAGGATCTGCACAATGCCAATAACGCACTCTGCTTGGTGGTTTAAAAAGCACATAGCGTAACGTTTGTGTGCTGAGGAATCACTTGTGCTATCCACGTTATCTTCAAAGCCCAAAGTCCCATTACTGGGCGGCAGGGTGTCTATGCAGAGGTAATATCCGTGTCTCGCCGAACGGAAGGTCCTGCCCAAGGCGGTTCGACTCCCGCCTCGGGTTCCTTTCTGTATCGAGTTTGTGTGTTCTCTCCCCTTGTTTCGCTTGGATATCCTCCGGTTTCCACCCACAAAACAAACATTGGCCGATAACATAATATATAGGAAGCAGTGTCGAATTGACACCGGATGACCGCTTGGCTGACTCTCCCCCTCTCTGCGGTATCTCCGTGCCCCCATATCCGTGCCTTGTCCTTGAGCAAGCGTTGAATTTACGCGATGGGTTATTCATTGTTATTATTATTGCAAAATAAACACGCAGGCAATACAGCTCCTGATAATATAATGTCCCCCCCCCCCAGGTAATAATAATTTACATTTTAAATCGCCTTTTACCCAAAGGTCGCAAAGTACTGAGTAACAATATCGGTATCTCATGGCACAGAAAGACGAGTGAGGTCACCATGTAAATTAAGCAGCGGCTCTTCTACAGAAGCAAAGCCATCAGCAGTCAGAGCGTTGCTGTATGCAATGCTAGAGAAACTGCCAGATATTTAAAGGCAAGGACTCTCTCTTTAAAATAAGCGATCCAAATTTGATGTAAAGCATGTACGTAGAATAATACGTAACACAATTGTAATTAGAATCGCTGTGCTGAGAATATTTGTTGAAATAAAAAATCGTACGTTTCCTTCCTATACCTGTCCCTCCACATTCTATAAGCCACCCGTTATTGTGCATAATTCCAGACGCATCGGTTTCACAAACAAAACTCTTGGCTGGTTTGGACAGTGTTTGTGAACTATTCTCAAGACCGACTCTTTTGGGATTGCCACGTCAAGCGTTCCGGGACAGCTCTTGAGAACGCGTGAAAACCCACATCAATAAATCTCGTCAGGTTATTTAAAGGCGAATGCTGATAAACTATAGAATGTGTAAGAAGGGCAGATATGAGAAGGAGAGAAGGGTAATTTCCACCTATGTCTAGAATTAATTTGTTGCCTAAATAATGCACAGCCAGGCCGAGTCTTCTGGGTTGTCAAGC
>JAZEWT010000031.1:10194394-10205808 GCA_036362905.1 Mordacia mordax | reverse complement strand
TTTGTCCGAGGCGGTTCGAATCCCACTTCGGGCGCCTTTCTGTGGCGCCCCCCCCCCCCGTTCTGCGTGAGGTTTCCTCCCGATTCTCCGATTTCCTCCAACAACTGTAAAAAAACTCTCATTAAATTGACCGACACCATCACAACACGCAGTGTCTGGCGGCTTGGCGCCGACTATCAGCGCGCCTCACTCCCCCAACCTCTGTTTCTTGCAGCATTTTGGGGGTCTATAGGTGCAAGACGCTGCTGTATAAATATATTACATACAACCACCTGCTCAAATATATACTGCCGTTGTTACTCCCTTGCATTTACAGGGCATACAATTACAAGTGCTTGCAGGTAAAACGGTGAGAAACAATATTAAGTAAATTGTTTATTTGAAGCAAAACAAAGTCATAACATTTTCAACACTTTAATCTAGTGTCAAGATGCGTACAGCGCACGCGTGCGTGAAGCCTTCTGCAGGGTGGTCCACATGTCTTGTGACCCCCCCCCCCCCGTAACTGACTCCCAAACATTGCTCTTCCCTCGCTCATTTAATTGTCTTTTAAACCCGTTTTCATTCCACATGCCTGCTACGAGTTGGTGCACGGCTGAAGAACGGCGTGCAGTGAGCGTACGGGCTCGTGAAAAATCACAAACGAGGAAAAACAACAACTAGGAAATGGGGTCACAAGACTGAACCACGCTGTATATCTATCCACTGCTGGATGAGGTGCTCATGAGCATATTTCACCATGCTGGTGAATGGGAGTATAAGCGAAGAAGGACTTTGAACCTGGACTTTGCTTAGATGAGGCCACAGGCATGCATAACAGGTGCTGTAGACTGCTGTGAAGCCTCGTGGTCGTTTGTTAAAACTCACGTCTCTACTCTCCCCACACATTCACCAACTCACGCCCACTTGTGTTATATGATCACCACTGTCATTCCCCATCTGATTGTGTACAGGGTTGTGAGGGGAACCAGAGCCTATCCTGGAGGACACAGGCCATAAGGCAGGGCTGTACCCAGGATGGACGCGAATCCATCGCAAGGAGCCGGAAGAAATTTAGTCAGTAGGACAATTAACAGACAGCACCCGCAGTGGTGCGTTTGAAGTGTCGGAAGAAACCGGAGCAACTTGTGGATTATTTAAATAAATCACGCGGGTGAATGGGTAAGTGGATGAGTGGGTGAGTGGACAGTTGAGTGGGTGAATGGACAAGTTAGTTGGGTGACTGAGTGGGTTGGTGAGTGGCAGCAGTACGTATTTTGACTGTGGGACAAAACCGGAGTACCCCGCGAAAACCCACGCGCACAGAACACGCAACCTCCACATAGAAACCTGGGTTTCTTGCTGTGTGGCGCCACTTGGTATGTTACAGTACGGCAAAATAACCAACATGACCTCTTTGGGTGATGCTCATATAGCTCGCTCATGCAGCAGTGGATAAAGGAGCTGTTCACTGAACATCCACGAACATCTGGCCTCTGTACAGCTGGGAAAATAAACCCCAACTGAACCAGATAACAAACTCCCAAAGCGGCAAGAAGTAGGTTTGGTTGGGGATAGGTGGATGTACACAGGTTACCGTATTTCCCGGTAACGACACGCACACCTGTGCTACGTGTCAGGTGGATGTGCACAGGTTACCGTATTCCCCGGTAACGACGCGCACACCTGTGCTGTCAGCTGGATGTTCACAGGTTACCGTATTCCCCGGTAACGACACGCACACCTGTGCTACGTGTCAATGATTGTACAAAGACAAAGATCCCCCACACTATAGACACGGCCGAGTGCTGTTCGCGAGCAGCACTGACAAACAATCCTGGTGGCGCATACGCACACAACCACCGGATTATAAGACGCACCCCTAACTTTATATTTTCAAACACAGGGACGGGTGGACAGTGTGCGTAAGGGGGGGGGGGGTCTAATTATATATATATTAATTTAATCCTAGTTTAGTGCGCGGCCATCTGTGGGTTAATATGATCTCGTAACGACTGATCACACGTGGATTGAAAAGCGTTCCACTGAGAGCTAGCGCGGGTTATCTCAAACACATTTACATTTGTGGGTTATCAAGATTCTCCAGAAACCCTCTTCTTATAAGCGCCGAGCCGTGCATCGCAGCAATAACAGTGACAACTCGGTCGAAGGCACATCTTTCAACGCGGGGGGGGGGCGAGGGACAGCGTCACGGGTTGATGTGAGGAGCCGCTAAGGACACTTGACCCGAGAGACCGTTGTTGAGTCTATATGGGGGAATCTTTGTCTTTGCTACGAGCCGGGTGGGCGCGCTCGCTCAGTAAACACTCACGGGACGTGCAAATTGCTCTCGTGGTAAACACAAAGAAATGTCACGGGCATTACATACACACACACACACACAAGAAAACTCACTCCCGTGTAGCCTTCAGAGACTGCAGGGTCAAGTGCTGTCAGCGAGCACCTATGAGATGTCAACGGGGCACACGACGTGGTGGGTGGGCAGCCGGAACCACGCCGGCCCGCCTTTGTCTTCCTCGTCGAAGGAGTAGGAATCATCATCATCAGGAGTCAATCAATACGACCGTCACCTGAACGCAATTGTGAATTACTTAGTTTTCAATTAATGTTCATTGATACCCGAATATTGTTTTGACGAACTGCGTGACGGTCAACATGAACCTCAAGGTGAACACGGCTCGGTTATCTGTTAGCCCTGATGCACTCACTCCACAAAGTCAAAGCTTCCCCGTGGAGCCGTGACAGACTGTAGGGTCAAGTGCAGTTAGCGAGCACCTATGCAGGTCGGACACGCGGTTGTGGGTGACCAGCACCACGCCCGGCTGCCTTTGTCTCCCCAGTACCAATGTTTACACACAGCACTGGGCACTTACATGAAGCGGAGTCGACCTAGGGGTGGACCAGGACCGGCTCAGAACATCTTCACTGCTCTTGGCCGTGAGCAGGAATTCAACTTGGGTTTCCCAGTTTATAGCCCAGCGCGCTAATCAGAGCCACCGCTGTTCGCTGCATGCTTACACACACGTACACAGTTACTCACGCGAACCCATGTTGGGATAAGTTTCCCCGACCTGCAGGCCTTGTTACTCCCGCTAATATATCGTATTTTCGAGATCACTAATGCTCCACGTGCTGCTGATTGATAAACAGAGATAGAAGCGTTATGTCTTCTTCCTATTCCTACACCAACTCTCGACAGCTGCGTAGGGCGTGTTGAGCAATCATCGGGCTAGTGGGGTGCGTAACGATAATGGGTTTCCCCGCAAAACATTACTAGCAGAACCGTGAGCGAAACGATTGTTTTATTTTCAAAACATGCGCGATTTCGCGAGTGAATTAGTTAGCGGTGCGGCTGCTGTATTAGCAGTGGTGCAAAAGCACAATTTAACAACACGACTCAACACGTTCATAATCATGGTCTGTGGTATTTAAAGGAAAATATGAGAGCAAAGTTGAAAGGTCACTGCCGAAACGTCATGCGATATAAACTTGGGAGCGACTGGCCTTTTAACAGAAAACTGACCATTGTCCAGAACGTGTTCTGATACAGATTTCAAGCTAAGACCCCAGTGAGAATTACGCTGCGGCCTTTACGATAGCTTTTTCGAGCGTTCCTTATCTCGCAGGAATCCCGCGTCCAGAGCTTGCAAGCTCACTGGGTGCTTTTTTTGTAGTCATAATTAACATCTACTCCTGTCGCGACGTTTCGCTTCCCACGTTGGAGATATCAGCAGGCTCTCTCAAATATCTCGAGCCGCGAAAACCGACATGGGTGCATGAGGCTCGATGTTACTGACGAACAGGCAGAGATTCTCGTGCGATGACAGCGTAGGCTGCTCTCACGCATACGTAACACAATCCACTCCAGACTACACACGTCGACGGCAGGTGGGGGGGGGGCTTGGATAATAATAGCAATAGAATATAACTACGGATAACTGAGAACACAAATAAATAAAACTAGGAGGTTTTTTTGTTAACTTCCACCTTCCCACTATACACCCATCAGCCGGTGCCGAGAGGTCGGCATATCCCACGTGGTGGGATAAAACGTGGGTAATGCCGCCTCTTACAGTCACCTGCCCAGTGCGGACGAGTCGGTCAAAGTTGTTTACAGATAGCGGGCTGACAAGAGTGCCCTCCAGCAGCTAAGACCCTTCTGCCAGCAGGGGCGCGAGCAAGCAATTGCAGGGCTGCTCCTTTTACTGTCGTTTTTAACGGAGCACGTGTTGTGTATAAATGTGTGTCTCTGCACTGAGGGTACTGGGATCGAATTATTCCTCGATACCTATACATAATGCGGCAGGTGTTTGTACCTGTGCACACTGAGGGTACCAGGTTCGAATCCTTTAGATGCGCTAATTAAAGCTATACAACACTGAAGCTGTCATGTCTTATTTCAGCTTTAAATTCAACGTATATTCATGAATGCTCTTTTGATATTAACACCATTTCAGCTTTCAGCTCACACTTGCGAACTAGCACCACGGACCCCTCGAAAGGAACCTTTCCCCATATATAGCCAGAAGAAGGTGTTACACGTTCGGAACAAGATCGCCCGTCGGGCGGGCACTCTGCGAGTTTAAACAACAAAAAATACCCACCAGAGACAGACAAAAATCATCGCACGATGAGAAACTTGGCAGCGCCGCTTAGAAAAACAGCGCTGGGGGGTGGGGAAGTCGGGACGGGATGTGACCGGTGATTATGGCCGTGCAGTTATTTTCCCCACCTGTCTTTCCAAAGTGTGTCGAGGCTGCCAAACACAACACGGCCGGCCAGACTGCCCCCGCCACGCTGCGACACAACGATTCACATGTGCGTCGCTCCCGTGTTTTTAATACAACTCCGCAAGTGGCAATGTGAAGGCGTGCCGTCGCGAGCGGTGCCACGAGCGGCGCTTGCGATCGCTCCCGCCCCGCCGAACATCGCTAGCGCCTGTGTTCACGTGCGTTTGTCATGGCTCGATAATGAGATATAATTTATAACGCACACGGCATTCACTCTATTTTAGAAGGCATTCGATCTGAAGCGGAACGGCTCCCAGGTGGGAGAAAACCGAACACGTGGGGCCAGGCAGCCACGCGGTGAGCAGGCGCCAACATTTGCCAGATACCACATCATGCCCGAGGCGGTTCGATTCCCACCTCGGGCAGGACATTTTTTTTTATTTTTCTATCCGCGAGCCAGAGATGTAACGACTGCGCCACCCGACTGCTCGATGAAAATTACTCTCAAGAGTTGCTCGGTCATGACGGCAGCGGTCAGCCCGACACCTCCACCGTGGGAGACCAAACAATCGCCAAGGAGAGAGGAGGGACACTCAACATGGCTATCCAGGAAGAGCAGTACTTGAGGGCAATTCTAATTACTTACGTTTTAATTTCGGAAATGTTTTTTTTAATCATTTCTGTTCGTCTCTTCATTTAGGCATTTCCATTTTCGGCAAGGTTGTAGGACCAGCCCTGTAACTGCTTACCAACATAATGCTGACAGAAGAGTTTCCATCCCAAGATAAAGATTTTTTTTAACTCACCCGCCCAACAAAAAAGCGGCTTGATTCTTGATGCCACTGACCCGTGCGCTCCTGTTGACTGACAAGAGCCACGACACGTTCTGCGTTGCTTGGCTCGAAATATAATTTTCGAGCAGCGCTTTAAAACGCAAAGTCACCACTTTCATCTTTTACGCTGCCTTGTGATGGAAAATTATGCGGTAGGCAGACGTTTTCAGCAAGAGACGTTTCCAGCAAAATACGTTTCAAGTAGCAGCCCTTCCTTCTTCATGGCAGAGAAACAAATAAACACCGTTTGACGATCAATCTGTGGTTTGGAAATGATGGAGCTGTCAACAGGAGATAATCTAATGCGAGGCTTCTCAACCTCACACCCAAGTCCCACATGGGTCTGGTCAGGTGGCGCTCGCAGCCCACTGATGGGTCGCGACCCACCGGTTGATGGTGGCAGTGCTACTGTACGAGGTAATCTACTCGTTGGTGCCCCTGGGCGAGAGATTTTTGTTGAACAAGTCACAGCCAACCCCTCTGATTGCTGACGTTACCTCCCAATGCAACCGCACAACCACATTAGCATCGGCAACAAAGCCTTAACACGAACTGATGAGCCGACGTCAAATAACATTTCAAGCAGCATGCGACTACTTAAATAAAGCGACGGAAACAACGTCTTGACCGGGTAACGTAAAATAAGTTATGTAAAGCGCACGCTTTACGAATATATAATATATAAATTAATACCACCGGAAGGCGTCCAAGAAAATATACGCACGGAATTTCCAAACGCGCCGCACGCTCGCAACACTTTGACGGTTTGCAAATGATGTTGAGAGTCGCTGAGGAAAGTAATAATACCGCGTGCTCTCCACACACACACACACGAGCGCTCTCTCCCTCCTGCTGAGCAGACTTTTCAAACGCACGGAGAAAAAAAACCACACATGCGGGACAAACAAATTATATACACAAAGATCCCCCGTACAGCCTTCACAGACTGTAGGGCCAAGTGCTGTTAGTGAGTAGCACCGATACACACGTACGTGCACCCGTACGCACGCAAAGAATTCCGCTAAAGCAAAGTCTAAAAGTACCAACAACATGCTCTGAGTATGAGGGTGCTGTCGCCGTACTGGTGGGGTCTGTGGCTGCCACTCGTTTCGGGACGACCCGGTATCTCTGTGGCGTTCGGTAATATCTCAGTCTGTGTCTCTCGCGAGCTGACTTAAAATGCCCTCGTGTTTACCATCTCGTCCACCGTCGTGCAGCCCTGCTCACTCTCATTCTGCATGCATCCCCTGTGTTCAGCCACCAGTTTTGTACCGTTGTGGACGACACAACGCAGACGTGCTCGGGTCGCAGTGGGCGCTGTTCCGCGTGACGTTCGACGTTCCGCTCCCCACAGATTGGGAGCGATTGTCCGAGTCCGCGGTTTCTGACGAAGGTCTCGGCAAAAAAACGTCGGACATCATACCGAACAAGCTGGCGGAACACATGAAAATGTTATGAATTCATATCACAGATTTAAACATCGCCCAGGTTCAAGCCAATTGCCGATCAGCCAACCAGGGTCAAGCTGGAGAGTGGCCGTTTTAATTGGCAGCAACAACAACAGCCGCTGCACGTGGGAGCGAAGAGTGACTGAGTAAATGAGACGCGCCGTCGTCTATCTCTGGGTCCTTCTCAAACTGAAGCGTGAAGCGCACATGGCTCCAAAATGATTCATCGTGAATCGACAACCAATATCCAATGTGGGTTTGCTCAACAACCATCGACAGTTCACACGAGTGAAAGGGCCGTCTGTTCAGATGTACGTTTGTCACGGTTTGATGTCGGATAACTGCTTTCCAAAGTTGTTCTTTCAGGATAGCTGTGTCGAGCGCCCCCCCCCCCAATCACGCCTTCGCAACACTTCGCCTCCCGCGTTGGAGGCACCCTCAAGTATTTGGAGGCTTTTCCCAAAGAGCCGTCTCCCATCTGCCCCAATCGCACCCCAACTGCTGCACTCGCGCCTTCATCTCGCAGCATTGAAACACGTGCCCGCTCGCAGTCGAGCGGCGGAGCATTGCTCCCCCACGCTCTCTTTCCTAACATTTCGTCTGCCATGTGGCAGGTGTTGGTCAGACTTGAAAAGCCTGAAAGAGGAGGAAGGCTTGAGACGGATATCCCAAAAGAGCAGTTTGAGAGCAATTCTCATCACACACCGAGCTGTGAGCACCTACGCTGATACAGAACACCGCTGTTTATCTTTTCACTCTGTGGTAAACGGCAGTGGTTGTTGTTCACTCACCGAAGACATCTGAAAGCCCTACCTGGACCCAAGCACCTCTGCTCTGAACTCCTGCCTCTCACTGCATTTCTACTGCACCAGACGTGTATTTAGTAGAGATATCAAGGTTTCTCAAGGCTTTCCACCTCAACGTCCATTTGGTCCACTTAGACCAAGTGGGCCTTGGTGGCGATCACGGCCCACTGATTGATTATGACAAACCGGGTGCGAATGCCTGGGCCATACACGAATACACAGCCACAGGCTTCGGCACAAGAGAACTCAGTGACTTTCACAATGACAGCGATTTAAACGACGGTGTCCGCTCGTCCCACTGTAATCTATACACATCCCTCTCACCGAGGTCTGGAGCCCAGTGCATTGAGATCATTTATCTAGATTCTCCAGTGTGAACTAGTTTGCAAATTCGCCAAATTTGGCAGTGGCACTCCCTACAACTAATTACCTACTATAATGATTAGCTCTCATTGCGAATAATGCCAAAGGTAAAAAAATGTTGATTTTCGCTCTCTCCCCGTGACTTAGCAGTATTTTCGGCGACAGCTGTCGACTTGGCAGTAGGAGCGTTAGAACAAAAAAAAACCCCACGTTTATCAATTCGTTGGGCGCCTTAATTGTAACACGTGTGTCATTCCAATATAATTTTGCTGGGGGGGGGTCAAGGTAGTGCAAAATGTAGGGAACTTATCCCGTCAATAAGTCTACCCTTTTGCGAGAGTCTTATTAAAGATGCAGCGAAGCACGTGGATTTATTTTGTAATTTCTCAACGTAAATCGGTTCGCTGGCTGTAGGGACTGATGCGAATTCGCAATGCAACAGACGAGCCCGGGGAATCCGATACGCCAGGGAATCCAGCATCCCGGTTGATAATCTGCTTAACCCGGTAAATCTGCCCACAGATAATTAATCATACCGGAGGGCTCTGCGGATCGGGCAGGTTTACGGTTGTAGAAAACCGGTTTAGCAAACCCGCAAACCAGTTAGGATTTCTTGGCATAATTCCTCACGCTCACGACTAAAATGGAAAAATCGTGATCCAGCAAAACTATTTCGAATCCATCAGGACTTGTACGCAAAGTGTGGGGAAGCCCGCGTCGCAATCGGAGGCTTCGTGCCAGCGGGGAAACTAAGCAGAGCCGCAGCTCGCGATCGTTTCCAAGCACTTGGTCAACCCCCCCTCCCCCCGATCGCAACGGATCGATGATTTTGATTTCACGCCGATGAACACGCGTCGTTACACATCAAGCGCTCGTGCCACAAAAAAGAGAAAAATATTTTAAGGAAAAAAAAAGTATCGACCTCCATCCGAGGAGGCCTAGGAGACGTCCATGCTCTCGTCCACGGATTTGTTGGGCAGCTCGTGCACCACCGGGGACTCCGATTGTGGAGTCTCGGCGTCACCGTGACTCTCGGGAGAGACGCTCTCGGTCGTGCTCGCTCCGTCTCCCCCCGTCTCGTCCCGCGCGCCCGCCTGCTGACCCTCCGGGGGGGAGGTGGACCCGGCGCCCGCCTGCTGACCCTCCGGGGGGGAGGCGGACCCGGCGTCCGCCTGCTGACCCTCCGGGGGGGAGGCGGACCCGGCGCCCGCCTGCTGACCCTCCGGGGGGGAGGTGGACCCGGAACCCGCTTCCCCGGAGGCGGAAGGACGCCCGTCGTCGTCGTCAGCGACGGGCACCGCTGGCTCCTCTTGGATAGGATCAGCATCTGCGCCGGCAAAACGGCGCAGTGACCCACTTGGTCACCCACCCACAAAATCAATCACCTCGCCCACTCGTTCACCCACCCCACCTCACCACTCACCACACTCCTCACCGCCCGCCACTGCAGACGCTGCCTGACCATCCTCTGCACCAGCCACGGGCAGGCCGGGCCCTGCTGGGGTGGCGGTCGCAGCGGCGATGGGGCCGGGGCGAGGCTGAGGCTGGGCTCCCCCCGGTTCCCCGAGCCGAGGGGCGAGGGGTCGCGTTCTCCGCGCAGGGTTCAGCGAGAAGCAGTAGGCGCAGCGGTAAGCTGGGGTGTGGGGGGGGCACAGCGAGATGCACGGGTCCGTCATCGCAAACGACTACGATCGGCAGGCTGGCCATCGGCAGGCTGGCGCACGTCTAACGCAGGTATCGGTGGCGCAGCGCTTAGCAAGCTATGAATGCAGCTGCGGATCCGGGTTAAGATTCAAGCTTGCTGGCAACAGACACCCGTAACAATTGTTTAAAACAGGTCCCAGTCATCGCCTAGGGTGACTTGTTGCAAATGATTACCCGGTGTGGTGAGTATAATATCACTGCTGGTGAGACAAGGCAGGCCCCGGTGTGGTGCTGGCCACCCCACCCCACCGGGCAATATGGGGGAAGGACACAGATGTCAGGTCCTCCCCCATGCAGTGGACAATGACAGAGATCCCTTGTAAAGCCTTAACAGGCTATAAGGTCAGGTGCTGTTGGAGAGCAGCACCTATGAAGGCGAGCACAGCACACAAATGGATGAGTGACCAGTACTGCGCCCGGCCGCCTTTGTCTCCCTAGTGACAATGTTCACGCGCCGCACCAGGTACTCATTTGAGGCCACGTCGACCTAGGGGAGAACCAGGACCAATTAGAAAAATCGTCACCGGTATTGGCCGCGAGCAGGAATCGTACTCTGGTCACCACATGCGCAGAGTCGTGTGCGAACCGCCGAGCCACGGCTCCCCATCCAGCAACACACGCACGCACACGTGTGTGTGTGTGTGTGTTGTACCACACACACACACACGTGTGTTGTGCCACAGGAACACCACGTGTGCTGTACCACACACACACACACACGTGTGTTGTGCCACAGGAACCCCACGTGTAACAATAATAATAATTGCATTTATAGAGCGCTTTTCACCCGAGGATCGCAAAGCGCTGCAGCGAGCCGAGAGAGAACGGCACGTCAACAACAATGACAGAGAACGGAAAATCAGCAACAATAACCTTCTAATGGGGCTTTTTTTTAAATTCAAAGCTGTGGAGAGAAGGCATGTCAACAACAACATCAGAACAGTTCAACTGAAAGTCAAACAGTAGCGATAAAACACAGGACACAAAGTCAGCAGAGAAACAAATAATAATTCTTCAACAAACAAGGAAGGAACGAATGTAGAGTTCGCCAGCTCACTGGGTACTTACTGCTGTTATCTGTCACAGACACACACACGTTAGTTGTGCCACAGGGATCCCTCATCTAGAGCTTGCCAGCTCACTGGGTACTTACTGCTGTTATCTGTCACAGACACACACACGTTAGTTGTGTCACAGGGATCCCTCATCTCGAGCTTGCCAGCTCACTGGGTACTTACTGCTGTCATCTCTCACAGACACACAGACACGTTAGTTGTGTCACAGGGATCCCTCATCTCGAGCTTGCCAGCTCACTGGGTACTTACTGCTGTCATCTATCACAGACACACGCACGTTAGTTGTGTCACAGGGATCCTATATCCAGAGCTTGCCAGCTCACTGGGTACTTTCTGCTGTCATCTCTCACAGACACACACACGTTAGTTGTGTCACAGGGATCCCTCATCTCGAGCTTGCCAGCTCACTGGGTACTTACTACTGTCATCTATCACAGACACACGCACGTTAGTT
>JAZEWT010000031.1:10178164-10189302 GCA_036362905.1 Mordacia mordax | reverse complement strand
AGCGCCGGGGAGACAGCGCCGGGGAGACAGCGCCGGGGAGACAGCGCCGGGGAGACAGCGCCGGGGAGACAGCGCCGGGGAGACAGCGCCGGGGAGACAGCGTCGGGGAGACAGCGTCGGGGAGACAGCGTCGGGGAGACAGCGTCCGGGAGACAGCGTCCAGGAGACAGCGGCGAGGAGACAGTCTTCAAGCGCGCTGCACTACCAACCCGGCAACCCAAGTTCGACTCGCGCTCGTGACTTACACTCGGGTCAATAATCTGAACCAGTTCCGGGCCTCCGCTAGGTCGACTCGGCCTTAAATGACTACCCGGCACACTGCACAAACATCACGACTACGGAGAGAGTCAGCCAGGCGTAGTGCTCGCGACCCTGACCCCCGGTGGGCCACGCAGACTTTTACAGGCACCACGTGCGCTTTGTGATCCTCGGGTGAAAGGCGCTTTAGAAATGCAAACATAATTATTATCATTATAATCAGTATGTCTGCCTTACAGCACTTGCCCCAACTGCCACTGAAGGCTACATGGGGGAACAGACGGTGGCGATATTTGTCTGTGCGGCCCGCCAAGTATTACCGAGCATCCTCGCTCGGCCCTCGGTTAAGCAGGAGGCTCCCCTGCTCACGATGCGTAGAAATTATTTGCGAAGTCGTGCCTTCGGTACCCGAGCAGGTAATTTACAGCTGAAACTGTGGACTCCACGAGATGCTCTTCCATTAGCCCATATCAACACGACGCATCATCCCCCCCCCCATTCCGCACCGTAAATCCCATTGTGGCGTGCGCACTCACGATTTTTCGCTTTTTCTCCTTGAGCTCTTCTAAAGCGGCGTCTGCGAAGAGGGACGTGGGTGGTCAGTGAGGCGGCGCGGCGGTCAGCGCACCGCGCTACGAAACCTGCGAGCCGAGTTTGAGTCCGGCTCATGGCCGAGAACAGCGACGAAACATTTGAGCCAATCCGTACAGCGGTGAAGTGCAAAGCTCCAAAGATTGCTTAACGACCCAGCTTTCTTGGCTAGCAGTCACTTAAGAGCTCAAATCTATAGACACTATTTTGAAAAGAATCGTTTTTACACCGTCACAATGTCTGGCAGTTATTAATATGCTTACCGTTACATTTGTGTTATAATAAAAAAGTTATAACTTATAAGTATGTGGACATGAGGAGTCTCAGCATGACTAAACGAACATACCTTTAAGATTGACATTATCAAGTTATTTAAAAATCATTATCGTAATTTACGTCTAATAATAACATCTGCATATTTAAAACGCCTTTCACCCGAGGGTCACAAAGTACTGCACAGAGCTGTGGAGAGAACGGCATGCCAACAACATCAGAATAAATCACTTACCTAAAAGAATGACTATAAATCCATGATGACATCAAATAACAAATAAAATAAATCTTAAAACAAGGAGGGAAGAAGTGCTACTGAGCAGTCACAGGTCAACAGCAAGTCATCATCCAAGCACATAGCTGTGAGCAGCATCAACAGTTCTAGCCAGAGGATATTAAGGCCTTAGAGAACGAGTCTTGAGACAGATTGTAAGTTGCCCAGGGACTCAGCTGAGCGAATTTCTAATGGAAGGGAGTTCCAGAGTCTGAGAGCAGTGGCGTGGGAGAAGGCTTTGACATCCATCCAACGGAGGTGCGATCTGAGCACATGCAGCAAGCACGTGATATAATGGTTAGGAAGTTGTTGTGTTGAGAAGAAGGCCTGAAGTAGGTTACGGATGTATGGTGCAGCAGCGCCAATGAGAGCCTTGTAGGTGAGCAGGAGGGTCTTGAATTGACTCTCGTATTCAACCGGTGGCAAGTGGAGGGATGCCAGTACTGTGGATATGTGATCGTGGATGAGAGTGCGGGTGAGGACTCTAGCAGTTGCATTCTGCAAACGTTGGGAGACGACTGATAAAGTCAGCACGGATGCCAGGAATTAATGCGCTGCAATAATCGATTCGTAAAAAGATGACCGAGGATTAACTTCCCAGCGTCGGAGGGAGACGGCATACTGGGCAGTCTGGCTATATTTCTGACATGGAAATCGGCTTTCTTCGTTACCTTATCCACGTGTGAGGAATAAAGAATCACTTCTCGACTCGAGACTGCCTTAGCAACTTCGATGGTCTGGTCGTGAAGCATCAAACGGACGGGTTCAGCCGTGGACAATTGGTGCAGGGTTCCGACAAGCAAAACTTCTGTTCACATCTCAATGCCACAAAACAAAATCATATCGTGCGCTTCAAAAAGCACTTCCGACGGTTCGCATTCCTATATAAGATTACAACAGGATCTTAACACCTGCATAATCGCCAGATACCCATAGCGGTTCGCATTCCACCCGTGGACCAATGGGCTGGCAATGGCGCTGCCTGCACGCACGATTTCGCCAACGCAAAACCGTCGCTCGCCTCCACACTCACAGTTCCTCTGCGTCCTTCTGACGAACCACCAGCTCATGAAGCGCTTCAGCAGCCACACCCTGCGTGAGAACACAGCGCGCACAGACTCAGCGGGACACGCAATGTAGCCGGGGAAATGAATACACATCGGTGGCAAGCGAACCGGTTTTGAGATGTGATAACAAGAGGTGTCTTTTTCGAGATGGCCACATCGAACGTTCCTTCTCCTTCGCGACATCTCGCTTCCAGTGTGGGAGGCGAAACGTCACGGCTATCACGAAAGAGCAGCTCTAAAAAGCAATTCTCGTGCATCGATCCATAAACACATACATCGATAAACTATTGTACTATGGAGCACTACGTGAATCGGCGGATCACCACCGCTGCCGATGCTGCTGCCAATGATCACTGACGCTGCTCACGATGATGCTGACGATGTGGCTCTTGCCCGTGTGAGTGCCGAGACTCGCAGCAGTAGTAACGCGAGCCCGGACGTGATCTGGGAATGAATTCAAAAGACGACCTCCGCCGTCCCCAGCTCTGGGGACCCAACATTCTAAACGCTACTTTTTTTGCATACTTATTATTTAATGCCCCTATGAGCATCACCTTGAGCATAACTTTCCCAAACTCGAGCTTTACAGCCCATTCTAGAACATGGTTATGATTTACACCGATGAGTAAAATCGGTCTCCACGTATTGGATGCAAACATTAAAGCGTTATACGACACCATTATCATCGGAGACATGTGATTATCAATGGAAAACAAGAGATGTATTTACCGACGAGACACCCGTTACACTGGCGATGCCTGTCAAATAAAAATGACTAATTACTATCCATGACAGACGGCGGACGGATGACAGTTGGACAGTAAAGAAGTGCATTTCCATAATTTCTACGGGACGCGTTGTAACACAGCATCAAAAGGAAACTTTATTGCTGCAAATGATTAATAGCGAAACACGGTGAAACATTAACAGACATATACCTCTTATAGCGCTGCCTCTGATAATGCGGTTTTGTTATAACGCTGTTTCGCTGTACCAATGTATCTACAGACGCTTTATAGAACTGCTTATTACAAAGCTGCTTCACTGTAGTGCTCTGTATATGAAGACGCTGCTTCTTGTAACGTGGTTTCACTGTTTAAGACTCCGAGAGGAAAGTTTCCAAGCGAGAGCATGCAGTGCGCGGCTCTCTCTGAGCTCTGCACTCATGGTGCGGTGGAATCTGAACTCTGGTTTTCACTCACGTAGATTTAAAATACATTCGTCGCATTAGCAACCACGTTACAGTGTCCTACTATAGAGATTTCCTATAGCGCTGTTAAACCAGGAATGCATCCCCAGCGCTATACCAGATATGCCCGTATATATGTACGCGGTCCTTCAGCGATTCAAATGCGAATTGTGGTCTTGCCAACGAGCCGGGTTGGTCACCGGAAGAGGGGGTTGTTTGTCCTTACTTCACCACATTGGTCAGTACCGATTGTTGTTCAAGTGGTGGTGAGGTGGGCGGGAGTTAGCGGACTCAGCGCGGTTTCCACATATGGCTCGCCGCTGATGTTCGCCGCGGCCAAAATTCTAAATCCGCTGGTTGTAGAGCGGAGTACCCTTTGGTCCACCATCATCGATCATCATCGTGGCTGTCCCGAGGTTTTAACCTCAACCCCGAGGAGCCATCCGCCCCCACTCCTCAAGCGGCACAAACCTCACCGTAGTCGCACAAGAAAACGGCCGCACACGCAAGCAACACGTTACCCCGGGGAACAAGCGGAAGGGACTGGGAGCCAGGCTGGGTGTACGGCATCTCGTTGGTTGTTATTTCTCAATGTTTACACATCATATCACATCGTTTGTATAAACATATTTTTCACAATAAACATATACTTTGCGTACAATTTCTATGAATCACAGCGTATTTATAAGTGTAATACTGATGCATTCTGAGCAGAGGATACCAATGCAACTGATGAAATTATGCATAATTTAAGCACCTCCTCCTTTTGAAGGTATCTCCGAGTTATTTTTAATGTATATTTTCTCTCCACATTCCTCTGCACTTTTCAGATACCTCAGTCTCTTCCTTCAGCACTCAAACGAGATGATTTCAAACACCTGTAAAAATGTCAGGATCGATCAACAGCCGAGACACTTTGCTTATCTCTCAGTGTGATGCACTTGTGACTAAAGGTTCCCCCTTGTTCACAACGCCCACTCCTTCTGTGTCAGGATACAGACCTTTACATCACCCCTCGTAAAAGAAAATATTTGAGATTACATCTAAACCCCTGAGTGCACTAGGCCACTCACTCTAGGCCATGCTTTCAGGTTCAGCGATTCCAAACTCACTTCCACGAGACAAACGTTTAAAGGCGCGATTGTAAAGCACGATTTTATTATTTATTTATTTTCCCCCAGCAAACGTGTAATGCAAACATGTCCGTGCCCTGTGAACATGACCGGGCGGATCGCTATATCCACAGCATGGCCAGCAGTGGTGGTGCTCACTTGGAGAGGCCTTCATCCAGCAGTGGATTGAGCACGGCTGATACTATGACAATTCCGATCCGTCTGGCACTGCGATCGGTCCAGGATGACCTTGACGTTAGTACAGTGCTTTCAAAAAGACAACCAAGTCAAATGCTGCTCGTGGCACCGTGCGCGCGGTATCAAGCTGGGTTCCGCGTGTCCGACTTGACGCTCATTACACGAGTCACACAATCTGCCGATTACACTTTGTATCAGGATTCCTTTCAAAGGCTGCTCTTGCGAGATCTACTATTAATATATACTGCTATCTACTATTAATATGATTAAATCCACGCCTGCTAAATTATTGATCCAAGTGGACAGTGGTTTCATCCCTTCTACCTGGATCACGGTCAGACAAATATTCTGCACATACTTTATGTCAGCCTTGTGCTGACCGCGAGGTGGCAACGAAGCCATCAGCTCCGAGCGGAGAGAACAGCCCTGAACCGATCGGCGACATCCTCCGCAGAGCGGTCGCGCAAGACGGCCGGACAACAGGAAGGCTCCAGCGATGCGGAGACACGCCACCCCGACCGTCGGACCGCACACAGATCACCGCAGCGACCACTCACAGGATGGGAAATATGAGCAAGGGCAGCGCAGCGAACACCCAGTCGGTCCACTGCTTGGGGAAATTCCAGAACCAGAGGATGGCGGCCGCGACGATGTAGATGCAGGACGAGTAGAGGATGAGGCGGCCGATCCACAGGCGCTGGAGGCGCTGGGTCCGCTCGCTCCGCTCCTCCAGCTCGATCATGTCCTGGGCACGGTCGCACACCGACAGGCAGCGCGTCGTCGCGTACGAGTGGAGGCCGCGGGCGCAGATCGCGCGGAGAAGCACTCCTTCGCTCTCGAAGAGACCGCTCGCGACGTCGATCCCAGAGTCGCGGACGGCCGTTCTTAACGTAGCCGGCGTGGGCTCTCGTGTAATGAGTCGTGCATTGAAGGGGGGAAATCAATTTAGGAGTCGATTCTGGGAACGATTCGGGTGTCGATCCCAGAATTGCAAGATCCATAATCCATCCCAAAAGTGATGCTTTAAAAGTCTGAAGACCACTAAATTCGCGAGAATGTAGAGAGGTGAGACGAACTGCAGACAGGCAGGGGAGGGAGAAGGCAGCGACGCGGTAAGTCGGTGCCAACATTTCACAAACAACTGCCTCCTCTATATATAGATGTAATCAGCCAAATAGCGGGATGTATTTAGATATGGGAGGAAACCAGAGTGCCTGGTAAAAATCCCCAAGGCGGTTCGATTCATGCCTTGGGCACCTCCAGGTGAGGAATGTGTATATTCTCCCCATATTCTGCATGGGCATCCTCATGGTTCTCTGGTTTCCTCCCATAACAAAAAACGTCAACAGAAAAACGTCATCCACGTTTATTGCGGCTCTGTTGTCGTGCCGGGATGATGGCTTGCTGCCGACGTGCACCTGCTCTGGAACATTTATTCCTTCCTTGTTTGTTGAAGAACCATTTTTTATCGCTTATTTTATGTCCTTCTATAATTTATTGCCATTATTTGACTTTCAGTTGAACTGTCCTGATGTTGCTGTTGTTGTCCGCGTGCCGTTCTCGCCACAGCTCTGCGCAGCGCTTTGTGACCCTCGGGTGAAAAGCGCTCTCGAAGTGCAATTATCATTATTAACAAGCGATGTCAGAAGAATGTGTTCGACGTCCAGAACAAGATCACCCGTAGGGTGGGTACTCTGCTAGAACGATGCACCAGTCCATCCAGCAGGGTGGCACAGTGGTATCATCCGCACCTCACAGAAACAAAATCCTTCCCGAGGTGGTTCTATTCCCCCGGGCTCGCCGGTTTAACCGCCGCACAACTAAAACACATTGATTAATCGGCCGACGCAGCAGCGCAGCACTCCGTGTGACATATTTCCGGGGATAGTTGGAATACGCAAACCCCTCTGCCGCGTCGCGTGCCTGTAAACATTATGAGTTGTTGTTATTATTTCGTGCGACTTAGTTAACGCAAACTGCTTCAACGTCCGATGGCTCGGGACATTATTCAGCAGCAATGAGAAATCCAAATCCCATAAAAGATACTACGGGGCCCAATTAAACGTTCACTTTATGGTGAATGCCATGCTGTGTCACAGCACGATTGGACAGAGTGTGGGCATCCAGACCAGAGTTGTGATGTCACGGAGAGCAGTTTAAGCCGAGAGGCTATGCATCTCTCCAATAATCGCAGCATGAAAATGTAAAAAGGAGTAAAGGCTTTAACCTTTCTGGTAATAATACAGGTGCCAACATATTTTAACAGCAGTCTTTGTGGCATAGTTTCACCAGTGTCAAACCAAATGACGCAAAAACCAAGCAGCTCTGCATAAATCAAGCTTTTATAACAAGGAGCACCTATGTGACTCACTTGTTTCGTAAGGCTTTCAAGCCCTCTGGCTAGGACTCTTGATGCGGCTCAATGTTGTCATGCCAGGATGATGGCTTTCACCGACATGCGCCTGCTCAGGAACATTTATTCCTTTACTGTTTGTTGAAAAATTATTCTTATTTATCCGGCTTACATTATGTTCTATAATTTGTTGCTACTATTTGACTTTCAGTTGAACTGTTCTGATGCTGCTGTTGACATGCCGTTCTCTCTTCAGATCGCATTTGTGAAGAAAAAAAAGCCCAAAAATATATAACGTTATTGTTGCTGATTTTCCATTCATATGTCGTTGTTGTTGGCATGCTCTGTGCAGCGGTTTGTGACCCTCGAGTGAAAGGAGCTCTATATATGCAATTATTATTATTATTATACATATGATGTACAAAGAGAAAAGATTTGACTTTCTGGCAATAACACAGGTGTTAGGATCTTCAAAGACCACACAGACACCTTGCACAAGGCGTTGACTTTGCAAAACATGCATGAATAAAGAAAAACATGCAAACAATATGCTTTGATAATACACTGTCCGTGAACTGTACGACTCCGTGCATTCCACGTTCGTTTGATCGGCATGTCATCGCTGTCAGTGCGCCAGACACGTGGACACTCACAAAGGACACACAGGTGACGTGCCTGAAGAAGAGGGGTGGCAGCCAACAGAGGCAACCCAACCGAGCGGGTGACCTCCGTGGAGACGGAGAGATAAGATCAGTTAATGTGCAGCAGCGATATGAATGTTGTTATCGCAGGACTGTGCAGGATTGGCAATACTCAATGATGGACCATGCAGAGAGTAGCACTGCCGCCGCACGGTAGCAATGCCACAGGTTCGAATCCGGGCTTGGGTGCCTTTCTGAGTGGAGTATGCGTGCTCTCTTCCAGTGTCCGCGTGGGTTTTTGCATCCAAAGACACGCTGCTGCTGCTGGGTGGCAGGGTGGAGCAGTGGTAACATGTGTCTCATAGAAATAAGCTCCTGCCCAAGGTGGTTTCATTGCCACTTCAGGTGCTTTTCTGTGTGGAGTTCATTGTATTCTCCTCCTGTTCTGCGTGGATTTCCTCCAGGTTCTCCGATTTCCACCCACAACCAAAAAAACGCATTAATTGGTTGATACCATCATATAACACAGGGACACAGCATCTGACGGGTTGGCGCCGGCTGTTAGCGCGGCTGCCTCCCTCCCCACTTGCGCTTTCTGCAGCGCTTTAAGACCTCCGGGTGAAAGGCACCGCTATATAAATGCAATTTATTTTTTGTTTTAAAATTGGTTAATTGGCCTGCTGTCTAAATTGTCCCCGGTCGTCTGCAATGGACTAGCGTTCCATCATGGGTATAGCCCTGCCTGACGCCCTGCGTGCTGGGATAGGCTCTGGCTACACCGCGACCCTCTACAGGAGTAATCGGGGGACTGATAATGAAAGGCGTCCGCATAGACCATGAGGATGAAGATATTTGTGGTAAGTTCAATAACCTGGATTACCTTTTCCAGTGCTTCTAATTGCTGTATAGTGGAGGGCTTGCCCTGAAACAACAAAAGTAAATGTTAACTGAATACAGATCAATGCAAGTGTTTGACAGCTACACATTCTGTGCCGGACTTATGCAAATATACACTGGTAACTGATGATGGCTGAATTAGCCTTGTGCTTGAAATTATTGTTATACAGGATATGTGATTTAAATGTCATCCCATACTTTTGATATAAAAAAAATTCACGTATATCAATGTAAGGTTTCACGGCTCAATACACAAGAACTGCTCTCGACAACTGCTCTTTCAGGATAACCTTATGGAGCTTTCCTCCTCTCTGCGCTGTGACATTTTGCCTCCCACGTGAGAAGCATTATGAGGTTAGTATTACGAGCAAGTTAGACGTAAGAACTGTTATACAGACACAACTGTACAGTATATCTATTCCTCGCGTAGAGCCCCTAACGTTCACGGCCGTGGACCTCAATCGTGATAGACAGGCTGATGTTACCATTCAATGAACCTATAGACAGAGTGGGGGGAATCGCCGAGATTCTGTACATGAGTTGTATTTAAAACTGTGCTGGCCGTGGGTCGCAAGTGCAAGCTGCTGGGCAGTGTGCAGCAAGAGCAGATGAACAATGCACAGATAATATACAGCAAGCACAGGTGTCATTAAGGTGCTATGCACAGCATACATTTTATTGGGTTTTAGTAAAGTGGGGTTTTAAGGGCAGTCCCTGGTTCACATTCAGATTATAAACGTGATCTTGCATTTTTTCACAGTTAATTATACGCAGTTTCTTACGGGAAAAGGCCCCTAACAATGCGATTTCACTTAACGCAGTGACTTTCAGATGCACCTCTAGGGCGCTAACCGAGCAGCACCTATAACTGCTTATTCCTGGAGTTTTTTGTCACTCGATAATCACGTTCATCCTGACACTTTCTTGTCATTGTATTTCCATAAACCAGAGGGGTGGGGAAGTCGGTTCCTCACCAGGGGCAGAAGATAATTCTCACACAGGCATGGCAAGGCGAAATCGTGACACGACCGTGGCAATTCCCAGTGATTCAACGAACGCTTCGAGGCTCGCCATAACCATCAAGAGTGATCCCAGGGCACTAGAATTATGAATAACCGTGTCGTTGCCACTGAAAATATTACTGAAAAGTTTTAAAATGTAACTTGACTCACGTGACTTTCACGAAAAGGTCAGTGGGCGCTGTACGAAACTCAAAGCACGCGCAGGACGAGGAATAATAAAACGCGGTAACCAGTGATTAAATTGGAGTAAAACGCCAACTCAGAACGTCCGTACGCTTATAGGGAGCGGTGTCTCGAGGCGAGATCTGAACGAGCCAATGGACGAGGCAGAGCCGAATTCCTGTGGAAACATTGCTTTCTAGTAGCCGATTCGTGTGGTGAAGATGCCCGCGCAGTGACGGATAAATGCCAATGCAGGGGCCACGTGAAGTGAGAGGAGAGAGGCCTTGCAGTGCTACGGGCGGTGGGGATTGAAGTCACGGGCTGTGCTTGGCCCACCAAGGGCGTACGTTCTCTCCTCTGGGCATACATCCTCACAAGCGCTCCTCCTGTACGTGCCGGGTCTTGCCTCTCCCCCCCCCTTTCCAACTACAGCCCCTCCCCCTCCGCACCCCCGATATTAATATCTAATCTCCTTGCAAATCCCTTGGCTGTCCTCCACCCACGATCTTACAAACGCACCCACACAAACCACCCACCCACCCACACATCCACACATCCACTCATTACCACACAGCAACAACCACGATTCACCACCGGGTCGTGGTGATGTGACCACGGTAGTTGCACCAGGCCAGATGCACATTGAGGCCACGTCTAGTGCCGAAAGCTCACCGACAAGTTACGGCAGAGACCCACGTGCGATTGGCCGACTGATATGACTCAGGCAGCAACTCACTCACAAACACATAGACCCCACACACACTCACAAACCCATCCACCCACTCACCCACACAAAAATAAAGATCCCCAAATAGTCTTAACAGACTGTAGGGTAAAGTGTGGATAGAGAGCAGTTATCAAGGTCTGGATGGCACATGTGGGGGTGGGTGGCCAGCACTTTGCCAGCACTCACCCACTCAGTCACTCAACCATCCACTAACCCACCCATATATCCATCCTTCCACCCACTGCTAACCCACTAAGCCACTCACCCACCCACACATCCATCCTTCCACCCACTGCTAACCCACTCACCCACCCACACATCCATCCTTCCACCCACTGCTAACCCACTAAGCCACCCACCCAACTCAGGCACCC
>JAZEWT010000031.1:10163431-10174203 GCA_036362905.1 Mordacia mordax | reverse complement strand
CTGCTGTGAGGTTAAGGTTGGTGGGTTTTGTGGATGTGATGGGTGTCGGAGGTAGTTGAGTGGTTAGCTCAGTGGTTAGCTCAGTGGTTAGCTCGGGCGTGGTTCTGACCACCGACCCCTTAGTGTGCCGTGTCGGCCTTCATAGGTGCTCAATAACGGCACTTGGCCCTACAGTCTGGTCAGACTATACGGGGGATCTTTGTCTTGAGGGACGGGGGGAGGGAGGTAGTAATAATTACCAGTCTGTGCATATAGCCTTGAGCCCTGTGTGTGCCGGGATAGGCTTCGACCCGCCGCGACCCTGCACGCGGGACTCTCGGTGGTGATAAATGGAGATGTTGTCAGGCCAGGTTGTGTCAGGGTCGCGCCTGCTTTCCTCCACCAAAACAGGGAGGAAGGGCGCCGATTTCCCGTGAGCGTGACGTTCCGACTGCGAGAGAGACAGATGTTTATTATTACAACTGAGTGTACCCAGTGAGCTCGCAAGCTAGGGACGCGCGATTCCTGCGAAACAATACGTATTAAACGACAACACATCAAGTTCATGCGATGACTTTACAACGTTAAAATGTTTAAGTCCAAGAACGAAAGCGAAGTCTGGGGAGCTGGCAAGCATGGGTGGCACGCGGTGTCTCCTGCAGTGGTCACATCAGCGCTTGACAGAACGAAGGCCCTGCCCTAGGTGGTTCGATTTCCCTCTCGGGCACCTCTCTGTATGGAGTTTGTGTGTTCTCTCCCCCTGTTCCGCGTTGATTTCCTCCGTAATCCACGGCGGTTTCTTCCTACAACTAAACAAGACACTCATTGATTACTTTAATTCGAAAAAAAAATGGATTTCATTGACTCATTGATTAATTGTCCGATAACACCATGATGATGATGATGAATGGGACGCAGCGCTCGCGTTTCTCGTGGAATAATAATTAAATAGATATATACACGCACAAATAAGTCGCCAATCATTTGATGGTCTTATAGATAAAATGTGCAAACCCAAATTTTTGCTATAATTTAAAACATTTGTTGTTGTTGTTAAACAAACTCTTAATTGCAAGACGGAAAAAGTGCTAAGACCCATGAATAACAGTCATTTATTTTATACATTTTGTGTGTTGCAATAAATAGTTTGATTTAACAACAACATTATTTTCTCAGAATGGTAAAAATTGGCGTTATCCCAAAGGCCCAATAAGGCAACCATGTAATTTCTGGCAATGCGAAGCATCTCTAATGGGAAATGTAATCGGCCTAATCTGGATCCGAGCAATTTGACGTACGATTTAACATACCTCCATATACTATATAATATATATGATAATGAAACGCGCACAGAGACCCATATACCGGGAATTGCTCCGCATAATTGTTCTTGCGGAAAAGCCGTGTCGAGTGTTCCTTCTCTCTCCTTCGCGACGTTTCGCCTCGCACATTGGAGGCATCATCAGGCGATCACCACAACGAAGGACAGGAAATGAACGTTCGACACGGCCCTCCCGAGAGACCAGTCGTGGAGAGCAATTATTAACACGCATCAGTTTACTTCACATGCAGTTTAACGTACAGTCATCAACACAAGATCTACCCCCTAAAAGGTATACTTTACTAAAAAACCCTAAATGGGTATGCTATGCACAACACTCAGCTATTCATAGTGGTGACACGTGTGCTTGCTGCGGGCTAGCTCGGAGGTTCATTTTTACAGAGATTGTTTCTTTAAGTTTATCTGCCCTTTGATTGTATGCGTTCTTAACGTTGGTCGTTGAGGATGTCTGTTGTGTCGCAGGAATCCCGCATCTAGAGCTCGCAAGCTCACGAGTGCTTTTTGCTGTAGTTGTATAATATATAATAGATAAAATCTATCTCATAAAAATCTATCCATAATCCGTGAGTTCTGCATGCTACCTGTACTTGCTGCACGCTGTGCTTGCTACACGCTGTGCTTGCTGCACGCTGTGCTTGCTGCACGCTGTGTATGCTGCACGCTGTTTGCTGCATACTATCTGTGCTTGCTGCACGCTGTGCTTGCTGCACGCTGTTTGCTGCATACTATCTGTGCTTGCTGCACGCTGTGCTTGCTGCACGCTGTGCTTGCTGCACGCTGTGCTTGCTGAACGCTGTGCTTGCTGCACGCTGTGCTTGCTGCACGCTGTGCTTCCTGCACACTATCTCCAGCAGCTTGCACTTGCGACCCACAGCAGTGTTAAATATAACCACAATACAGAATCTCGGCTTTCCCAACTCTCTCTATGTATATCTCTCTATGTATCTGTATGGATCTCTATGTATCTTGGTCTCTATGTATCTGTATGGATCTCTATGTATCTTGGTCTCTATGTATCTGAATGGATCTCTGTGTATCTTTGTCTAAGTATCTGAATGGATCTCTATATATCTTTGTCTCTTTATATCTGTATGGATCTCTATGCATCTTTATGTCTATATATGTATGGATCTCTATGTATCTTTATCTGTCTCTATGTATCTGTATGGGCCTCTGTGGATCTTTGTCTCTATATATCTGTATGGATCTCTATGCATCTTTATCTGTCTCTATATATGTATGGGTCTCTATGTATCTTAATCTGTCTCTATGTATCTGTATGGGCCTCTATGGATCTTTATGTCTATATATCTGTATGGGTGGCTATGTATCATTATCTGTCTCGATGTATCTGTATGGATCTCTATGCATCTTTGTCTCTATATATCTGTATAGGCCTCTGTGGATCTTTGTCTCTATATATCTGTATGGATCTCCATGTATCTTTGCCTCTATGTATCTGTATGGATCCTTACGCAGTTCTATGTCTCCATGTGAATTGATCTGCACAGCCACCCAGCAACACCCACAATACCCTACAGCACCCAGCAACACCCTGCAGCACCCAGCAACAACCAGCAACACCCTGCAGCACCCAGCAACACCCGGCAGCACACAGCAACAACCAGCAACACCCTGCAGCACCCAGCAACACCCAGCAACACCCTGCAGCACCCTGCAGCAACCAGCAACACCCTGCAGCACCCTGCAGCAACCAGCAACACCCTGCAGCACCCAGCAACACCCTGCAACACCCAGCAACACCCTGCAGCACCCAGCAACACGACGGCTGTCACAATCGACGAAGCAGCGCGCGGCGTGCAGATGAGTGACGCCGAGGAGGCGAGAGACGCTGCCGCGTAATGAGAACGCGCGCTGCGCTAATTATACCACCGGCTTGGCTGGCCCTGATTACAGGTATGTGTGTGGTTGAATTCAAACTGGGGGTGCAGTTATTAACGCGTGAACCACACACAAAGACAAAGTTCCCCCCGGACGTGACGAGCAGATGGTAAGGGGCAAGTACTTGTAGCGAGCAGCGCGTGTGAAGGTCAGCTTTGGGGAACAGATGGGGTGGGCGGCCAGCAACTTCGCCAGGTCGCTTTTGTCTCCGTAGAGGGGATGTTTGCACACAGTACCAGGTACTCATTTTAGACTGAGTCGACCTAGGGGAGGCCCGGGACCGGTGAAGAAAATCGTCGCTGGTGTTGATGGCCGTGAGCTGGAATGCACTCTGCTGGATTCGTAGTGTCGAGCGCGCTAACCGCTGCGCCACCGCTCCCCGCACATATAACACGCATGTGTAATACACCGTACGGTGTATATATATATATGTGCTTGCACAACGCGCCGTAAATCACGGCTACCTGAGTTCGATGCCCGCTCACGATCAATAACAATCAAAATGCATTCGCTTTGCATCGTAGCGCTTTTCAAGGTGAGGTCACAACGCGCTGTAGATCCACAGCCCACAGGGAGGTGAGAGGCAGGTAAGGATGGGGTCAGCCGGCGAAAGAGCCTGCCTCCCGATACTTGGTGATGTTATTGGCAAATTAATTACTGAGGGTTTTTTTTAAAATAAAATAGTTGTTGGAGAAAACCTGTAAACCTGGAGAAAACCCACGCAGAACAGAGAGAGAATAACATTGCAGAGAGAAAGGCACCCGAGGTGAGACGCGAACAGGTCAGATGTTATCGCCGCACAGACATCCGCCCAATGTGAGATACGGAAGAAGGGTCTTCCCTCCGGTCACTAGCGAAGACGTTCCTTTACCCGGATCGCTCATTCTGCACCGAACGTCTCGGAAGTGGTGAAGTATAATCAATCAAGTCCCACCCATATCCGGACACGGCACGGAGGAGGACGCCTTCATCCAGCAGTGGATGGAGCACAGGGCCATAAATGAATATGCTTTATGTACTATAGTCAGTCGATAATTGCGTGGTGTATGACTGTATCGAGTGTACGGGATTAGAATCCTTCACAAACACACGTATTTTTATCCACACAGCATGATGATGATGATGAACAGCAAAGCGTTAACGTCTTATTTGAATTTTACTTTGCACTCATCGCTACTGAAACTTTATTGCAAGCCAGCAGCAATATTCCCAAAAGGTCATCAGGAAGACATCCAGGTCAAAGTAGCGGTCACGTGTGCAGAAAACGTGATCAACAAGGGACTTTAGTAGAACGTGTTACACGCTTGGAACAAGCTCGCTCTTGTACTCTGCTTGAACAATAAAATTACAATTTATATAATGTTGCCTTGGTCACTTCGGACGTTTGTCGTGTTGAAGGAATCTGGCATCCAGAGCGTGTAAGCTCACTGGGTATTTCCTGCCCTAATAATAATCATCATTATTTATTTATTTATCTAGAGGCGACCCTGTCCCACGCGTGTAACACGTTCCTCTGACGTCTCTTGTTTCACGTTTTCAATAGACACGACCGCTTTAACCCGGATTTGTCTCGTTATCATTTTTAATGTATGGCTTTCTCTCTGAAGTTTCAGAAAAGTAATCATTAACAGTGGGAGGTAAAGCTAAAATAAGACATAAAAGCCCCTGGTGTTTGGCAAATGTAATGTTGCGATTGTGAAGATTGCGAACCGTGTACTATAAGTGTGTACGTGCATAGAGATCGCACGAATCGCCTTAACAGACTGTAGGGGAGGCCCCGCACATGTTCAGAAAATCGTCACTCGTGTTGGCCGTGAGCAGGAATCGAACTCCGGTTGCCAGGTTTGTAGCGTTGCGCGCTAACCGCTGCGCCACCACTCCCCACAGTGCAGACATACACGTACATAGAAGTACCTGATGCAGGTAGACAACCTTGGTCAATATTATTTCAAAGATGTTTTTCTGTCCGTCTGTCCGTGTGTTTACTCATTGACAATTAGATGAAAATGTCATATATCGGTCAGGTGTGTTTTATAAATGGACCGAAAGGACAAAACACGATTTCTTAAAATATTTCAGCATTCGGATCGGTTCAGGACGATGTTATAGTATTTGTAGAATCATCAATACCCACTTAATCCTGTGCAGGGTCGCGGGCGGCCAGAGCCTATCCCGGCAGACAGAGGGCGCAAGGCGGGACGATACGAAGAATGTGACGCCATTACATCTCAGGGCACTGGGGGCAATTATCTCAGCAATTCAATTAACGGCGCTGCTCACGGCACCAGTGCGCCGCCCATTATAGATTGTTACAAATCCGCGCCGGGTCAATCACTGATCCAGGTAGTAGATATACTCGTCTCACCGTGTCTACTTAGATCACAGTTCACACACAGTCTTGCTATAGATCATTAACCTGGGGAAAATAAAATACGGTCATGATCACGATGATGCGAGAGAATTCTAGAGGGAAACAGAAATAGCTACATATTATATTATTATAATACGTGAGGGCAGCGCTATATATTACATGAACCAAAATGTAATGTCAAATGTACATACCGTAAAAATATGAGAGTTGCTCTCTATAGATGTTCTTTCAGGATAGCGGTGTCGAGTGTCCGCCTCTCTCCTAACGACGTTTGCCTGCCACACGAGACATCGTCAAGCATCATCAACACAGCGCTATCCATAACGAGCAGCTATGGAGAGCAGTTCTCGTTAATGGAGCCGTGACAACGCTGCATCTGTAATAATATATGTAGTTGCAATCAACCCGAACTGTACACATGGGTATTTAATAATCAGTGTAACCAGAACCATAGTGTCCCGCTTTCTCTCAGCTTTAGCGTCACACTCCACCCACGGCGAATCCACTCGATCCACCACTGCTGCTGATGATGATGCAGCTGCGACTGCTGATGATGATGTTGATGATGCTACTGCTAATATTGATAGTGCTGATGATACCGCTGCTGCTGCTGAGTCCTCGTGTCCGCGTGGGTGCTGAGACTCGGAGCAGCAGAGCGGGGGGACAGTCGGCTGAGCCTGACCCGGGACTGAACCCAACTCTGACTTCCTCCGCGGAGCTTCGCCCGTTGTGGGGACCCAGCACTCGAAACGAGTCTGGTTCCAGGACGGGTCTGGTTCTAGGACGGGTCTGGTTCCAGACTGCCCGGCTCTATGAGTCCGCATGTCCGCTCTCTCGAGCCCTTACAGAACACCGGTAGAATTGACACCGGCCCGTCACACGCGTCTACACAGCATGTGCAATGTCTGACAAAGCACCGCATTACAGCTGCTGAACTACGAGAAATTCACACTCACTCCGCAGTAACACTCTCCACGAAAATAAACATTCATAAGTGAAATCATTGTGAGTAAAATAATAACGATTATAGTTATAATAATGTTATACACTGTACAGAGTACTGGACATTTTTCTGAAAGCTGCCAGGCCGGATTAGATATGAACATCGGCGTAAGGCACTACCACGAGAGTACAAGACTATACGTCCCGAGAATTGCTCTCCACAGCTGTTCTTGTCGGATAGCCGTGTCGAGCTTTCCTCCGCCTCTCATCGTAGCGACGTTTCGCCTCCAACGTTGGAGGCACCATCAGGCGTCCTCGAGAGAGTACGCCTGATGATGCGTCGCGAATGATGGAGAGAACGCTCGACACGGCTATCCCGAAATCAGAGCTATGGAGAGCAATGCTCGTACGCGGTGAAGCTTTGTCACTGAGTCTGTGCTTGGTGTTTACTGTACTGAACATGTGCTCGCTCAGAGGACTTGACCCTACCGTCTGTTAAAGCTATACCCGTGGGGATCTTTGTCTTTGTTCTGTATATATGTACAAGTATCGGTGTGTACACTTGTGTACAAACATAAACACATTTGAATAAATCTAAACATACACAATTCTGCTCTGCGCCCGTAACACACCTGATGCACACTACAGTACACGAATACCACAGCCCGTAGTGTGTGCGGTGACCGCATTAATAGGCGCTCGCTTACTATGTATGCACTACCTAGCATGTTTGTAAAGAAGTAAAAAAAAACACGCTTGTTATTCAGAGGATAAAGTAATCCGGTAGGGTCCGGTCGGGTGTAGCGGTAATAGATGTATGTTTATCATTACAGCAGAAAGTAGCCATTGAGCTTGCAAGCAGTCGAAACATTTGATAAAGTACAGATTTATAAAGAGTAAAGTACAGATTTATAAAGAGTAAAGTACAGATTTATAAAGAGTAAAGTACAGATTTATAAAGAGTAAAGTAGAGATTTATAAAGAGTAAAGTACAGATTTATAAAGAGTAAAGTAGAGATTTATAAAGAGTAAAGTACAGATTTATAAAGAGGTTACGATGCGAGTTGACCGCTAAGAGATTGACAGTAACTGTCACTCCTGCTGTAATTAAAACGTTCATCACCATCATCAAGTCGCAGAGCTTATCAACAACCAAACAACGCACTTGATCAATTCAATCGGTAAACAACAACAATGCAATTACAAATTAATTATTTCACTCGCTCCCCACCATTCCCCTTCCCCTCCTCCCTTGCCCTGCTCATTGACATCACATTGAACAATCATGGCTGGGATGTGGGGCCGCACGGTGGCGCAGCGAGTATCGCAGCAAGATCGCGGGACCTCGGTTCGATTCCAGGATCAGCTGCCGCCTTTCCGCGTAGACTTTGTGTGTTTTCGCTCTCCCCGTGTCCGCGACGGTTATCGCCAAGGTACTCAGGTTTCCTCCCACAGTCCAAAGACACGCAGATGCTTCTGCCTGGGTTTGTTAATTTGCCTGCTGACTAAATTGCCTCCGGTGCCCTGCGATGGACTGGGGTCTCAACTACATGAATCGTGAAGAGAGAAACTGCCAAGTAGGAAGTAAAAGTGAAATTAGACTTAAAGCCTCAGGGTTATGCAGATAACATTTACGCTTCCAAGGGATTCTAAACCGCCACGCTCAATGCGGACAAACGTAAAACACTTGCTCCATCATAAAAAATATTACGTATGATTATATATCGACTGACATAAACACGCTACAGTAGCATATGGAATACATATATTATACACGCAATATCAGACATCGATATTGGAAGAAAATGGATGAACATAAACGATTTGAAACGAGCCGAATGGATCGTATGTTTACATTATACACCTATAGAGGGCGGCGCGGTGGCCCAGTGGTTAGCGCTGACGCCTCACAGCAAGAAGGTCCCGGGTTCGAATCTCTCGGCTCGGGTGCCTTTCTGTGTGGAGTTTGCATGCTCTCCCCGTGTCCGCGTGGGTTTTCGCCGGGTACTCCGGTTTCCTCCCACAGTCCAAAAGCATGCTTCTGGATAGGTTGATTGGCTCACAGACTAAAATTGTCCCGCAATGCCCGGCGATGGACTGGCGTCCGGTCGTCGGGTGTATTCCTGCCTTACGCCCTGTGTTTCCGGGATAGGCTCCGGCTTCACCGTGACCCTATATAGGATTAAGCGGTTTCAGATAATGAGATGAGATGAGACCTATAGAGTCAGAGAGACGCGCATTAAGCATTTCATCTGAGCTAAATAGATCGGCGATTCGGTTCCCGACTCGAGTGCCTTTGTGTGTGGAGTTTGTGTGTTCTCTCCGCCTGTTCTGCGTGGGTTTTTCCCAGGGCTCGTCCGGTTTTCGCCCACAACTAAATGAATTGGCCGATAACATTATAATTAATCACTTATGGCAGATTGGCGTCGGCTGACCTCTTGGTTTACTCCTCCTCCCCCCCCCACCACCTTTCTTTCCTTGGTACACTCTGGGCGAGCAGCGTTACTATAGGAAGGTAATAAATTTAAACATTATACGATGCATAACGAGGCCAGCACGGGACCACAGGGCGAAATACAAATAGATCAATGTTTGTAGACAGACAATGTTAGACAGACAGATTCATAGTACATCGCTTATGCATGGACACAGCCTATTAGATCATATAAACATACAGCTTTATGCGTACGATTTATATAGGCATAATACAAAGTTGGACAGACGGATGCATATGGATGATGGGTAAATACAAGCTAAGTTAGATGCATATAGATCCAGTGTTCCCGAGTTCCTCTGCTGAGTGCCGGCTCCTACGAAACGGCAAGCCGTGGATCTGTTTGCTGGTTCAGATTAAAATCTCTGATCATTGACTGCAATGAGAGCTCTGGTCAAATGACTTTGCTGGGTCGTGGGCACGAACAATTGATTTCAACTGGGTCGCAATAAAACCGGGTTTAAAAGCACTGATATAGGTGATGCATGACCAAATGCTACAATGATATATATATATGCGTTAAGATAATTCTTGTACGCATCTAATGTTCTAAATACAGAGATTATTACAGATCCCGCATGTCGGAAGACAATTCCAGTCAAATGCAAAATGAATACACACATGCGTAGGTAAACGACATATAGCTAGCGAATATATAGGTGTGTGTGTCGATACGTGCCTGTAATGTATTCTAAATACGTGGGGAGTAGCGGTGTAGTGGTTAGCGCGCTGAGCCACCAACCTGGCCACCAAAGTTCGATTCCCGTTCACGGCCAACACCAGTGACTATTTTTTTTAACCGGTCCTGTGCCTCCCCTGGGCGTGGTGCTGGCCACCCACCCCATCCTGTGCCATGCCCGCCTTCATAGGTGTTCGCTAATGGCACGTGAGCCTACAGTCTGTTAAGGCTACACGGGGCATCTTTCTCTTGGTATATATTACATAGATTCCATATCAGGCCCTATAACATGGAATACTCCCTCCGATTACTCTCCATTTCATCTCCGCCCTCTCCATGTGCAGTGAAGAAGGACTATTGTCCGTAACGTCGCCTATTTCTATATTTTAAAGACATATTTTAAGACCGTAGTGTTATTGAGGAATGGGTTTAGATTTTTTTAATATAGGTATACAAGCATATCATTCTACAAACGGAGCTACAGTATATACAACAATATATAGACGATTATCCCTGTATAGCCGTTAACATAGTACCGAGGTACGTGCTGTTAGCGAGCACCTATGAAGGCTAGCACAGCGCACGAGGGACTGGGTGGCCAGTACCACGCCCGGGCCGCCTTTGTCTCCCTAGACAGTGCGCAAGATGCTTATTTACGGCGGAGTCGACCTACAGAGCCCGCAAACTCACACTCACCCGCACGTATGCACAGAGCAACGAGCCACATAAACACACATTTTAAATGTATAATGTTTACAGTTTGAATAAGCCCCAAACACATAATTAGCACAATTAAGGAAATTGGTGGCACCGCCTGTTAATATAAACCGCGATCGACACTAGGGCTGACGCTTCCACACAGCAGCGGCTACTCATTTATAGCTGAGTCAACCTAGGCGAATCCCAAGGACTGACCTGTTAAGACATCGTTACGGATATTGGTTGTGAGCGGGAATCGAACTCGGACCGTCGGGTTAGCGGCGCAGTGCACTAACCACAACACTACCGCTTCCCACTGTCAATAATACTATTGGCTCTTCTCGAGCGTCTTTCACCCGAGGGT
>JAZEWT010000031.1:10116417-10126582 GCA_036362905.1 Mordacia mordax | reverse complement strand
CTCCACCGCCTCGACATTCACAGAAATACTTAAACAACACTCCCCTCTCTCTCTAGCGAGGCTTCCTCACACTGAGCTTGGGACAGTGTCCGTCTCTCGTCCCGGACAAATCGCGGATTTGTCCGAGCATTATACATTGTAATATTATTATTATTATAAATCGTTACTCTTAAGGCCACGTTGTTACGGAAGAATGTTTTAGCGATTTGTTATTTACGGGGATCGGTTTAAGGGATTATAGTGGATTGTGTGATGTTCTAAATCACTGGCAAGGTAAGTGCTGCAATGCACACGTGTAACAAACTGCGACAATCATATGATAATATTACAATGTGTCATGTATGATAATATTACAATGTGTCATGTGCTCGTACAAATGGAGAACGATTCGGAGGCGCGAGGAAACCGCAGAGAGACAGCGAGCGGGAGAGGCAGCCACGGGGTGAGACGGCGTCAACATTCACCAGAGACTGCCTCCGACAGTACACGTTGTAGTGGCATGGGAGAGTCAATGGACGCGTGTTCTGTTGTTAGTTTTGGGAGGAGAGCAGAGATCTTGGAGGAATTCCACGTAAAACAGGGGAGGAGGACTCATTATATCTGCACGGAGAGGCGCCCGAGGCAGCGATCAAACCGCCTCGGGTAGGACTCTCTCTGTAGAGGCGCTAATCTTACAGCGGCATCGACTCTCTACCGCACGTATTAAACGGTACATTGTCATTATCTAGAAGTGCAATTATTATTATAAGCCATGGTCAATCCACTGCTGCACGAAGGCCTCCGCAAGCCGCCTCCCATCTCCCACAAATATATTAATCCATCTGGCTGTGTCCGCTATTGCAGTAGAATCCACTGTGGTAGTAATACTGTATAATTATTACACTGGCGTTCAAGTCTGAACAATACACGGCCCCGCATGATCATCATCATAACGGAAATATTTTCATTTCTAAAGCGCTTTTCACCCTAGGGTCACAAAGCGCTGCACAGAGCTGCGGAGAGAACAGCACGTCAACAACGACATCAGAGCAGAATAATTAAGTAAAACGCTGACTGGACATCGGTGAAGAACGTAAAATTACAAATAAAATAATTGTTAAATAAATAACGGATGGAAGAAGTGTTCCTGAGCAGGCGCAGGTCTTCAGCACAACAACAGTGAGCAGCATCAACAATCAAGGTCTTACTAGAGGAGAATTGTTCCCGAGAGCTGCTCTTTCGGGGTAGCCCTGGCGAGCGGTTCCCCTCCGATGGTGGAGACGTCATCAAAGTTGGTGATGTCTCAGGTTCGTGACGCCTCCGACGTGGGAGGCATAACGTCGCGAAAGGAGCGAGGAGGAGCGCTCGACACGGCTATTGGGAAACAGCAGCTCGTGAGAGCAATTGCTGTCCCACATTGAGCCGTGGTTTACGCACGATTGTGGTGATGATGATGATGATGATGACGCGGGCTGTTGTTTATAAAGTGGTGCAGGGCGCTAACTGCCGCGCCACCGCTCCACCTTGAATATTTATCATCATTCTCAGTACCCCATTTAATCCTATATGGGGTGGCGGGAGGGCCGGATCTGATCCCGGCAGACACAGGGCGCAAGGCAGTGCTGTACCCTTGATGGGAAGCTAGTCAATCGCAGGGCACCCGAGGCAATTTATTCAGAAGGTAAATATACCCAAGCAGTATCTTGTCTTTAGACTAAGAAACAAATATACATATACACACATACATATAATAATAATAATACATTTTATTTAAGGCGCCTTTCTGGGCACTCAAGGACACCGTACATAATTAAAACACATTAAAAAGAAGCAACAATAAAAATTATATATAAATATAAAAAACAATTCATATAAAAACAATTCAACAAGACAATGAAATGCACTATTTACGTATATGTGTTTAAATAAAAAAACCGAATTTATTGAATTGCTTAAACATCCCAGTGTAGGTCTTGAGACTTGTCAGCGGAGAATAAACAGCAAAGTTAATATAACTACAGCAGAGTATTTATTGTAAGACGCTCACCTGCGTGAGATAATACTAATTATTAATAATTATATAACACATGCACTTATCCAGGGCGACTTACATCATCACACACGTCCACGCACACATTTTCTAATTGATACAATGCAAGTAATACAAATAACTAAGCACGCAATACATAATGTTGTTGTCAGACCTGTAGGTAGTGGTTGTGCAGATGTGTCTTGACGTTTCCGAAGAGGAGCGAGCGACTCCGTTGATCCTTATCTCTGTTGAGATCTCATTCCACCGAGATGGGGCCAAGGCAGCAACTCAGCGCGCTTTGGAACGCGCAGAGTTCATCACCGACATCAAGACAGCGAATCGTACCGAATCAATACAGTACCATATCAATACAGTACTATATAGACAGCACTATATCTAGACAACTAATAGGCCTGAGCCAGAGCTGCTTTGAGAGCGGTGGCGCAGTGATAACTGCACCGCACTCTAAATCCCCTCGAGTTCGATTCCTGGGCGCGGCATGACACCACGTGCTTGAAGGTGCCAATACTCTCGACTATGAATCCGTTAATATAACAATGAACATCTCCTTTGAGAATTGCTTTCTGGGAACTCAGGACACCTGAGGATGCCTTTAAATCGAGAGGCGAAACGTCGCGAAGGAGAGAGGGGGAGCGCTCGACACGGCTATACCGAAAGAGCAGCTTTAGAAAGCAATCAACATCCATCGACCCGTGAAAACCTACATCAGTACATTTCGGTTGAGTTATGTTAGATTATTATTAAATAAAATGTGTACAATGAAACTATTTTGTAAATAATCCTAGATGTAATGCGTATAACTTATTCACGAGGAAGGTCTGTTACCCGAAACGTCGCGCATTTCGCACTTGCATATCCTGTTGTTAGAACCACACGCACGGCGTTGTTGATGGACTCAGAACTTTGACGCTTGCAGCGATTAAATGAAATCAGTCAGTCCGGTATTGCGCAATAGCACGGCCGATTCACGACGCACGAGTCACAAACGAGAGCCGGTGAAGGGAGCACAGGCATGCTCCATTCACTGCTGGATGATGTCTCCCCCTACGCACTATTTAATTGGCTGATATCATCGCAGTATAGAGCAAGCAGCGTCTGGCGAGTTGGCGCCGGCTAGCCGAGTGGTTCCCCCCTCCTCCCCGCCCGCTCTGGTCGCTCTCTCTCTCTTGGAATGAATGCCTTAGAAATTGAATGACTCTCTACCAGCGGTAATACATTGTGAATGTATGTTTATACACGCTGCGTTGATCACGGGGGTTGTTTGGCCATACTTCACCAAACGCTGCCCCGATGCGGCGCCTATTTGAGCAGGGATCGACTCACCCGCAGCCCACATCGGATGATGACTGCTCAGTCTCAACGTGACCCTGGTTACATCACAAAGACAAAGACCCCCCGTATAGCCTTAACGGACTGTAGGGTCAAGTGTTGTTAGCGAGTAGAACCACGCGTGGCCGCCTTTGTCTCACCAGTAGCGGCATTTACACACCGCCACCAGGTACGCATTTGGGGCCGAGTGGACCTCGAGGGCGGTGCAGGACCGGTCAATCAAATCATCAGTGGTGTTGGTGGCCGGGTTCGTAGGGCAGCGCTGACCAGGTCTGTCCAGTGACCCCCTGTCAGCGAGCCTTTAGCACCTCTCGTAGCCTCAAGGTGTACCTGGCCTGGCACAAGCGCTGTGGTGACATCAGCCCTAATTAGTAGCGCACCGGCGGCTGCTGTTGTTGTATGTATACATGTGCGCACGGGCGGTTCCGGGTGCGAGCCCTGCATCTATATGTAAATCAAACTCGTTAATTGGCCGACATCATCATAATAGATAGGATGCAGTGTCCGGTAAATGTTGGCGCCAGCTAACCACGTGGCTGCCTCCCCCTGGCCTCCCTGCGAGTGACTCGCGTCTCTGAGTCGTTCTCTCTTCGAACGAACACATTGGAGGTTTATCGACGACAGCGTATGTATTTATTTTCTATAATTACTGGAGCAAGTGTTTGTATGTGTGTATGTCCGCACTGGCAGTACTGGGCTCCAATCCTGCAACATTGCTCATTTCATTTGTATATCGCCAATGATTTTATATTTTATTTCAGCTTCACTTCACTTGTCGATGATTACTTTTCAGAAACCGTGACACCACTGTAGCTTTAAGTTTCCACCTTTGCACGACTGTACCATCACCCCCTCTGCAGCGCTCCTTCGCATTTGATCATGACGTCGGGAGAACGTATTACACGCTTGGAACAATATCGCGCCTCGGGCGGGAACTCTGCTAGTACAACCAGCAATATTGCGTAGTAAGGATCACGAAAGTGGGTAAGGTTGATAAAGTAACTCCCCACACTTACAACGTAGAGTCTGCGATACAGAGCGATCAACTGTACGTGTTCGTGGAAGGAAGCACGCGGTTCATTCATTCATCAGTCTGCGCTTAATCCTCTACAGGGTCGCAGCGATCCAGAGCCTATCCTGGCAGACACAGGGCACAAGGTAGAGTTGTGCCCAAGATAGGACACCAGTACATCGCAGGATACCAGGCACAATATAGACAGTCGGCCAAGTAACCTAGACTGCATCAGCAGCGTGTTTTTAGAGTGTGGGAGGAAACCGGAGTACTCGAACAATACCCACGCGGACACGGGGGAGAGACCACTCAACAGTCAGCACATAAAGGTGGTACCCGAGCCAGGAATCGAACCCGGCGGCTTATTGTAGCGAGGCGACAGCGCTTATCCCCGCGCCACCGAGCCGCCCTCGGTACCAGAGGTCCAGGATCGAGTGACAGATGCGCCAGGGGGTGAGGGTTTGAATCCGAACTCTGGTCATGCCAGGGATGAGGGGGACGCCGCGTGGGCTGGGAGTGAAGGCGACGACCATCACTGCCCACCGATGGTGCCCACATGTCGGGGAATCGAACCTATGTGAGCGAGGTTCAAAGCGCAGATGCGCTAACCACTGCGCCACCGCTCCAAACCTCACACTGAGATACAACACGATGCGTACTGTGTTCGTATATGTGTGGCGCATGGGGAGCGGTGGCGCAGTGATTAGCGAACCCACTTACGGACCCGGACACCCGAGTTCGAGTCCCGTTCACGGCCACAAACACCAGTGACGATTATATCAGCCGGCTCGGGCCTCTCCTAGGTCGACTCAGGGACAAACGAGTACCTGCTGCGGTGTGTAATGAGATCGCCACTAGAGAGACAGAGGCGCCTGTGCGTAGTGCTGGCCTCCCACTCCCTAGTGTGCCGTGCCGGCCTTCATGGGTGCTACTCGCTTAAGCACTTGCACCACAAGTCTGTTCAGGCTGTATGCGAATCTAAACAATGACTAAATAATGGACAATAATAATAATAACACAAACACGTGTATTACACGTGCACTGTTATTACACACTCACGCTTTATTACTTTTGAAGGCAAATGCTGGCGGTGTAGGGCGCATGAAAAATGTAAATTAAAATTAGCGTTAATAATGTAATTCGGTATTAGTTGTATCGTGGAATGTCCAGCTGGTTTGGGATTCACATACAAATAAGCTGCTAAGTTTAGGAAAGTGAAATAATACATACTTACACACGGCCGAATTGATCATAATTATAAATATATTTCGGTTTGAGAATGTGTATCTGCTCTTTCGGGATGGCCGCGCCGAAAGAACAGCACTGGAGAGCAATTCTCATTTATCGAGCCTTGAAAACCTACATCCTATAATGTTGGTTACATAATGTGCAAGATGCAGGCGAGTATATATATATATATATAACGTTTGTGTTGTGTATAGGGGATAATATTTAAAAAGAAAGTTAAAATTAACATTCTCTAGCGATTGACTAATGTCACGGATTTACTGATGTCGGTTTTCACGGCTGGGTGTGTGGTGGGAGCTGCTCTCTCCACAGCTGCTCATTCGGGATAGCCGCTTCGAGCATTTCTCCTCCGCGCTGACGATGCATCCAACGTGGGAGGAGCAACGTCGCAAAGGACAGAGGAACGCTCGACACGACTATCCCGAATGAGCGATTTCAGAGACAGCAATTCTAGCAGAACGGACGACGTGCTAGTCTGCTCGCATAGTCTCAGCGAGTATTTATAAACTCGGTTCTGATAATAGAGTCAATTTAATTTTAAGAAAAGAACAATTTGTACGCAGTGCATTGCTCTGTGGCAAAGGTGAGAAATGATGGGAGGCTGGCCGCGGGAGGCCTCCATCTAGCGGTGGATAGACCACGGCGATAGGATGACCTCGATGAATATAAAACAAGGAGGTTATTTTAATTAACCTTTGAAAAGCAGAAAAACTTAATGGGTTTTTTTTTAATTATAATTTTACGTTCCAGTTTGCAATTTTAACTTTTGATGATGCGTATTATAGGGAACGCGTTCGCAATGAGGTGCCGCTAGGGTTAATTTTATATATATATCTGAACCTACACACAGACACACAAACATGTCCCGTGTAGCCTCGCCAGACGCTTTGGGGACAAGTGCTGTTAGCGAGTGCCTATTAAATGCCGGAGCGATATCATCTGCGAACACGGTTTGGTCGCGGCCAGCACCACGCCCGGCCGCCTTTGTATTCCCAGGTACCGATGCTGTACGTACCGCACACGCGCGTGTGCAGAGAGTACTGGACTTCGGGGAAAGTGCAGTTAGCGAGCACCTATCATGGAACGGTGTCGCCAACTCCACGGCACTGCTCGCCGCATCTGTCTCTCCCCAGCGATGAGAATTCACAAATCGCACGTCACTCATTTAAGGCCGAGGCGACCTAGAGGACCGGTTTAAGATGTTCGTCACCGATGTTCGCTGTGAGTGACACCAAAGACAAAGATCCCGGGATAGCCTTAACTGGCTGCAGGGTCAAGTGCTGTCAGCGCGTAACCGCCTATGTATGCCGACATGGGGATGGGTGGTCAGCTACACGCCCGACCGTCTTTGTCTCTCCAGTGGTGACGTTATCACATCGCACCAGGTACTTACTCAAGGCTGAGTCGACACAAGGGAGGTCCAAAATCGGTTCAGAAAACCGTCACTGGTGTTAACCGTGAGCGGGAATCGAACTCTGGTGGTCGGGTTCAAAGCGCAGCGCGCTAACCGCTGCGCCACCGCTCCCTATATAACATTATACACACACACGCACACAAACGCGTGGTTAAGCACACGATTCATACACAAACACACAACAGGAAACTTGCACACACACCAACACGTACACAAACACGTACATGCCAGCTGTATTACATCCGTTGAGAATGAATGCGTACGTTAATTAACAAAGATTAAGATCCCTCGTCTAGCCTTCAACAGACGATCGGGGCAAGTGCAGTTAGCGAGCACCGATTAAGGCGAGGAATGGCATGCAAGGTGGTGGTGCGGCCATCTGCATTACTAGCGGACGCTTTTACCTCCCCACTGCGATGATTGTTTACACACCGCACTCGGTCACTCATTTCAGCCTGAGTAGACCTAGGGGAGGCCCGGGCTTGGCTGGGTGTCGTCGGCTGTGAGCAGAAATAGAACCGCGCGGGTCGCTGGGTTCGTTTATAGAAGTGCCCTAACCATCGCACCCACCGCTCCTCACAAACCACAACCCTCACACACACACATACTGTACACAGAAACACCAAGGAAACACAACACCTACTCACCGAGAGATGCAAACACACGTGTGTATTAACTGAATAGCACGGACACAAATACACACAAACAGCATAACAAGCACATGTGTAAACACGGCTGAATATCGCACGCAAAAACAAAGATGCTTGTTGAGCCTTAACAGACTGTAGGGTCAAGTGCGGCTTAGTAGGAAGCTACGAAGGTCGACACAGGACATGAGGGGTGGGTAGCCAGCACCGCGCCCGGGTGCCTTTGTCTCCCCAGTGACCATGCTTGTACACGACACCAGGTACTCATTTGAGGCTGAGTCGACCTACGGGAGGCCCAGGACCAGTTCATAAAATCATCATTGGTGTTAACCGTGAGTGGGATTTGAACTCGCGTCTCCAGGTCTGGAGCCCGGCGCGCTAACCGCTGAGCCACCGCTCCCCCGCACGCTTCCACGCACACGTACAAAGCCAGACCCCCCCCCCCCCACAGTATAGTCTGTAAAGACGATTGGGGCAAGTGCTGTTAGCGAGCACCCATCCAGCCGTAGGAGCGGATCAGTGGTGATGGTTGCAAAGCCACTCAGGCTCGGCTGAATCGAGATGAAGTTTGGTTGAACCGGACGGGAAGTTAAGGGAGCGAGAGAGAGAGAGATTCGCGATAGTGATCCGAGTCAGTTTCAGCACCCGCTTAATCCTCGACAGAGTCGCGGGGGGCCGGAGCCTATCCCGGCAGACAGAGGGTGCATGGCGGGGTTATACCCAGCATATGATGCCAGTACATCGCAAGGCACTAAGGACAATTTACTCAGCAGGCCAATTAGCTTAGGCAGCAGCGTGTATTTGGGCGGTAGGGTGAAACCGGAGTACCCGACGAAAACCCACGCGGAAACGGGCAGAGAACACGCAAACTCGACACGGAAAGGCACCCGAGCCGGGAACCGAACCCGGGCATTCTTGCTGTAAGGCAGCAGCGCTATTCACTGCGCCACCGTGCTGCCCCACAATGCCAACACTATTCTAATATGGCACAGAAACTGTGAAAAGAGCAATCTGTACAAAAACAAACGCAATCAAGCCATTCGTCTGACTTTGCACGAACATCATAACTCGTAAATTCACCGCACGGTGATGAAACAGATGATTTACGCGTGCAATCATTTGGGTGAGCTTATATTTGCAGTAATACTTAGTGTTCTATTACAATACAAGATGTAGCAACACTCACAACAGAGTGACTGTTGCAATGATGTTGTGAAGACAGGACGACGCAACCTGACTCCAACACTCGCTGCTCCTCTCACACGGATCGCCGTTTAAAAATTAAAATGTATTCACTTTCAATTAAATTACTTTTTATCCATTAATGTAGGAGTCCACTGCTCGATGCATAAGAATTGTTCTCCAGAGCTGCCCCTTCGGGATAGACGTGGCGAGCGCTCCTCCTCGCTCTTTCGCCACGTTCTGCATGCCATAGTCATCAGGCTTTGAACGCTCACGAGGCCTCCAACGCGTGAAGCGAAACGTCGCGAAGCGGAGGGAAGAATCGCCCGGCTATCCCAAAAGAGCAGTTATATATAAATATTTAAAGCAATGCGCGTTCACAGATGCCAGCGGCTGATTGTGACGCAGTGATGATGTGTTCTGTTGGAGGAGTAGCTTTAGAGACAACAGCTGAGCAGGCTAAGGACAGCTCCGGACTGGTTCCCATAATCACCACTAATATTGACCGTGGCCCGGAATCGAACTTGTGCCTTGGGTTAGTGGCGAGCTGCACACACACACACACAAACGCGTACACGTATGACAAACACGCGCAAACACACACACAAACACACACACACGCGTACACGTATGACAAACACGCTCATACACACACACACGCGCGTACACGTATGACAAACACGCTCACACACACACGCGCGCGTACACGTATGACAAACACACACACACACAAAGATCCCCCGTATAGCCTTAACAGACTGTTGGGTCAAGTGCTGAGGGAACTTTCATGAAGGCCGTCAGGCCGGCACACGACGGGGTGGGAAGCCAGCACCACGCCCGGCCGCCTTTGTCTTCCTAAGTGCCAATATTCACCCATCGCACCCGTTACTTACTTAAGGCTGAGTCGACCTAGGCGACCTAGGCGAGATCAACGACCAGTTTAAGACAACCTTCACTAGTGTGAGTGGCCGTGAGCGGGACTCGATCTCTGGTTCGCCCGTCTTCTCAACGCCACGCGGAAACCACTGCACCACCGCTCCCCAGTACAAAGACAAAGATCCCCTCGACAGCCTCAACACACGGTCGGGTCAAGTGCACCGACACAGACACCCTTCACACACAAAGACAAAGACACAGGCGCAATGCTATCACGTAATTTCGAGCGACAAAACCGGACCTTATTTTTTTGAACTCCTGATCCGAAACTCCTCTTTGGACAATTTAGCATTCCTGCCACGGCCCGCTAACCCCAACCCTCCCTGCCCCCCTCCTCCCAGCTCTCCCCCCCAGCCCCCACTCCT
>JAZEWT010000031.1:9976455-9989143 GCA_036362905.1 Mordacia mordax | reverse complement strand
GCGTTCTCCCCGTGTCCGCTTGGAACTTCGCTGGGTGATCCGGTTTCCTGACACGGTCCATAGACGTGCAGCCTCGGTTAATTGGCCTTCTGACTAAATTGTCCCGGTACAGTGAGATGGACTGGCGTCCCATTCCATGTATAGCCCTTCCTTGTACCTTCTGTCTGCGTGATGTACAGGATTAAGCGGGTACTGAAACTGTTAAGGCAGCTGCATGGCACACACGCACGCGTCTTTATCTCCCCCAGTTCTGCTGATGCTTATACAGTGCTTTACTCTTACTCATTTGAGGCTGAGTCGACCTAGGCGTGGTCCAGGATCGGGTTCTTACTGAATACTTGTCGCAAACGTACGTTCGTTCTGGCGTCTCGATATGTTCATTCTGCATTGGTTAGGGTCATGATCTTTCCACTGCTGGATGGGAACCAATGACGATGGTAAATATTAGCACGTGTTCTGGGTCTCCCCTAGGTCGACTCGACATTAACGCAGTACCTGATTCAGGCATCCTAGGGAATCGGAATTCGTAAAATGCTGGATGAATAGATCACTCACAGTAGCAGCACCGCATCCCTGCTGCAAATACTTGGCAGGAGTCTCCTGAACACAGGGTCCTGACACTCTGTGCAGCTTCCCTGGGTGCACAAGCGTGGTACATGGTGGGCCAGAAATAACTGACGCATTTATATTTGATGTAGGTTAAAATGTGTCCGCTATTTCTGGACCACTATGCACTGTGTACTGCGTTGTACTGATTGGACGATTCGAGTCTCCTGGCCGCTGGCTGGGCTCCTCTCCATCCCAGCAGTGACTCTGAGCGGCTGCCATGGACTGTTGGGACAGAGCCTGGCTAGGGAGTTGGCTACACGGGATTGACCGTGTCACAAATGAACGTGGAGTTGACACGGAGTAGGCTTCAGTCTGAATGTACGTGGAATCGTCGTCGTTAGAACAGCGATGCTGCAGGCGGAGGAGTTATGACCACACAAGGCCGAGTTGTGTTCATCTGAAATCGCTCACACTTCGCCATGCGTACTCTTCTTGATGTGATTCTCGCACAAGACTATATTCTTGAAATCCCACGCAATGTTTCAACCCCCAGAATATTTACAGAAGAACCGCACTCACCACGTCTCTCCCGAGCACGGATTTGCTCCTGAGCGGCTCGCGGATTTACCGAACCGGTTTTCCAGGAACGCGACCACAAGTTCGATTCCCTCTCACGTCCACCAACAACGATGACGACCATCTCAACCGGGCCTCGAACCTCCCCTAGGTCGACTCGGCCATTAATTAGTACTTGGGTGCGGCGCGAGAAATATCGCCAATTGGGAGACAAATGCGTCCTCGTGCGGTGCTGGCCACCCACCCCCTCGCTGCTCGCCCGCAGCGCTGGACTCTACAGTCGGGGAGGGCGGGAGGCGGTGATGTCTTTATTAGCGGAGTGATGCCCTCTCGTGGCTGCGCTGAAACACGACACCGCGCGCGATGGCAAACCCACTCACCCGTGTGCACCGAGGCACGTGTGTGTGGGCCCGTGCCGCCGTGTCTGGGCCGTGCCGCCGTGTCTGGGCCGTGCCGCCGTGTCTGGGCCGTGCCGCCGTGTCTGGGCCGTGCCGCCGTGTGTGGGCCGTGCCGCCGTGTCTGGGCCGTGCCGCCGTGTCTGGGCCGTGCCGCCGTGTCTGGGCCGTGCCGCCCAGACACGTGCGGCAGGCAGGCGAAGCTCCGTTATTGTACAGATCGGGATACAAACTGGGCTCCGTTTTGCTGGGCCCGAGGAGCCCCGTCGCTGTGAATAACAGCGCCGAGCTGTGAGCGCTTCAATCGCGCGCCCTCTGGCGGACACGCAGTGCCACTACAACGCCCAGCGCCACCCCGTGGCCCGGTGTTCAGAGATGAGTAGAGACGCTTGGTATTTCTTACCGTTTGGATTGAAGCATCATTGCTTCGTTGGTCGGTTCGAACGTCGTTGTGTCGCACGAATCCAGGATCCAGAGCTGGCAAACTCACTGGGGCTTATCGGCTTTTAATAATCAACATCTATCTAGTGTTAGAGACGGGAGCCCACTGTTAGAGATGGGAGTCTCAGTGTTAGAGATTGAACCCAGTATTAGAGATGGGAGCCCAGTGTTAGAGATGGGAGCCCAGAGTTAGATATTGAACCCAGTATAAGAGATGCGAGCCCAGTGTTAGAGATGGGAGTCTCAGTGTTAGAGATGAGAGCCCAGTGTTAGAGATTGAACCCAGTATTGGAGATGGAGGCCCAGTGTTAGAGATGGGAGTCTCAGTGTTAGAGATGGGATCCCAGCGTTAGAGATGGGAGTCTCAGTGTTAGAGATGGGAGCCCAGTGTTAGAGACGGGAGTCTCAGTGTTAGAGATGGGAGCCCAGGGTTAGAGATGGGAGTCTCAGTGTTAGAGATGGGAGCCCAGGGTTAGAGATGGGAGTCCAGTGTCTCACCGCATACTCTCCGCAGGAATAAGCGGCGACTGCAAGATAATGAATGATTATGATCTCATGGTCACAAAACAGCCTAGTCCTGTACAGGGTCGCGGTGAGCCGGAGCCTATCCCGGCAGACACAGAGCGCAAGGCAGGGATACACCCACGATGGGACGTTAGTCCATCGAATAAATATGATCAATGTTCATGATCCCAGTGAGCTTCCAAGCTCTGGATGCGGCTGATGAATGACAAAACGAATGAGCGATGACGATGAGACGTAAACACGACGGTGTGCGTTGTGATTCCCCAGAGAGCGCTCAACGGACGCAATGCCGGCGACACGGGGACACGGGGACTCTGCACGACTCGACCCCATGGCTCCTCCCGCGGGCAGACGAGCGAGCTCACCCCTCCCCGAGCGTCCACCGTGAAGGAGTCAGGTGAGCGAGGTGAGCGAGGTGAGCGAGGTGAGCGAGGTGAGCGAGGTGAGCGAGGTGAGCGACCACCCGAGCCGTGCGCGCGTCTGCGCCTGTGCGACGGGACACGGAGCGCGGCGGTGGGTGGCGAGGACGAGGAGGTGTGGGGGGCGAGGAGGTGTGCGGGGCGAGGAGGTGTGCGGGGCGAGGAGGTGTGGGGGGCGAGGAGGTGTGGGGGGCGAGGAGGAGGTGTTGCGGGAGGACCGGGTGAGCAACTCGGTGGGTGTCAGAGCTGTAGATTCGTCCACAAGCATCGCGCGGGTGTCCGGATGTCGGTAGCTCACTGCTCGACGCACGAGAATTGCTTTACAAAGAGCCTCTCTTTCGAGGTAGCCGTGTCGAGTGCGTCTCCTCTCTCCTTTGCGACGATTCATCAGGGAGACGAGGTGGAGGAGGGTATGGGTTGAACACCTGTCTGTGCAGGGTGGAGGATAGGGTCAGCGACTTGAAGGTTGCGAGCAGAACCTGGTTGGAGAGTGTTGTGGCTCTCCCTCCTACATCAGCCAAATGGATTTGATGCCCGTGATGGGCGCAACGCACGTGGAGAGGGTAGGGTGAGCGATCCTCCAGGGTAGGTGGATTACTGTAGGAACATCAGTAGTCTATACACGTCATCATGATCAGGAAGAGAATGATGGCTTTAAAGATGTTATTCTTCCCACCCAGTTGAATATAAATGATTGTTTTTTCCCTGCACAACAAAGTGTGTTTTACCGAAGCCTTCATCACAGTAAATCACAACAGATTTTCATCCGAACCATCAGGACAATCTCGGTCTTGGCGTTCGTCAACTGCAGTTCTCGTGATTCTAAAACCACCACTGTGGGGGTTCACGTGGACACTGGCGATGAAGACAATGATGGCTCCGAGCCGGTGATGAGCCACGGAGTGGCTCTGAAATCACGAGTCGGCTGGGTCGCCGGGAGGGCCAGGCGTGCGTGTGGTGACGTTGGGGCAACCGCGCTGCTGCTGCTGCTATGTTTATTGGCGTTCTGCCTACATAGCTCGCATCCTGGCTGTAGCAATGCCTTCCGCCTTGTGTCTGCCGAGATAGGCTCCGGTTCTCCGGGACCCTCTACAGGATTAAGTGGGTACTGACGACGATTCTGTGTAATAGGGCTCGGCGTGCGTCAGGTCACCGATAATTGCCTGGCGCCTCATTGTTCGACGGCCTTTGTGACGTCACACCCAGCCCACTGGATGGCATACATCGCCATCTAGCGGTGGGTATAGACGCGGCTGTGGCGACGGCCGTTGATCGTAAAAGCATCGCCTGAGAATGGATCCCAGTGTCGTAGCGGAAACGTCGGCGCCTCTCAGGAACAACGTCCTGTCCCTGGAGGTTCGATTCCCGCACAGGGCGCCTTGATGTGTGGCGTTCGTGTGTTCTCCGCCCCTGTTCTGCGTGCATTTCCTCCGAGTAGTCTGGTTTCCTCCCACAACTGAAGCAAATCAAAACTCAATCGACCGATAAAATGTTGTTTAGATCGCAGTGTCTGGCAGTTGTTGGCGCCGGTTGACTGCACGGCTGCCTTCTCCTCACCTCTCTGTGGTTTCCTCACTACGACGGTGTAATGGTGCAAGCCGCGCTGGATAAGGGAGTTTGTTTACCCACCGCCGTCTAAGTTCGACTCCCGGCCACGGCTACTTTGAGCGAGGGTAAGGGGTGGGAGCGGACGACGGGGAGGGGGAACCGACTCAGCGGTCCCACGAAATCGCTGATCTGGCTTCAGAGTACCAAGTCCCTGGGTTCAGAGTACGAAGTCCCTGGGTTCGATTCCCGGTTCGGGAACCGCCTTTCTGCGTGGAGTTTGTTCTCCACGTGTCTTGGAGGCGTTCTCCGGTTTCGTCCCACAGTCCAACGACTGCCCTCTAGGTTCATTGAGCTGCTGAATAAATCGCCCTTAGTTGCCTGCGATGCACCGACGTCACATCCAACGGAGAGGTTGGCTATTCGCCCTGTGTCTGCCGGGATAGGCTCCGGCTCCACCAAGAGGATTAAGCAGGGTCTGAATTCAGTGAATTGAGCAGCGCTGATAGCAGAGATACGAGTGTGTCTGCTGTGTGGATATGATAGCCACGTTTCACCTATGCAACAGCACGGGGTGGCGTTGATACATGAGAATATAATGAATGATTATTGCTACAAATACCTGCTGTTTCAGGCTAGCCGTGCCTGCGTGGGTTTTCGCTGGGTACTCCGTTTTCACCCCACCGTCCAAAGACATACTGCTGCCTAGGTTAACTGTCTCGCAAAAAATCTCTGCCCTGCGATCGAATGGCGTCACATCGTCGATATAGCCGGCATTGCGCCCTCTGTCGGCAGGGATAGGCTCCGGTTCCCGCGCGACCCTGTGCAGGATTCAGTATTGATAGTGAATGCATATGTGGAGGCGTTCCTCCTCTCTCCTGAGAGAGCGGTTGAGCCGAAACGTCGCGACGGAGTGAGGAGGAACGCTCGCTACGGCTATCCCGAAAAAAGCAGCTCCCAAGAGCCTCCACTGGAGTGTGTATCCCAAAAGAGAAATACCTCCCGCGTGTGTTAGTGAACATAAAAAAAAACTACACAAAGTCTATAAAACGCGTTCATTCAACACATTGGTCTACAGCACGTGTGCGTGTGTGTGCGTGTGTGTGTGTGCGTGGGTGTGTGTGTGCGTGTGCGTGGGTGTGCGGGGGGGGGTTCATAGGAAGTAACGTTAATCCAATAGGCGACGTTTGGGATAACGATCCTTGTAGCACGGAGGGAGTGGTGAGAGAAGGAAAGTTAATAATCGTTAGAGACCGCAGTTTTACACCATGTATGCTTAATGAGAATCATAACAATATACTCTATTATAACATTATACTCTATTATAACATTATACTCTATTATAACATTATACTCTATTATAACATTATACTCTATTATAACATTATAGGGCGGCGCGGTGGCGCAGTGGTTAGCGCTGACGCCTCACAGCGAGAAGGTCCCGGGTTCGAGTCTCTCGGTTCGGGTGCCTTTCTGTGTGGAGTTTGCATGCTCTCCCCGTGTCCGCGTGGGTTTTCGCCGGGTACTCCGGTTTCCTCCCACAGTCCAAAAGCATGCTTCTGGATAGGTTGATTGGCTCGCAGACTAAAATTGTCCCGCAATGCCCGGCGATGGACCGGCGTCCCGTCGTCGGGTGTATTCCTGCCTTACGCCCTGTGTTTCCGGGATAGGCTCCGGCTCACCGTGACCCTATATAGGATTAAGCGGTTTCAGATAATGAGATGAGATAACATTATATACGGCCGTCCCTCTATATACAGAAGAGTTACGTTCTTTAAAACTGCCCGTTAATTGAATTCCCGTAAATTGAATTTAAATTTCCTTATACGCGGTGCGTTCTAAACGTACAGTAAAGGTATGTTTTTGAGACAAAGTGTCTGTTGTAGCGAATTTGACTACGAATATCAAATACAGTCTCGAATTCCTCGTTTCCGTTCGAGCGAGTTTCCGTATAATAGAGATTTTGGACATTGCGGGTGATTTAAAAATTAAAAGTTTTGCTGGCTGTGGTCATGTCGCGCTGCCCTGCCAGTTGCGCGTTGCTGTCACCCAGGCTCCACGTTGTTGGTCAGGGCTCTCGCGTGGAATAGACATTCGACGTGGAGACACGCGGACGTACATGAAGAACAGGACACGAAAGTGCGACTGCCGCCTCGCGACACAATTTATGCACCGTTAAGTCAACTCCGCGACTCGTGGAGACATAAACATAGCGAGCGAATAGTAAGTAAAGCCATAGACATTGTGCAGAGACAATGACAAGTGCAGTCTGCGCTCGTCCGGACCAGCTCGCACAGACATCTGCATGGGTAGGGAGCGGTGGCGCAGCTGTTAGCGCGCTGAAGTACGAACCCGGCGACCCGACTTCAAGTCCCAGCAACGCCACCAACACCGCCGACCATTGTTTAAAATCGGGTTCTGGGCCTCCTCTAGGTCGACTCGACCTTAAATGAGCACCACAAAGTCGGTCTCCCACAACCTCGCGAGACGGTGCGGCCCTCACCGGTACTGATAAAGCACTTGCCTCAACAGCCTGCCGAGGCTATACGGGGGTTCTTTGTCTCTATCGCGCACGCCTCCACCACAGTGCTGTGCAGAGCACTTTGTGAATCGGCGACACAAACTCGAGCGTGCGTTTGGTTTCAGCGCGACAACGCGTTTGTCAACCCACGCACGTGTGTGCGTTTGTGTACGCGCGTGTGTGTACGCGCGTGTGTGTACGCGCGTGTGTGTTTACGCGTGTGTGCGTGCTTGGGAGCGGTGGCGCAGTGGTTCGCTCGAACCTGGGTACCCAAGTTCGATTCTCGCCCACGGCCAACACCAATGGCTGGTGGTCGGGTGAGTGATTGCGGGTGGGAAGTTGGGGGTGGGAAGGGGCGGGACGATGTTCTGATCCAGTCCTGGGCCTCCCCTAGGTGGACTCAGCCTTAAATGAGTACGTGGTGCAGTTTGTGAACTATGGAGACAAAGGCGGCCCGGTGTGGTGCTGCCACCCCCCCTCCCCTCTGGTTTGCCGTGCTTCTGACCATTATAGGTGCTGATCGCTCACAGTATGTTCTTGACCCTGCCCTCTATCGAGGTAATGCAGGGCACATTTGTCTACACAGTACTAATATAGGGCGGCGCGGTGGCCCAGTGGGTAGCGCTGTCACCTCCTCACAGCAAGAAGGTCTCGCCTCGGGTGCTGCTTTCTGTGTGGGGAGTTTGCGAGTTCTCTCTCCGTGTCCGCGTGGGTTTTCGCCGGGCACTTCTGTTTCCTCCCACAGTCCAAAAACATGCCGCTGCATAGGTTTATTGGCTTGCAGACTAAAGTGCCCTCAGTACTCGGTGATGGACTAACGTCCCATTGTGGGTATATCACTGTCTTGTGCTATGTGTCTGCCGGGATAGGCTCCGGCTCACCGTGACCCTGTACAGGACGAAGCGGTTTTTGACAAAGAGATGAGATGAGTACTAATATCTCATCTCATCTCATTATCTGAAACCGCTTAATCCTATATAGGGTCACGGTGAGCCGGAGCCTATCCCGGAAACACTAATATATTAAACACAAACGTATACATATGTTATACACACGCGTATACTAATAACACACATATACTCATCTCAGACACGTACACTGATATCACAAATACAAAGATGCCCCCGATAGCCTCAACAGAATCTAGGTTCTTAGCAAAGCACCTGTGAAGGTCGACACGGCACATGAGAAGGTGGGTGACCAGCACCATGCCCAGCCGCCTTTGTTTCCTTAGTAGTGATGTTTACACACAGCACCAGGTATTCATTTGAGGCCGAGTCGACCTAAGGGAGGCCCAAGACCGCTTCATAAAATCCTCACTGGTGTGCTGGCTTTGAGTGGGATTCGAACTCTGTTCGCCAGGTTCGCGCTCACCGCTGAGCCACCACTGCTCACACACTCACACTCACGAACCTCTCGCGCACACACTCACACACTCACACACACACTCATACACACACACTCATACACACACTCACGAATCTCTGACACACACACACTCACGAACCTCTGACACACACACTCACGAACCTCTCGCGCACACACTCACACACACTCACACACTCACACACACTCTCACACACACTCACACACACTCACACACACTCACGAACCCCTCGCGCACACACACACGTGAATTAGCTGCGCGTGATGAATCACGTGTTCGCTGCTATGGGAGGAACTTCGCTCATATCTTATGCTTCCCCGGCTGTGGCACAGCGGTTAGAATAATTAATAATTAATCGGGCGCACCCTCGCCGTGTTCTCCAACTCGCAGCGCGTACTAGCAGAGTACCCGCTCGACGGGCGATGTTGTTCCAAGCGTTGCAACACGTTCTTCCGACCTGGGTTACTTCCCGATGTCTTTTTGGGAACATTTTCGCTGCCTTTTATTTTTAGAAGAGCAATCATCAGCGAGTGGGAAGATTTATCCGAAATGAGACGCGGATCAAACCTGCGTTGTAAAGGACTGGAACCCGGTACCCTCAGTACGGACCAACAAACACTTGCTCCATTATATAGAGAGTGTGCGGTGTTCCACCCTCGTCTGCTGATCGGGTTGAACGCGAACCACGTAGGTCTATGGGTCTCTGTGTGAGTCTCTGGGTCTGTGTGTGAGTCTCTGGGTCTGTATGTGAGTCTCTGTATGAGTCTCTGGGTTTCTATGTGAGTCTCTGGGTCTGTGTGTGAGTCTCTGGATCTCTATGCAGGTCTATGCGTCTCTGTGTGAGTCTGGATGTCTATACAGGTCTATGGGTCTCTGTGTGAGTCTCTGGGTCTGTGTGTGAGGCTATGGGTCTCTGTGTGAGTCTCTGGGTCTCTGTGTGAGTCTCTGGGTCTGTGTGTGAGTCCCTGGGTCTGTGTGTGAGTCTTTGGGTCTCTATGTGAGTCTCTGGATCTCCATGTGAGTCTATGCGTCTCTGTGTGAGTCCCTGGGTCTCTATGTGAGTCCTTGGGTCTCTATGTGAGTCTATGCGTCTCTATGTGAGTCTATGCGTCTCTATGTGAGTCTACGGGTCTCTGTGAGTCTACGGGTCTCTGTGTGAGTCTGGATCTTATAAAGGTCTATGCATCTTTGTGTGAGTCTCTGGGTCTCTATGTGAGTCTATGCGTCTCTGTGTGAGTCCCTGGGTCTCTATGTGAGTCTATGCGTCTCTGTGTGAGTCTCTGGGTCTCTACTCATTATTTATCTCGATCTTGAGTGTGTTCGCAGGGTGTGCGTGTGTAAACATTGAAACACGCTCTCGCTACTCTAATGCACACTGATGCAACCCGTGCCGCTAATGCACTGATGTTTCGGGCTTCGAGTCTTCAGGGGATTGGGTGGAGGAGCGGTGGCGCAGTGACCAGGGCAGCTAAGTAACCGGATCACGCAGACGTTTCCTTGATGGACAATGTTCATCTTCACGAGTGGAGGACGTGCTGCTGCTGCTGTTGCTGCTGTTGCTGCTGCTGTTGCTGCTGCTGTTGCTGCTGCTGTTGCTGCTGTTGTGAAACTGAAACAGACAGCTCTCTTGTTCAGACTCTTCTCACAATGTTCTACTCGCGGTCACTGCTTGTAAGTGGACTGAAAACACAAGAACGCTCCTGATGTCGTTGTTGACGCCGTTCTTTCTACAACTATGTACAGCGCTTTGTGACCCTCGGGTGAAAGCGCTCTAGAAGTGCAATTATTATTATTATTAATTGCTCTCGGCAGCTGGTCATCCGGTGGAGCCGTGTCTGGCTTTTTACACCCAGCGAGTTGTGAACGTCTACATTAGTCGTGACACAATGCCACGACATAACAACAATAATTGCACTTCTACAGCGCTATTCACCCGAGGGCCACAAAACGCTGCACAGAGCTGTAGAGAGAACGGCATGTCAACAACAACATCATAATGGCTAGAAATCAGTGAAGGACGTACAATTACAGATAAAACTAATTGGTAAACAAATGAAGGAAGGAATAAATGTTTCTGAGCATGCACAGGTAAACAGCGAGCCATCATCACTATTGTGAGTGTGTTTATATATCCTGTGGGATTAGAAAGAACATTTCTTGTAACCTAATCTATGCAATGATAGAGCGTTGTTAATACGCTTTGCATAATGCGGATGGTGTGTGGGCATGCGTTGCTTAATATGGGTAGGTGAGTAGGTTTCTAATGCATAATGAGGATAGGCATGCTGTGTTGATATTGCAGAGTACAGATAGGTACACGGCTTTATATCAGAGATGGGTCTTCTTCAAGGTCCCGTGCCCTACAGGACGTTGGTGGCAATGGTCTTCCACAAATCTCTGCCCTTTGAACTGCGCTTTGAACTTCTAGGAGAGGCACGTGGGTTTACAGAGCATAGTACAAGTAGGCGTGCTGGATTGCATTGCGCAATGCGTGTACGTGGCCCAGATGCATTGTTGGGCCGTAGGTCCGAGCCGGTGAGCGTTGGTGAGCGCTGGTGAGCGCAGAGAGAGCGATCATTAATGATCGCAGGTCTCTTCCACGCGGAGTGAACACACGTGGTGACTCCAGCGCCTCCAGTGCCTGCAAAGGGGGATGGCATCTCCCGACAAACCAAGCGCACGGTGCGGCGGCACGAGTCTCTTTACCGAGAACACTTGTTTATAGATCGGGCGGCACTGATTTGGCAACAATGGCTTTAATTCGCTGGGTGCAGTAGTGAGATGTAGCATATGTATTGAACGTAACGGGGGAGACTTTAAATTCTTTCTCTAATAACTGATACATCTTATACCTCTGAAGCGATGACATTATTCTCGGTAAATCAACTTAAGCCTCACCCTGTGCAGCGAAAGGAAATGGCATTTTTTCGAATTGATAAGTGTACAGTGATACCAACAAATTGATACGTACAGATACATCGCATCTATAGTAATCGATTAGTCCATCGACAGCTTTCTCTTGTACGTTCGCAACGATGATGTACAGGAGAGGGGGTTGGTGACACGGTTGTCTATGTAGCGGTAACACCTGCTCCACACAGGCAGAAAGTTCTGTCCGAAGCGGTTCGATTCCCGTCTCGGGTGCTTATCTCTGCCGAGTTTGGGTGTTCTTCCCCTATTCTGCGTGTGTTTCCTCCGGGTTCCATGGTTTCCTCTTAACTTAAAAACAAATCTCATTAAACTGTAGCCAGATAAAATATGATATAGGTAGTAGTGTCTGGCGTGGCCGTGGCTCGTCTGCGATCTGACGTGCAATGTTCGTTGTATTATTATTATTTACTTGTACTCTTTGTGTACATTGTTAGCCTTAATAGGTGCTCGCTAATGAGTCTATACGTGTCATGTTTGTGTTAACGGAGGCGCGGTAGCGGCGGCAGGTGAAAGTTGATGTGTGAGTGAGCGTGGGGCCGGCTCTGGGATCCCAGTCAGCGTCGTGTCCAGGTGAGGCCGCTCACCTGCGCGTAGGTGAGCGGCCTCACCTGGTGAGCGGCCTCAACTGGTGAGCGGCCTCACCTGCAGGCAGGTGAGCGGCCTCACCTGCACGCAGGTGAGCGGCCTCACCTGCACGCAGGTGAGCGGCCTCACCTGGTGAGTTGCCTCACCTGCGTGCAGGTTAGCGGAGCGTCTAACGCACTGTCAGCACATAGACACGAGGGGTTAGATGGGGGGTGTGGGGAAGGGGGTTTGGGTGGGTGTGTGGGGTGGGGGTAGATGTGTGTGGGTGTGTGTGTGTGTGGGGGTGGGTGTGTGGGGTGTGTGTGGGGGGGTGGGGTGTTAGGGTGTGTGTGGGTGTCAGTCCCAGTTACATACTTTACCCCGGTATGCCTGATACAGTTTGCACACTCACACTCCCAAATATACACAGTGACCCGTATAGCCTTAAATGACTCTCAGTTAAGTGCCGTTGGCGAAGAAGCGCCTGTGAAGGCCGCCACGGCACACGAGCGGATGGGGGCCATCACCACGCCCTTTATTTCTCTCATGACAGTGTTACACACCGCGCGAGATACTCTTTTGGCTGAGTCGACCAAGGCAAGACCCAGGACAAGTTCATAAAATCGTCGCTCACCCAACCACCAAATACCCACCACCACTAAATATGAATCAAGGTCGTCAGTCACAGCCGCTCCGGACCCCAGAAGCGCACCCCCCTCGTCACCCTATCACAATCTCCCCACACTCACTCACCAATGCACCCCTCACCCATCTCCTCACCCACCCACCCACACCCACCTCCACCCACCCACACCTCCACCCACCCACCCACACC
>JAZEWT010000031.1:9934727-9945607 GCA_036362905.1 Mordacia mordax | reverse complement strand
CCCCCCCCCACGGGTCCTGTACACCTGCGTGAGCAAGAACATTCATCGTGTCCGCCGTGCGTCTTGTGGGGTGGACGGGAGGGATGGAGGGACGGAGAAACGCGCCTGGAGTTGGAGAACGGGAGCAGTGGGGAGAGACGGGGGAGATGGAAGGTGGGAGGGAAAACGGTGGGACTAAGAGAGAGGAGAGAGAGAGAGAGAGAGGTGAGCGAGAGATGGGAGAAGAAGGCGGAGAGGAGGCGCAGGACAGAGAGGTAAGAGAGATAACGAGGTGGAGAGAGAGGTGAAAAAAAACGAGAGAGGGAGGGGATGGGACGGAGAGGCGAGCGAGATAGCGGAGAGCGGAGAGAATGGACCTGGGAGATGGAAATAGAGGAGCGAGGGGGAGAGGGTGGGGGGGGTCTGAGAGGGAGGAGGAGAGAATGAGCGCAGAACGCAAAGTAACAGAGAGATATGGGACGGAGACGGGAGAGGCGGGGAGAGAGAGGGGGAGATGGAGAGCGAGGGAGACTGGAACGGAGAGGCGGGGAGATAGAGGGGAGAGAGAGAGAGAGGTGGGGAGACAGAGCACGAAGGGAGAGGGGGGGCGGCGAGGGAGAGGGAAGGGAGAGCGCGCAAGGGAGGGAGGGAGCATTAATGTATCATAAATCTTTCTTTATATAAACGACAGAGAGGTAACGTGAACACATTGTGAGACTATTGCTCAAACGCCTCGCGTGCAACCCCGCCTCTCTCTCTCTCGAGATAATAATTATAATAAAAAATAAATAATGATAATAATACATAACATTATTGTATTACAATCATAATGGTTATTTAAATAACGCCTGCTGTTAATAACGTTTAGCGCCGTTTCTGTAGGGTCTGTTTGGAATTGTAATTATTGATAGTGTCTGTGGTGTGTGTTAAACTGTGGCGAGCGGTGGCGCAACGGTTGGCGCGCTCTCAGCTACGTGATCAGATAACCAGAGTTCGATTCCCACTCACGGCCACCAACAGCAGTGAGGATTTTCTGAACCGGTCGCCGGCCTCCCCTAGGTCGACTCAGCCTCAAATGAGTACGTGGTGCGGTGTGTGAACGTCGTTACTAGGGAGACAAAGGCAGCCCGGAGTGCGTGGTCCTTATACACAGTAACTACGACGCTGTTTTTAAATATTTAACAATATAAAATAATATAATCGTAATTTAATCTTGTATATGTACATGTTTTATAGAATTCCTGATTTTAATAACCTTTACCCATTTTCTAAGTGACCAAATTGTAACGTTTGTATATGTGGCCGGCAGAGCACTGGGGAATGTGGGTGGCCAGCACCACACCCGGCCGCCTTTGTCTCCCTAGCAGCGGTGTTTACAAATCTTGCAGGTAATTATTTCAGGCCAAGTGGACCTAGCGGAGGTCTCTAACCGGATCAGATTATCGTCACTGGTGTTGGCCGAGTGCGGGAGTCGAACTCGGGATTCCGGGGTTCCAAGTTCATCGTGCGCGGTACACGCGTGTTCATGTGTGCACAGCCGCAGGGAGCGGTGGCGCAGCGGTTGGCGCGCCGTGCTACGAGGCTCACTTCCGAGTTCGATTCCCGCTCACGGCCACTTATAATTACGATCACTTGAACCTGTCTTGGGCCTCGCCTAGGTTGACTTAGCCTTAAACGAGTGCCTTGAGCTATCTGTAAACATCGCAACGAGGGGGACAAAGACTTTTTGCGCTGTATCGACTGCCCATGAAAGTGTGTCGTGCCGTTCTTCATACACGCTGCCCACTGACCACACTTGCCCCAACACTCTGTCGGGGCTATACGGGGGATCTTTGCCCTTGGCTGTCATCATCGCAGTCATTATCAGCAGCAGTCATGTTCAATCCACTGCTGAATGAAGCCGTCCGTTCACGATCCCGTTTTGTGCGTGACTGTGTCTAGAATATATATATGTGTATGTGTATATGCTCAGGTGTGCATGTATGTGTACATGCTTACGTGTGTTTCTGCATTGTGTGTCTATGTGGACGTGCTTTGTGTGTGTGTGTGTGTGTGTTTTTAATGTGGCGATCATAAACGTGTGTGCGCCTGTGTATATCGGTGGCTACACAGTACCATCACTTGACCCTGCAACCAGTGAAGGCTACACGGGAGATCTTTGTCTTTACGTGTGGGCATTGTTCAAACATTATAGACTTGGATAAACGTGCTAAATTAATTATCTATAAACAGTAGCGAGGAGCCTCGCTCTTCAACCGTGGCCTTGTATTGTTATATTGTGCGTGTGCAGTAGGGAGCGGTGGCGCAGCGGTTAGCGCGCCGCGCTACGAACCCGGAGCTCCAGAGTTCTATTCGCACTCACAGCCACCAACACCAGTGACGATTACCTGCCCGAGTCGTGGGCCTCCCCTAGATCGACTCGGCGTAAAAAAAAAATCACTACCTGGTGCGGTGCGGTTACACCTTCATCTCCAACAGGGGTACAAAGGCGACTGGGCGCCGTGTTGGCCACCCACCCCGTGAGGGCCACTCGCGCTGCCAGCCCCAACAGTCTGTTTTGGGGGGACACCTTGGTGCACGAAGGCGGTGCGGTGGCTGCGCAGTGAGCGGCGCTGCCCGCCTCACAACAAGAGCACCCGGGTTCGACTCCCGGCTCGGGTGCCGATTTATCGCGTGCCTGTAGAGATTGCGAGCTCTCTCGCTCTCCCCCGTTTCGCCCGGTACTCCGGTTTCTCCCCGACAGTGCAAAGCCACGCTGCTGCCGCTGAAATTAATTTGCTCGCTGACTAAATCGTCACCCGGGTGGCCTGCGATGGACTGGCGTCCTATCTTGGGTATAGCCCTGCCTTGCGCCCTGTCTGTGCCGATATAGACTCCGGCCGCCCGCGACTCCGTACAGGTTAACCGAGGTACTGATGATCATAATAATAATGATAATGCTGATCCTGGTTCGCGTGTGTGCATGCGCGTGTGTGCGCGTGTGTGCGCGTGTGTGCATGCGCGTGTGCACGCGTGTGCACGCGTGTGCACGCGTGTGCGCGCGTGTGTGCGCGCGTGTGCGCACGGGAAGTACATCCATTTACGCAATAAGAGCGTCCCGCTGCAGTCCTCCTCGTATCGTTACTGCGCTGCCTGAGACCGGGAGAGCGGCAGGACGGAGGGAGAGACAAAGGAGGCTCTGAGTTATGAGAGTAATGTCAAGGGGTCCGGCTTCACACTCCCAATCACTCGCAGTGTTAGCGCCTGTCCACGGCTCCTCGTGGTTCAACTGCGCGCCAATCGTATAGAATTTATACAAAGGCCTCCCGTATAATTTGTTAATTTTTTAGGGCTTCCCTGACAAGAAGCCATGAGGTTTGGGGCTTTGAGCTATGGCCATATGTTTCTGTTTGTGTGTGGGTGTGTGTGTCTGTAGATGTGTGTGTGTGGGGTGTGAGACGTTGTTCCTAGGGAGACAAAGGCGGTCGGCCGTGGTGCTGGACAAACAGCCGCTCCGTGTGCTATGCCGGCCTTTCATGGATGCTGCTCGCTGACAGCACTTGACCCAACAGTCTGTCTAAAGGCTATACGGGGGAACTTTGTCTTTGCGTTGTGTGTGAATGTTTGTGTGTTGGGTGTGCATGTCTGGTGCGTTGCTGTGTTGTGTATTTGTGCGAGTGAGTATGTGTGTGTCGTTTTATGTGTGTGCTTGTTGTGTCTGTGATGCATATTGTGTCGATGTGTGTGTGAGAATGTGCGCGGTGGGGAGCGGTGGCGCAGTGGTTAGCGCGAAAGGCTACAGAACGAGCGACCTGAGTTAAAATCTTACGGCCAACACGAGCGATGTTTTTCTGAACCCATCCTGGGCCTCCCCTAGGTTGACTCAACCTCAAATGATTACCTGGTGCTCCAAAGTGCACCTGCCCTGGCACAGGCGCGGTGTGGACGTAGTCCCTATTTGGCAGCTGTACTGGTCGATACTTATGTCTTTGTGTACTATGTGTGTTCCTATGTATATGTCCTTGTTTATTATGTTGGCATTGTGTTTGTGTGTGTGTGTATTTATGTGTGCGGCTGATTGCATTCTCGCTTGTGTGCTTTGTGAGTTTGTGTTGATGTGTGTGAATGTCTTGCGTTTTGTGTGTATGTGTGTATGTGTCTTTGTGTGTATATTTGTGACGATGTCTGTATTTGCGCGTATGTCTGCATATTCTCTTGTGTGAGAGCTTACTCTCCTGCATGCTTGTGTCTGCGTTCGTGTATGTGTGTGTGTGTCAATGTATATATGAGCGGTTTGTGTGTGTGCCAATGTATATATGAGCGGTATGTGTGTGTGCCAATGTATATATGAGCGGTTTGTGTGTGTGCCAATGTATATATGAGCGGTATGTGTGTGTGTCAATGTATATATGAGCGGTATGTGTGCATGAAGCTTTACTCTAAAGAGCTGTTATTCTGGATTACCGTGTCGAGCGTTCCTCACCGCGGCTATCCCGAAAGAGCATATCTTGAGATAAATTCTCATCATTGTGTGTGTATGTGGGGAGCGGTGGCGCATCGGTTGGGGCGCCGCTTTATGAACACTTCCAGCTAACAGCACTTGACCTTACTGCCTGTAGAGGCTATACGGGGGATATTTGCCTTTGTGTGCCCATTGATGCGCATACACAATTGACAACAACCTCAACATAAAAACCGTCAATAACGCTGTGGCCGTAAAATTATATCTTAAAACATGCGACGTTTTGTGGAAAGTTTCGTAATGTACGCGAGCCTGGAATTTTCCACTTGGTATGCGAACCTGCTCCGTGCCTCCACTAGGTCAGTTCAGCCTTAAATGAATGCATTTCGCTGCGTGTTTAAACCGGCTGGGCGTTGTATGCTGGTGCACAGTTCGGACATTAATAGGGTCTCGCTAACAACATTTATACACGCGGTCGCTAAAGTTATCGGGGAGGGGGGGGGGCGGTGTTGGCTACGAACCTGGCGACCCGAGTTCGATTCCCGCTCACGGCCACCAACACCTGTGACGAATTTCTGAACCCGTCCTGGGCCTCGTCTAGGTCGACTCAGCCTAAAATGGGTACCTGGTGCCAGGTGGTCGTGTGCAGTGTGTGGTGGTGGTGCAGTGTGTGGTTCTAGTGCAGTGTGTGGTCGTGGTGCAGTGTGTGGTTGTGGTGCAGTGTGTGGTTGTGGTGCAGTGTGTGGTTGTGGTGCAGTGTGTGGTTGTGGTGCAGTGCGCCAACGTTTCCACTGGGGAAACAAAGGCGGCCGGGCGGGATGCTCACCCCTCATCCCTCGTGTTCTGTGCCGAACCTCATGAGTATTTATTATTATTATTTATTAACAGAACCTGAACCTTGAAATCTTCTGAGGCTATACGGGGAACCTTTATCTTTGTGTATATATGCGCCACGGCTAGCGGCTAGCCCGTGAAGGTTGGCAACGGGAGTTCGATTCCCGTACACGTTCTACGGATGGGTGGATTGTAAGGACGACAACAGCGAGGCCTTCATTCAACAGTGGAGAGACCACGGCTGATTATGATAACCATGATACCGATATCTGATTGTAATGCACTCTACGCGCACACACACTCTGTCGGATTACGCGCTTACACACGTTGATTGTAGAGTTTTAGGCAAAGGTCCCCCTCTACAGCCTTCACTGTAGGGGCAAGTGTTGCTAGCGAGTGGCACTGCACGGCACACGTGGGGGTGGGTGGCCAGCAGTACACGCAGAAACCCTTTGTCCATATCCACTGCCTTAGCGACGATGTTTACACATAGCACTAGGAACTTATTTGAGGCTGAGTTGACCCACAGGAGGCCCGGAACCGGTTCAGAAATTCGTCACTGGTATTGGTGGCCGTGAACTAGATTCGAACTTGGGCTGCCGGGTTCGGAGCAGCGTCGCGCTAACCGCTGCGCCACCGCTCCCTACATAATGTTTAACAAACGCGCGCCTATACCTTGTGCGCATTCACAAACTTTACACAACGGCTTTAATACACAATAAGTGCTCGTTGTGTCAGCAAGCACATAAAAGATAAACATCTCCCGTATCGCCTTCATGGCATATAGGTTCAAGCACTGTATAGCGAGTAGCACCTATGAAGGCCGGCACGGCACACAAAGGGGGTGGATGGCCAGCACCACGCCCGGCCGCCTTTGTCTCGCGAGCAACCATTTACAACAACAACCGCCATCCGCGACCCATTGGCGGTGACGTCACAGGGCGCTTGTGCCAGGCCAGGTGCACCTATTATTCCACGCACGCAAAGCTTGTCAACGCGATCTCATGCGCGACCTTCGAATCGTTCCGCACAGAGGTTGTGACGAGTTCGCGAGCTCCGCCTCCTCCAGAGGATTCTGGCGTGCGATACAAAGGTAGAGGTCACCCTGGTAGCCGGCGCGGGCTGGTGGGGCGAGTGCTCTGTCGGGAGCACTATGAAGTCCTCGTGTTCACGGGTTTTCGCCGGGTACTCCGGTTTCCTCCCACAGTCCAAAAGCATGCTCCTGGATAGGTTGATTGGCTCGCAGACTAAAATTGTCCCACAATGCCCGGCGATGGACTGGCGTCCCGTCGTCGGGTGTATTCCTGCCTTACGCCCTGTGTTTCCGGGATAGGCTCCGGCTTCACCGTGACCCTATATAGGATTAAGCGGTTTCAGATAATGAGATGAGAGATGAGATGAGTGTTCACGGAAGGGGGCGGTGTGGTCATCGCTGCGCGCGGCGTTAACTGATAAAGAACAAAGACAAAGATCCCCCCCTCCATAAATATATGAACAGATTGCAGATGTTTACAAGTTAGCACTGTTGATGCGGCTCAGTGTTGTCGTACCGGGATGATGGCTCTCATCCGACCTGCGCCTGCTCGGGAACATATATTTTTTCCTTGTTTGTTGAAGAATTATTTTCTTTTTTTTAATACTGCTTATTTCATGTCCTATATTTTTATTGCTACTATATGACTTTCAGTTGAACTGTCCTGATGTTGTTGTTGACACGCCGTTCTCTCCACAGCTCGGATTTGTTAAAAAAATAAACACACAAAAAGGAACGTTATTGTTGCTGATTTGCCGCTCTTATCTCATTGTCATGCCCTTCTGCCCGCACCTCTGTGCAGCGCTTTGTGACCCTCGGCTGAAAAGCGCTCTCGATGTTGCAATTCTTATTCTTATTATTATTCTCAGACGTTTATTATTGCAGCGCAGCGAGCTTGCAAGCTGCAGGTGCGGGATTCGCGCTGCACAGCCAGCGTTGGAACGCGACAACGCGTGCAACCAGAGTGCAAATGAATTCACAGCAACACTATTCTCGTAAATAAAACCCTGAGCGCGCATGGCATGGAAGTAGAGAGCGATGCTCGGATAAACAAGCACCTATTAAGGGCCGCGCGGAACACGAGGGGTGTCGGTGGCCAGCGCCTCGCACGGCCGCCGCAAGTATATAAGACAAGATTGCCCCGTAGAGCCATCACAGGGCTATAGGGATAACTGCTGTTCGCGAGCGCCTATTACAGGCGAACAGACAGAAAGGCACCGCGCACAGACACGCTGGCGGCCAAGCGCAGACACTTGTCAGGCAAGGTTCTCATTTAACAAGACGCTGCTGCTGCTGTAGCTGCAGCTGCAGCAGCAGCAGCATTCCGGAATCAGCCCGTGACACCTGCACATGCCCCGTGACTTGTCAGCAGCGTGAGCCCGACAGCATATGCACGTGACGGCCTCAAGGTGCACCTAGCCTGGCACAAGCGTCGCGCTGACGTCATTGGATTGCTGTTGCTTGTACTGCTGTTGCTGCTGCCACTGCTGGCGATTCTGCTGCTGCAGAGGCGATGGTGATGTCAGAAGAACGTGTTAGACGATTGGAAAATGATCGCCCGTCGGGCGGGCACTCTGCTAGTACGTGTTTTATGCAACAACCACTTATTGCGCTGATGATGGCTGTGATGGCTGAAGTGATGTCTCTGTTGTAACTTGATTACCCCTCCCCAGTGGGCAGCTGTTAAACTGAGCTACAGAGCCCAACGGTTCCTTAAAATTAATTAAAAACTGACAGCGATGTCTGATTGTGACAGCGGTGTCTCTGATTGTGACAGCGGTGTCTGTGATGGTGATGGTGACAGCGATGTCTGTGATGGTGACAGCGACGTCTGTAATCGAGACAGCGATGTCTCTGATCGAGACAGGGATGTCTCTGTGATGGAGACGGCGATGTCTCTGATGATGATGATGATGGTGACAGCGATGTCTCTGATCGAGACAGCGATGTCTCTGATCGAGACAGCGATGACTCTGATCGAGACAGCGATGTCTCTAATCGAGACAGCGATGTCTCTAATCGAGACAGCGATATCTCTGATGATGATGATGATGGTGACAGCGATGTCTCTGATGATGATGATGATGATGGTGACAGCGATGTCTCTGATCGAGACAGCGATGTCTCTGATCGAGACAGCGATGTCTCTGATGATGATGATGATGGTGACAGCGATGTCTCTAATCGAGACAGCGATGTCTCTGATCGAGACAGGGATGTCTCTAATGGAGACAGGGATGTCTCTGATGATGATGATGATGGTGACAGCGATGTCTCTGATGATGATGATGATGGTGACAGCGATGTCTCTAATCGAGACAGCGATGTCTCTGATCGAGACAGCGATGTCTCTGATCGAGACAGCGATGTCTCTGATCGAGACAGCGATGTCTCTAATGGAGACAGGGATGTCTCGCAAGCCGAGAGTGACGCGGGGGGGTCTGGTCGCGGTGCCGGTTACTGGGAAACGTCCGTGCCTTCGCGTGGTTGCGCAAAAGCTCTCAGCGGCCGTGATTTATGGAGGGAATGATGAAAGTCTCAGCGCTGAACGCTCCTCCAGCACCAGCGGCCACCGCCTTCAAAGCGCTTCGCCGCCGTGGGCAGCCCAGTAGAGCTGCTCGCCTAACCCCGTAACCCAGCCTCTACCCTGCGCGCTCCTTCTGAGCTGGACGTTCCGCGCCACGCACCTCCTGCAAGCCGCTGCTGCCCGGGAGACTATTCTGCGATTGGAGCGGGGAGAGAGAAGGGATGCGTGTTGGGTCGAGTGCGCCGTCTCGTCTTGCAGCGTCCTCTCTCGCTGTCTCTCTCTCTTACTCTCCGTTCTGGCTCGCCCCTCTATCTCCCTCTTCCTCACTGTCGAGTTATCTCTCCCTCTCTCCCATCTCTCCCTCTCTCCCGTCTCTCCTTCTCTCCCGTCTCTCCTTCTCTCCCGTCTCTCCTTCTCTCCCGTCTCTCCTTCTCTCCCGTCTCTCCCTCTCTCCTTATCTCTCCCCCGCTCTCCCTCACTCTCCTCGCTCTCCTCCCTCTCTCTCGGCGCGTCTCCTGCGAGCTGTGACCGCGTGATGGTGCTGCCAGCCCCTGAATGCCCGACGTTTCGCTGCCACGCAGCCCTGCAGGAGCTCTTTCGGTCGCCGAACCGGAGAATGCTCCCGGAGGCGCGTGTCACGAAACGTCGGTAACCGAAGGCTGCGTTTCGCGTCTGTGCCCCGTGTGCTGCGCGCGCGTCACCGCCGGACTCGTTCAGGTTCGTTCCTCGCGCTGATCGACGCGATGTTCGACGTTTCGGTCCACGCGCCTCTCCCTCCGAGAGCTCCTCCAATGCGGTTTCCTTCTGCTCAGTCGCCGGAGGAGGCGTCTCTGCACGTGCGAACGAAACGTCGGACACCGTGGCCCCGAGATGAGAGCGCGGCACGAAACGAGAGCGCACGGGCGGGCGGCGCCGCTGTGCGAACCTACGCAGTAGGAAACGCGAGAGTTCGATTCCTGTGCAGGGCTCCGTGTTGTGATCTCCTCCGACTTCTCCCGTCTTACCTGCGCGTTGCGTTACTCTTTATTTTGTTTAATTGCTCAGTAAATTCATTTAACGCAAGTGACCGCCCCGTGGTGGTGTGTTCGTCTGGCCGTGTTTGGATGGGGCCATGAAGAAGGGCCCTTCACCGAAACGTCGCCGAGACTGTAGACCAGGGTCGAGCAGTGTTGTTCGCGTTGTGCGTGCGTGTGCGCTACAACGGTGGTTTGTGTAACGCGCCAGTCGTGTTCTTTTGTGTGTTTGTGTGTTTATGTCCGCCAGCTTAGCGCTTAGCGTGCTCCGAGTTCGATTCCGCTCACGGCTTGCCGACAGTAACGATTATCCGGACCGGTACTGGGCTTCCCCTAGGTCGACTCGGCCAATACACGAGTACCTGCTGGTGCTGCTGCTGCGTGTAAACATCGGCACTGGGCAGATAAAGGCGGCCGGCCGTGCTTGGTTCCGGCCACACCACCCTCTCGTGTGCTGTGCCGGCCTTCATGGCAACTACTCACAAACGGCACTTGACCCTGAAGTATGTCAAGGCTATACGGGGTCTCTTTATCTAAGTGTGTTTACTCTCCCAAGCGATGTTAACGATGTCCCGTTCATTTTAATTAATAATTACTATTAATTATTATTTAGCAAACGCCCTTATTCAGGGCGATCCTAATCGGACGAGGTAAATGGTGCTTTAATAGTTATTTCAGGTCATTCTCTATCCACTGCTGGATGAAGGCCTCCCCGCCACACCGTGTGGCGGCCGTACGGGGTTCTGGGTGTTCGTTTGACCGTACTTCACCACGCCGGTCAGTGAGTGTTTCTCGTGAAGTTGAAGTGTTGGGGGTGATTTGGAGGAGGGGGGAGGAGGGAGGGGGGGCAGATATTTGTCTGCACTGATGTTAACCGGGAATTTGAACGGCGCGTTCATAGCCCCAACCACTGCGCCACCGCTCCTTGTAATAATCACACGCGCTCGATGCGAGATTACTCAGTGCTAGGTTCTTTATCATGTTGCTAAACGCTTTTAAGTTTGTTTTTTACACCCGCCAGTTGGATTCCAGACCCAAGCCCCCCCCCCCCCC